>JAHXJL010000059.1:0-551669 GCA_019395255.1 Botrytis medusae
TGCGACAGCAACCACTTCTATCTCAGGGGAAGGCCAGGCAGTCGCTCCATTATTTGATTTCACCCGAGAGGATCTTGTCTATGATGCAGCCTGGTCACCTATAAAACCTGGTGTATTCTCACTCGTGGATGGAGCAGGTAATCTAGAAGTATGGGACATAACCGTGGATACCGAGGTTCCGGTATCTAAAGTCCAGCCAAGCGGCCGAAAAGGTGGTCGAAGCATTATGTCCAAGAGTTTGAACAAACTCGCATGGGAAAAAACCGAAGGAAAACGTATCGCAACGAGTGGTATTGACGGCGTGCTTTCAATATTTGAGGTTGGTCCGGATCTTGGGGGCAAGGATAGTGCCAGAAGTGAGGAATGGGCGAATGTCAAGAAATTGGTGGCCAGAATGGAGTCATCGGCACAAAATGCCCATGATGTAAATGGCATCAACGGGTTGTAATTAAGGTTTAGAGGAGGTGATACTTGTTAAAGCGATGAGATAGCTGCAATTGATAGACATCGCGTCGTTGCGTTGAATATACCCTAGTTAACAATCAACATACTTAGTTTTTTGTTCTTTTGTTATTCATTTCTGCATCAGCTAACTCTCAACTATCTCATATACATGGGACATCAATAACACACGGATATGGATGGCCAAGCGGAATTGGTCCACTTTTACCCCTGTATTATGATACCAAGCTGACAAAATCCCCCCATGGCAGTAGAGCGCAAGGGAAGCTTCCTGTCTTCCAACCTACCAGATCAACTTCCTTCATGAATATAAATACAAACTCGGGTCGTCTACCTCTTGGCTCTCATTTCTAATCTGCATGGAAGTGGCACATCTCCAAGAAAAATCCACAGTGGGGCTGAGTCAGATCTAGATCTCCGAGCATGTCATATCAGGCTCCAGGATTCTGTTAAAGACATTTTCTCACCTCATATATCTCGGAATCGAACCCATTGTCTAACTTTACCCCTAATTCTAGCCAATGCTATCAGTCCCAATGTTATATCACTACATATCATAAGCCCCAAAAATCCAATTTCAAAGATGTCGCCCACAGCGGCCGATCCAAAAGTTCTCAAACTAATTCTCAACCTCGCACGCCGACGAGCCCTCAACGTCCTAATCGGATCCATCACAGAACACATGCGCAAAACAATTACAGATTCTTTTTCCAACTCCTCAAATCAACCAAACACCAATCTAAACAACAACATTCCAGGTCCAAATCCAAATGTCTCCCCCTACCCAAATCCCCACTATTCCAACACCTCCTCGCCCTCTTCAACACCGACTTCAGAAATCGATCTAGAAACAGCCCAACAACGTCGTCTCGAAGCCCGTCTAAATCAAAACCTTTCGACGCCCAAACTACACGCTTTGGAAAAAGCAGCCCTGAATTATTTCGATTCTTGGCGTGATTCAATCATCACACAATTAGGCAAAATTTTGAATTCTCCAGATGACCCCCGTGCAGATCAGAAAAGAAAAGAATTTCTCGCTTCGAGACCGCCGCCTCCTTATAGCCCCGCTTCAAATAACGACAATGAACCCAGCAAAGACATCCTAGCTTTTCAGACCCTCTACCCTCCAATCCCTACCCGTTTAACAACCATTTCTCTTCAAGACCGCATCCACATAGTCTCAAGTCTCTTGATAATTGTCCTCTCCCTCGGAACCTACTCCGCCCATTCCCGCGTTCTTCTCTGCCACCTCACCAGCTCCCTCTCCCTTCCCCCTTCCCTCCTCACCCACGAAGAAATCCAAACCTCGCGCACCCTTCTCCTAGCCTCCAAAGCTGCCCTCAACGCCGACGCCGAAACCGCCGCGCGCGCAACCCAGAATGCGTCTTCCCGTCGCTGGAAAGTCGGGCTCGCCTCGGTAGCAGGCGCCGCTTTGATCGGTGTCACGGGCGGGCTTGCGGCTCCCGTAGTTGCGGGTGCTATCGGTGGGCTCATGGGCTCGGTTGGTTTGGGAGGCTTGGCGTCTTTCCTGGGAGTTTTTTGTATGAATGGTGCGCTGGTGGGAACGTTTTTTGGAGCGTATGGAGCGCGGATGACTGGGGAAATGATGGATAAGTATGCGAGGGAGGTGGAAGATTTTAAGTTTCTGGATGTTAAGGGAGAGTGGGGGGAATTTGGGACGAAAGAGGAAGAAGAGGTGGAGAAAAGGAGGTTAAGGGTGCTAATTGGGGTTAACGGGTGGGTTGGAGAAGAGAGGGATATTGTGAAGCCGTGGAGAAAACTTGCTGTGTCCGAGGGAGATGAGGACAATGGTCATGGATGTGAGGTTTTTGCGCTAAGGTATGAGACTAATGCGCTGGTGGAACTGGGGAGTAGTTTAAAGGATACGGTTGGAAGTTATGCATGGTCGATGGTTAAGATGGAGATCTTGAAACGGACCGTTTTGGCTACTTTATGGGGAGCGCTCTGGCCGGTTTATCTACTGAAGATGGCTACCGGGATTGATAACCCCTTTGCAAGAGCTAAGAGGAGGGCTGAGAAGGCTGGAGAAGTCCTAGCCGATGCGCTTATTAACAGAGCACAAGGAGAACGACCGGTTATGCTAGTTGGATACTCATTAGGAAGTCGGGTATGCGTCAACTTCTCTTTCAGTCTCTATTGTACTCCCAAATGTTCAGTCTGGTCGAGACTTTGGAGAATATTTTGAGAGTATAGTGTTCAAAGTTAGCTAATTTCCCCCTCGCAGGTAATATACTCCTGTCTCCGATCTCTCGCCGAACGCCACGCATTCGGTCTCATCGACAGTGTGGTACTAATCGGCTCTCCAATCCCCTCATCGACTCTTTCCCGTAAGTACCCCCTTCTTTCATCTTTATTTCTCCCTCTAACACCTCACCAGTTCTCCCCCTCCGCACCGTCATTTCCGGCCCCCTGCTAAACATTTACAACCCCTCCGATCTCCTCCTCGCCTTCCTCTACCGTTTCACCTCCCTGCAGTACGGCATTTCCGGTCTGCAACCAATTGAGCACATCGAAGGCGTCACCAATATCGACGTGAATTCTAAACTCAGCTCGCATCTAAAATACGAAGGGGTCATTGATAAAATTTTGGGGACTTATGTATTTCCCGGTATGAGTAATGTCGATGAGGAAAAATGGGAGAATGGAGGAGAGGGAGAAGAGGAAATTTCGATGATTGATGGCGAGAACCAGGTCAAGAAGAAGGAAGCAGAGGAAGAGCTATTGATTGATTTTGGGGAGGTAGCGGAGTTGGAAGCCGATGTTCCATTGTCATTTGGACAATTGGATATCAAGAATCCCAACGTCTCTTCGTCTACTAGCGCTTCGTACGATATGGAAGATTTGTTAGGCTCGCCAGTAACCCCGACAGAAACAGTCACAAGCACAACAACCAAAAGTACCCCAGATACTCATTTCGCTTCACACTCAAACGGCGCCATATCACCCAGTATTACCACAACAACAACCACACTCGCCACCCCAAATACCACCACTCCTTCCTCACCATCTCCTTCTTATTATTCATGCTCCGAAGACGAAGGAGGAATTCAAATGATCGATAACGATGATGATATAGACATGCATATACAGTTGAGCTCTCCAGAAACTTTATCTACTTCATCCATAAATGAGGCCAAAAGGATCGAGAAAGGTATGAGTGGGCTTGTAGTAACCGAACGATCTATCGACGATGTGAAACACGATTCTCCCGTAGAGCCGAAGAGCTTGGGCTCTTTGCCCAGAAACAGAAAAAAGGCTGCTGATTTCGGATTGTATTGAATGTCGGGATTTGGTTTTAGCTTCAGCGGAATAAGCATACAGTCATGCGAGACTCACAAATCACGAATCAATAAACTCTCATAAATTCGTTAATTAAAGTTCAAACATTTTCATCCTATTAAATCGTGAAATAGATAGAAACAAAGTTGGTATCGTGCGCTATTTACGCCACCTTAAACTCGCCGAGAAGGTATCTTTTTCTCTCGACATAACCCCAAACTCCGTGGAACCACACAGTAAGAATCACAAAATAATCTAACCATAATCATCTATACAAAAACTCCAGCGCAACGTGCATCCAAACTGTAAGAGGGAGTTAAACTCCATTACGAACATCTGGAAGAGCGCAACAACCTATCGCCGACCCTTTCTCATCAGTTCAAGGAAGGCTTAACACAGGAACACCCAGGCCAACACAATGACGACTCGAACGACGACCAAAAACTAATGTTTTCTATCCAAACGGCAAACTTAGAGGGATCTAGCACGCTCCAAAGCGGCTAGCATACGACCTCAGATCGACAATTAAGTCTGTTTGCGTTGGTAGAGCAGCATATACGGTTGGTTACCGCCCAAAGCCTTTGCCAGAGTCGTAGCATTGTAATGTGCATCGTTAAAGCAACTCCAGCGACCATCGGGTCCACGAGCATCACAGGTGTAATGTCCGTAGTCGAGGCTACCAGAGTGCGAAACAGATGCTACAAGCTCGTACTCCATGGAGTCCTTGCTTCCACTGGGGTCGCGATAAGGACTGAGGTCGAGGGTATGGTCGATCGGAATAGCAAGCTTATCCTTTCTTCCATCATAACCAAACCGTTTAAGCTGGACGAACAAGATATCTGGTGCGTGACTGATCGACTGTACGCGATGAACGTCCCCCGTTACCTTACACTTCTCGCACTTGTAACCTTCAATAGTCTCATCCAAGTACTTATGCAAGTACGAGGAAACAGAGCCATTTCGGATACGCGGCTTGAGAGGTATGGATAATGCTAGTTCATCTTGTAAGTCACCCACAGAGACGTTGTTACAGTGATCGCATTTAATTCTGCTGCTCAGAACAAGCTGCATTATCGACTGCATACTGGCAACGCTCCTGAACAAACATTGTCAGTAACATGTTGCCTGTAGACGATCGAAAGGATATTAAACTTACGATGCCTTGATCTGTTTCTCGATCTTTTCCAACATCCAGGTAATTTGCTCATGGGGGTCACCTTGACCAGAGGGTCCAGGATACCACCCAAGACGCTTGCACTGAACCTCAAGTTTTCTCAGAATTGGCGTGATATCCTTGGAAGGAACATCAACGGCCCAATACTTTGAAGAGAGAAGGCTAAGAGAACAGGCCAAACAATCTCTTTTGGGTATTTCGCCTAGTAATATTTGTGAGCCAATGAACAACAAACTCCCAAATGGGAAATAGCTTACAAGTTTCCACAGGATGTTGGTCAATTAAGAAATTGAAGAATTTTGGAAGATGCAGAAGTCCTTGTAAGAGACTGTTTCTGTAGCACGCATATCCAGTAACGTTGGACAGTCCCCTCTGTGCATTTGATGGCATGCGTGATGAGTCATTGCGTACTTTTGAGGCCTAAGCATTTGAGAATTAGTATAAGTAAAGGAATATTCGTTGATGAACATACCAAGTATCTTCGTTTTCTTAAAGAGTCACTGCGTGCCTTCTCCAATTCCTCTTCTGATAGCTTTGCAACCGGCTTGGAAGTAGTAGCTTTCTTGGTAGCGACCTTTGAGGCTTTGGCAGCAATTCGTCGTTTCTTTGATGATTCGCTCTGAGCAGCAGTTCCTTCATTTTCATCATCTGGCCGTAATCTCTTGGGAGCGCCGCTTTTGGCAATAATCTTTTCGTCTTTAGCAACAGGGTAAGACTTCAATGGGTCAACACTTTTGATAGCGATAGTGTTTTTCTTCGCCCCGGAAGGTGCTTCCTTGAGGGGATCAAGTTTGGTAGTTATCTCATCCTTATCATCTGGGCGTGGTTTGTTTGGTAGGGAGACGGCTGGCTCCGAGAGAGCTGAGACTGCAGATCTTGGAGGCGAGGGCAGTGGTATCTGATTAATAGCGGACGATGAAGACGAAGGTAGAGGTGTCCTTGAGATAGCCGAGACAGCGGATGAAGGGGGTGGAGATGGTGGTAATTTTGAAGAGGTGGAAGAAACAGATGAAGTAGTTGTATGGTCAGGGTTCTTTAATGAAGATGATGGTGCAAATGGGTTTTCTCGAGGAAAAACAGAAGTTATTGAATGAGAAGTAGAAGCAGATGCCTCTGATGACGGAGGAGCGTCAACTTTCTTGACGTGAGCAGTAGTTTCAGCTGCTTTCATTGGTGGAGAAGAGGCAGATATCTTTCTCGGGGGCGAAACAGACGCCTTTGAACGAGAATTAGATTTTGCTGCGGGATGAGAGATAGAAGATCTGGTTGATGGTGGTGGAGAAACAGATGATTTCGAGCTCGAAGCAGAAGAGGATGCTGATCTTGCCGGAGATGACATCTTCCTATTACGTACAGATCTCTTTCTATAATTCTTTGATTGAGCAAAGTACTGTGCGTACAGCTTGTTTTGACGCGGGTTCTTCATTAGGAGTGACCTTGGGTTGTACTTGAATGCACCCGTATAGTTGTATGCTGAAGTACTTGAGGAATCGAATGATGGAAATAGAGGTGTTTTGTACATCTTCATAATTTTAGTCTCCATTTTGAAGAAAATCAATCCTCTATCGTCTTCTTGATTGGGTAGGTGGCCGTAAAACGCGTTCAAATTGTTAGTTTGCAACGATAGCTAATCTTGACGGTGCGCTTATTGTCTTTCTTTTTCTCGACGCAAGCGTGTATTGTGGACGACGACAATACAACTCGATTGGCTGACCAAGGTTCAAAAGGACTCAGTTTTGCTAAGAAGTCTAACTTATGTCGGTTATAAGTCTCTTCTGATATTGTGTTGATGTTCGATATTGTAGGTGAAATGTTTCCAAGTATAGGTTGTATCTTGCTTTCCACCTCAGCTTCCTCTTAAATTTGTAGTAAAAATCTGTATATATTGCAAAAGAAATTGGAGTTCTTGTTGAAACTTGATCGATGCCTCTAAACCGTTGAATTTCGAACTGTACATCGAGTCCGGAGCATAGGATTGTGTATCGTTCGCGGGACAATTGCGGTCCGCGTGGTTTGTTCGTGTAGTGGTTTTATTTTGTGGTGTGAAAGATTAACTATGGAGGATCTTCCAATTGGACTCTCTGCAAGACAATAAGATGTATCGTTGTCGTTGTATCTTCGTTCACGTCGGAGCGCGGTGGACGTGTGGTTTGAATTTCAGAAGAGCATAATTTTTTTTCTCGAAAAAGCATCATCCACCAGTGAGTGATCTACATATCCACTAGAGGTGTCTGAGGGCTGAGCGGCCGACTGCTCCGATCACTCCGAGAGCCCGGATTAATTATTGCAACTTTGCGATAAACTTATCTTATCGAGCTTATCTAATCCGAGTCTAATCCACTGACCGGGCATCCCACCATCTTACTCATCCGACATCTCACTTTGGATGTTTACTTCCCCGCTGCAAAGTGCAAAAAGTATATCACACAGTCGTATTCAACCATTTTCTCCATTGAAGCCCTTGTTTCAAACAGCAGCCCTTGGCCAGAGACAATAAAACCTTAAACTGACCTCTGGATCCTCTTTCATTACTCAGCACTGAGGTTGATATAAGAGAGAAGAACGATTAAAAATCTCTGCCCTGATATACCAGAATTTAGCCGGCACATTACACGACCTACATACCAGAATCTGATCACGAGGTCCAGTGTCCCTTTCTCGCCTACAGGGGGATATCTGCATTACACATCTTATTGACCAGACCTTATGCACAATTAAGAAATTGAGACTTAGCAAAGGAATCTATGATACGCAGGCTAATTGAGAGGAGGGAATAAACTATCGCTCATCTACCGAATCTATATATACAAGGACCTATCAAATTACTCCTCATATATCGACCCATCAATCCAACTCTAGTCACGAGACCAACCTTCTCACTTCCGAAATCATGACTACCTCACAACCAGAAGAAACCCACCCTAAAGTTCCCAAACCCGCCTCAGCACCCGAATCCACACCCATAACCACACCTCCTGCCGCCCCCGAAACCTACGAAGAAACCAACGTCCACGAAGTCTACGAACAAATTGCCTCCCACTTCTCTTCCACCCGCTATAAAGCCTGGCCTATCGTGAAATCCTTTCTCCAAGGTCTCGCACCCGGGTCTATAGGCCTCGACGTTGGATGCGGCAACGGCAAATATCTCCTTGTAAATCCCGACGTCTTCATCATCGGCTCCGATCGTTCTACAAACCTAGCAAAAATAGCTAGTTCTCACCAACCCCATTCGGCAATCGTAGCCGACACTTTAGCATTACCTCATCCAGAAGGTAGTTTTGACTTCGCGATAAGTATAGCGGTCATCCATCATTTATCGACGCCAGCTCGTCGTCGTGAAGCCGTCCAATCCATTCTCGCCACTCTTTCCCACTCAGGAAAAGCACTCATCTACGTCTGGGCCCTCGAACAGTCCTCTTCTCGACGGGGCTGGGACGAAACAAACCCTCAAGACGTAATGGTTCCATGGGTAATGCGTACCGGCAAAAAAGTCGCCGCAGATGGAAGTATTACGCAGCCCGCTTCAGAAAAAACCTTTCAACGCTACTATCATTTGTATCGGGCCGGCGAACTAGAGGAGGACATTAAGACTGTAGGAGGCACGGTACTAGAAAGTGGATATGAGAAGGATAATTGGTGGGCCATTTGCTCTCAGCGAGATTCACCCACACCACCAGCATCTGAACCCATAGTATGATGTTGCTCTCGCGGGATAAACACGGGAGATCAGCAGCAACTCGGGATCTGCCCGAACCGAGATGTTGATTGAATATGCGCTGACGCGTCAGACTGCACACATACATACATGCAGAAACTACGATCGGCGTCGCTTTGGCCACAGAGAAGGTGGCAGGACCCGAGTCGAGGAAGCGCCAGTGTAGTACAAAATGGATCGGGAGGTCAATACCCACTTCTTCCAAGATGCCAGCTGATAAATAAAGTTCAGCCTGTTGGTATTAATACATCATGAGAACCTGAATACTGTACCATTACCCGCGGGACCTGAAGACTGTGTCCAGAAATGAGACTCTGTACATGTTCCCGTGTAAAATATATCAACACATGCATAGGTGGATAGACAAATCAAAGAAGCAATTAGAAGAATATAAAAGGATTAAGATACAAAAAATCATAATACAATCTAGAAGGTATAGTTTCGAACACCATGCGTGCCTGCAAGCAATGCGTGCTACGCTACCCCATCTCAACCCCATTCCATCCCATTCAATGCAAATTCCAATTCATAAAGCCCTGATCCAAAGCCAAGGGATATTTTTTCAAATCATCGCGCCATCCCAATATGCAAGGTCCATCCCCATATGCTCACTCTACCCATCCATCCCATCCATACCCTACTTTACCACAGAAGAAAAGAAAACAGGTGTAGAAACAAAAATTAACTTTTTCCTCAACGCCAATCGCATTTACACACGTTTCCATCCATCCATCTATCCATCATATCATTGCACATAACAAAATTTCATCAAACATAGCGACAACCCTCATTGTCTCCTCCTAATACTATCCCGTGTCCCACCCTCCGGACTTCCCCTTCTCTTCCCATCGTTCCTCTGCCCCAACATGCCAATAGCCGGTAAGAGCGGCCCAGGGCCAGGACTTGGATATCCACTCGAGTAGCCACCTGAATGCGCAGGCATCGACATCGCATAAGCAGGCGTACTATACGGACTCATACCTGTCGTCATTTCCGACAAACTAGGCAGATATCCTCCTCTACCCTGTCCCATCATCATGCCACTACCACCTCCAATGGCTGCTAAGGCTAGGCCATCCGTTGGGCTCGTGGGCGGTACTGATCTAGGTGTGCTTTCTCTCCTGGCGGCGATTGTACGGGTGGCTCCAACACCTCTTGGATTTGGGTTTCCTTGTGCGGTGCCAGGCCTACTGTATCGAGATGCTCCAGATGCTGAGTTCATCGTGCTAGATGTGGATTGACTATATGAATGACCCCTCGCAGGTGAGGCTCTCGAACCAGAGGATGGGGCATCGAGAGTTACGCTCGAGAGAGAGAAAGGAACGACACCAGCACGTCTTGCCATGTCGTTTTCGCCGAGTTGCCAATGCATGGCTTCTGCTGCTCGCCATGGAACTGCCATTTCTTCGGCCACTTTTGACCACATTTCTTGTTTGAATCTAGATAGTCATGTTAATAACCTTATTATCGGCTTGATATTTGAAAATATAATACCTTTCGTAGAGTCTAGCAAGTTTGTTCTTTCGTTCTTCGTCCCATTCACTCCTACGTTCCAGATAGTTTTGATAATGTAACCGACAACTAATAGCACTTCGACCCGGTAGTCTCTTAGAGATATCCTCCCACTTCATCCCACTGCCTCTTAGATCAATGATTAAAGCATCTTCGTCCGCTGACCACTTGCTTTGCTTCTTAGCAGGAGATTCTGATGGATGGGCACCCATACTTCTTTTCCCACCGGCTGCAGAAACGGCAGCAGCGTAGTTTGGTATTTCGGGTTGTGTGATTGATGATTGAACGGATGTAGATCTTGTTTGGTTTCTGTCGGGTGGTGATGTGGTCTGGGACTCATTAGAGTCCGGGTCCTTGAGGAGGAGGGAGATATCCACGGTGATGGTGAAGTCCCTGATACCGTCAAGGTCGACGGATGATCTGCGAAGAAGAGGTGCACGGTTTGTTTCTGTATTGATTCTCGATTTGTAGATCATCAAATTTGACACAAAGACTGGTGATTTGTGGCTTCTATCGAGAATTGGCACTGTATAATTAAGAAGAGTAGTACTTTGGTCGAAAGATAAAATGCTAAAGGAAATAGAAGTCCTTGATAGATGTGAGTATGTAGTGGCGTGAAACAGACTAGATTATTCTTTAGGAAGTGATAGCTTGGATTGTTCGAGAAAAACTATCTTGAGACGATTTGGACTATTTCTAACGGGAGGACCACGATCCTATTTCAGGCCTTCATAGTAGAGGGAAATGCGTGGCTCGCCTATAATTTGATGGCCATAAACCTGATTGGTAAAGATATATCATTGATGCAGCCAATCGCGGTAGATTGGATGGAAAATGGAAAAGAGCAGAAGCCAACGCCAACGGAAGAATACGTCAAGCTTGTTAATGAGCTTGTTAAAGACAAGGGCATTGTTCGAACTGATCCCCACAGGAAATAACTAGGTTGAATGTTGGACAGTCGGTCGGGAGCATGCGAGATGCAAATAGAGTCCTTAGTGGGGGGGGTCCAAACCAGGGTTATGCTAGTGTGGAGGAAGGCCGGCCACGAATTCATGCATGAACATGAACGTGAGCATAGTAATGCTTTTAGAGATGTTGCATTCTAGTGCTTCCATTGTTAAAGTTATGGAAGAACAGTTGAAACCTGAGAGCTGGCGCTTGAAACTGATTTATACTCCTTTAACCCCTCGAAGCTGTTTTAGACACATGTCTGTGCGTAATCGTGATCAAACTTGACTTTGATTGTAATTATCTGCATTTCACCAAATTTATATTTAGGATGAAGGTTTGGAATGCCACAACAATGAAAGGACCCATGATTTGATATGGATTGCTTGTCGTCGCCTCAATCGGCCAACCACTGTAGATCCAAGATTGACGTCTGAAAAGAAGGAATTGGCGGTCTGGTTCTGCAAGGGTATTGTGAGCTTTGCTTCAAGGATTATAATGTATGATCTTCATGGCTTGCAGCGCCTCTAAGTCCTCGATGAACCACGATCTTCCGTGGGGCAAGCAAGCCGAAAAGACCGAAGAAATATATCAAGCCACACAGAATAAAATTCCCTTCATTTGGGTCATTGGTGGCTGAAAACAAAGCTTACGCGACCGTTTAGGTCGGCTATGCCTCATCCAAAGTCCAAAGCCTTGAGGCCTAATCGACAGAAATGTATTGCGTTGTTCTATTCTGCGTTTGTATCTGTCGGTAGCCTTTACAATGAGCACAATTACATACCAGTCCTGTCCTTCTAGTACACCCTCGGATACTAACATCTGGCGGTGTAAATTCATGTTGTCATGTGAGACGGCGCCATAATCGTGTAGACGGTTTGAGTCAGTAGAGCTTTTTTCAGAACTTTCGGAAACATGGTATCCATGAACACAGCCCGAAGTATAAATGACTAACTCTCAAGTGGCATATATGGCGAGCACTCAAAGCTTTCTGCAGTTCGCCTTCAGCCCTGATAATCTCATCCGAGAGGATTGGGGGCGGTGAATGCCCAGTTCATGCTTTTGGCTATCGCCTTAGCCTCAAAAAATAGAAAGTTGTCAGATCAGACGAGAGTACCGGAAAATCGCTGTCGCACGGCCTTGGAAAATAGCGCCTCAAGCACCCTCGCCCAATTGCGTGCATTAGCATGCTAGCAACACTTGACAACAATAGTATAGCTGTGCTGTCATTGTTGATTGCGGTGTCTCAGGTAGGATACATATTCTGCAGATATCCGTCGACATGTAGCTGTGCCCGTTTGTTTCCATTTACAATGGTCATTGTTGTAGAAAAGGAGCATTCTGCACCCATAGAAGCCTGAGTAAGGCGGCTGTCAAATTAGTACATAACTGCTATGTTAATTGCCTCATGCACAAGTATAGGTGGATTTAAGCGTATTTCGGTTTGGTGCCGATGTTATGCCATGAAAGCATGATCTCATCGTAAGTTCTCTAGCCGTCGGTGTAGAGTTTCCAAGATGGGAAGATTAGTAATGCAGCTATCGTGTTTATCGCTCCCTCGTCCCGAATCAAATGTAGTCCGATCATTGTGGGGGTAGATCTTGCGAACCACCAAACCAAAGTCAAAAGCATGTACCTACTGCGTAGCTTGACTTGGTTTGATAGGTATTCAAAGATGCAAAGATGCAAGTCGCGTGGCACTTCGGTGAGTGGCGTATCCTGTACAGGGCAGGGCTATGGAAAAGAACTCGTCTCAGAAAAGTCCAAACCCATGTCTGTTTGAGCGGTGTAGTATGCTATGTAATCCCAGAGAAGAACAATAGCACTAACTATAGTCATTTTGACAGGAATAATCGCGCCGAGAGGAGTTCGAGGGTGACCTCTCATTCAAATTCAATGTAGGGCTTAGAACTATTCATGCTAAGTTCCGTATCTTTTTTGGAGGTTTGTCCAATGGTGTAGAAGACATTGATACAAATCAACAAGTCAACAAACCAACAACCAGACTACAAACGAAAGTTAGCCAATTGGGACAAGAACTGTTAGAGATCTCCTCCTGATCCTCTTTTTTTTTTGTTATTTTGCACACATCTCATCATGTTTGAGCCTTGCGACAAGACAATCCACAAGCCATAATCCACGATCCATAAATGGGTCAGAGACTCAGATACTTCATCCTGCTATACTGTAATAAGTTAAACCAGTGATCGACTGAAGGTTAACGTCCCTCTGAAACTTCTATGAAGTGTAAAGCATTGACTTTTTCAATTTATTGGGTGGGGGATTTGAAGAAAATGCTCACTCAGTAGTGGAAGGAAGAACGGAAGATGTGTCAATTGATGAAATGGATTATGGATGAAGCTTCAAAAATAGAGATGTGGTGATAGAGTATATGCTAATTTTAAATCATGTTTCTCTCTTTCTCAAGGGATGATGATTGTAAATAAAAAGATTTGGAGAAAGAAGAAGAAGAAGAGAATTTTCTATCACATCCATCCATCACATTAATTTTGATTGACCGATTGTGATATGTGTGTGATAGAAATAGATAGATAGACAGACATGGTATCTGATTTGTCTCTTTGCGTGGGAAACACCAGGTTTCACCAGACCAGTGGTACTTACCTACTATAGAGGAACGGAACGGAATAGAATCAACAGATGCATTCCTCGTGTCTGTCTTGTGTGGTTACAGTCGATGTATGTATGCCATTGCATGGTTCCATTGGTCTGCTCTCTGGCTCTCTGCCACTCTCTGCTCTATACACATATAGATAGTATAGACCGACCTCGACAATCAATATCTTTTGGAAACATACGTTAAACGTTCCTTCCTTATTTCCTGTTCATGTTACATGCACTTGGGATTTGTGGCACCACCCAGCATGCCAGTGTTGTAACTTCAAATATGGGTCATTGAAGAAAAGAGCTGTGGCTGATGGATATTGAAGTAATACTCCTAACTTAATTAGATAAATATTATTCCCTATTCTGTACAGTTTGGAGGGGGCTGTGTCACGTGTGGCAACCAGACCAGTTTTTCTATGGGTCGACAACAACAACTTGATGTATCATGGATGAACGCTTCAACTGATCCTTTTTGACCCATAATCATCCTGCTTCTACCAAGAAAGTTACAGTGACACCTCATCTGTCTCCATAATCCAGCTTTCGGATTCCCCGTCGGGCTCTGCATTGAAATTTGAACCCCCCCATCAAATCTTCTCTCATCGGATAATTTATAATTGCACTCTGTATACGAAAAAAGAACGGCAGCTGTTCCTCCCGCCTTCAGAAGTTCAAGCAGAGCCTGGTAACAACAACCTGGTCATCTTCCGCCTGGCAAACTGCAGAGATCCGTCAACTGGGATAGATTTCTATTTCAAGAGCCATAAGGCAAAGAAGAGGCAGAGAAAAAGCCGAAACGTCCGTACTATCTTGTGGGACATTGCAAATACACACACATACCTTCCAATCCTTTATCGATAAGCAAGCCCCATTGGAGCATCATCCCATTCGCACTTAACATCAACCCTGAGGTTTCTCGCAGATTTATTAATTGTGTAACCGGAACTTTCTACCTTGTCGCCCTATATCGGAAAATTTCAACCATCACAGCCTCATCCGTTACGCCTTACATTCCTTCCAACTTCAACAACCATGAGTGGTATGCAGACAGCAGGGGATATCCCCATGATTGTTAAATCAGAGAACTCTGGATCAGAGCGTCGTATTACTCCGTCTTGGTCTATTGGCCAACTGAAATCAAAACTTGTACCCGTGACCGGTATCCCTTCCTCAGATCAAAAACTCACTTTGTGGATCAACAATCAACAATCCGTCGAGATCCAAGCTCTGGATGAAGAGACTACACAACTGACAAGCTTTCCTCTGGCACCACACGCCGTTATTCACGTGAGTTCGGAAAATTCTTTAGCTTCGTAACGCGAAACATGTCGTGGTACTCTAAGACCTTATTGTTCTGCAAGGCTGTCTGTCCACCTCAATCTCACGGATGCTATTTTCTCCTCGACATGAGACTTGATCTTCGGTATCGTATCTATACTAGTCAAGGTTTTCATTTCAGCATCATATGATAGTTCATGCCGATGTTTGCCGGGTTGCCCCAATCGTTCATTCCATTGAGATGATAAATCTTAAATTATAGTCTGCTCAACTCGCTGGTGTTGCTCTGTGTGGATTAGTTTCCTGCCCTACAGCTAGGCCAAGTGTTCCATATTACTTAGAGTGGAGTATTTTGTCACGGACACGACAAGTTTTGTTCGTTGTCCATGAACTATTTGCCACAGTCTGAGCTCCATCAAGTGGATATATTATTGCATTATCGTTAGTCTCACTCTGAGTCACGGTGTGCTGTATTCCAAAACTTAACAAGCACCTGATACTTGCAAGCACAAACCTACTGTTCTCCATTGTTGAGTCTGGCAATCATCTTTGGAGGACACGTATCAGTTTATGTCTTTCCCACTAGGTTCTCCCAACAAATTTATGTAGCGATACTTCCGCCAATTAGGCTTGGTCATTTATCAAAAATGCTAACATAATTCTTCCCAGGTGACTGATACTCGCGCCCCTGGTCTCCGTGAGAATTATACCGATGTCTCTGCAGTGGAAAAATACACCCTTCCCGTAGAATCCTACGAGAAACGCACCGACAGTGTTCTTGCGTGGAAAAAGAATGAAAAGCTCGGACGGTTCAACCCTGATGCTCCTACGCTCCTTGATGCCAAACTCGCTGTCTACGATAATGAGATCAAAGCAAAAGGTATCTCTGTAGGAAAGAGATGTAGAGTCGGAGAAGATGATTCCCGAAGAGGTGAAGTGATGTATGTAGGTGACGTTGCGGAAATCCCTGGTGGGGCAGGAAAATGGATCGGGGTTAAACTAGATGAGCCTGTCGGAAAGAATGATGGCAGTATTGCTGGAAAGAGATATTGGGGTAAAGAAGGTGACGGAAAATTCGGCGTTTTTGTCAGACCTGAACGAGTTACGGTTGGAGATTTTCCAGTAATGGATGATTTTGAGGATATGGAGGAAATGTGAGAAAGTATGTTACTCATTTGTATTGGGATTGAGTTTTTCGTAGAATCTTCTCTTTAGATACCTTTGAACGCGAGCCGACGCCTTTTCGCATAAAGATTGAAGTTTAGATCCTCTCATTTGGGAATAAAACACATCTTTCTATTGATTGAGGCGTAAATTGCATGTTATTTTAGAACTTGCCTTATCCAAATCTCTTTTTCTTCTTTGGCGCTTTTTCATCCCTCCCCTTAATTCCCATATTCACTACACGAAGAAGACGTACACTGCCCCCTCCCCCAGCATCAGAAAACTCATTATATCACACGAATACAACAGATAAACATTCCTTATTACTACATAATCGTATAAAATAGCTCAACATAAAACATTCATGATTCTAAGGATATAGGTATGTACAGAAAACCCCTTCCGCCATATCCCCAGCACGATCATCCTCTCGCAGACTTGAAAATAAACTTATATCTATCTCTTCTCTTGCTAAAGTTAAAAGTCACCTCTCTCATAAATCATATTGGTTTCTCATCCATCTCTAGCCTACTGTTATGATCATTCGGACTGCATGGAGTATATTCTCTCTCTGTCTTTTCGGAATGCTTCTCTCTTATGTACCACTGATGTCAATCTCTGTCCGATCTTTTGATCCCCATATATTTACCCTTTTTGCTCGTTGTAACACTACCTTCTATTCGTTTGTTGAATTTCATGTACATATATGTAGAGTGCATTTTTAACCTCCCGTTTTTCATTTTCTACTATCTTGGATTGGATTCGTAGCTAGGCATCTATGTATTCATGTACACACACAAGGTACAGATATCTCCGCCGAACCGAATACTTCTCCCCTACTCTGTGAATATCTCTCTCCATTCTGAAATTCTAAGAAACATTCATCGTATTGTGTTGTGTATAGATCTTATCATAAGAGTGTTCTTTGAGAGCTCCATGTGTTGGGTGGGATCTCAGTCATGCCGATGAAACTGTTGGATATTGGGATGGGTTGATTGATGTAAATCTTTTCTCTACTTTTGAATTCATTGTTTTTTGTGATTGCTTTTTTCATTCTCTTCTGTTATTTTCCATTCCTTTCCACGTTCTTTCTAATTTCCTCATTGGAGTTCGGATCTTCCAATGCAATTAGGTGTTTATGAGGGGGATATTTGCATATGATTTTATATCATTTAAAGCCAAGTTCCCAGCCGAATCTAAAATTGAAGAGGCTCAAGGAAAAGCCGTTATGTTATTCATCTTCTGCGTTCTTTCCTCTCTCCCTTAACCCATATCTCTATTCCTATCTAACTTGACTAATCCCCCCTTTCCAGACCGCCATCCCCCCTTCTTCAACGCCATCTTTAATTTTCTCCTCTTCCTATTCCTCTCTATTACCCTCTATCTTCTAATTCACTACTCCTCCATCGTCTCCTCCACCCCACATCTTCCACGCATTCTGTCTCCCTATCATTATCAAAGCCCTTCTCTCTCCTTATTTCATCTTGATCTCTTTCAGAATCCTCGTTCGACTAACTTATTTAATAACATTTGATTATTCTGATTCCTGATCTTATCTTCTTTTCTCCATTTTTCCCTCTCCTATCTTGTGAAAGATCCAAAGAACTAGTCAGATTTCGAGGATTACTCGTGAAGATACTACCTAAAGGGCGGGTTGTAGAACCGGGAGATACATAATCTGACTATTCAACTTCCTACGCCGATTCAATTTGGCCGACTCGTCGTACTAAGCCGGCTTTGCGAATTTGAGGACTATTTCCGAAAATCTCGTAGCGGCGTATGGAGATTTGAGCTTCTGGGATTTCTGGGGCGGGTGACCCATTGGTATGTGTTTCCATAGATGATCCATTTGTATTTCCTTCTCCAGACGGATGTTTGTGCGCAAATTCCGAATTTTCTGGGTAGGACAAAAATTCTTTGGACTCTGGTAACGATTCGACTATCCAGTCTTTTTTCCAATCTCGTGAAGTATTAGTGTCCTTTTCACTCATGTGATCATCGTTTTCTTCATCCAAATCCACCCTTTCATTTCCATTGCAATCCGCACTAGCGAATTTCTTTCTCGTTGACCTCTTCACGTTTCCCCGCCCACTATCAACCAATTTGGCCTTCCCATACTCACGCCTCTCCGTAGGTAGACGAGCTGTATTGAGAAAGAGACCTCTAGCTCTAAATTTTGGGAGACCAACTTGGAGAATCAAGAGTGGAGAGATGCGACGATTGGTAAACATTGGGATTATTCGATACCTATGTTGAATGGTTAAATTGGGCATGCGAATCAATTTGTTTGGAATCCGGATGTGTTTGTATTGTCCCGTCGGACTTCTTGATATAGTAGCTCCGATGATATTGTACACGGTTGAATATAGGTGGCGAAAGTGGTGTAACGTTGACATATAAGATAAGATGGCGGGGTAGGAAATATTTATAAACACCTGCATTGCGCCAGAATTGCATCTTGTACGTCATTACCCATTGTTTACTTCTTAAGCTCCTTCATACCAGATTTCATTTTGAATTCTTGATCTATCGACAATTCTCTACTTGCTTATGCTTATACACCTATCCTCTTCACCAATCTCACGTGAACACAATCAACGCAAAGAACACCATGACATCCAAACCATATGAAGTAAAATGGGGTATCTTAGCCACCGGCGGCATCGCAACCAGTACCTTCCCTTATTCCCCTAATCCCTAAGCAACCTCAAACTAACCACTTCCAGCCTTCTGCAAAGATATTCTCTGCAACCCCGCCACGCGCGACGTCCACGATGTCAAGCACACCATCGTCGCAGCCGCTTCCTCCTCCTCCGCGTCCCGCGCCGAAACATTTCTTAAAGAAATCAACGCGCCTCCCGGCATCAAAGCCTACGGTTCCTATCATGAACTCGTCGCCGATCCCAACATCGACGTCATCTACATCGCCACTCCCCATTCCCACCATTTCCAAAACGCAATGTTAGCACTGCACGCAAACAAACACGTGTTGTGCGAAAAAGCTCTCACAGTCAATGCCTCGCAAGCGCGCAAACTTTTCGAGACAGCGAAAGAGCGCAAACTCTTTTTCATGGAAGCGGTCTGGACCCGCTACTTCCCGCTAAGTATTCAAATCCGGGAGTTGGTACGAAATAAAGAAATCGGAGAAGTCCATCGAGTGTTTGCAGATCTCTCGATCGCCGAGGCAAAAGAAGATGGCACTCTTAGCTTTCCCCTTGAAAACCGCATGGTGAATCCTGATTTGGCGGGCGGTGCGCTCCTCGATCTCGGTATCTATGCTATCACATGGGTCTTTCAAATTCTCTACCACTGTCAATCGTGTCCCTCTACCGAGCGCGAGGCACCCTCCGTTCTCGCGACCGTGCAGAAATACGATAAGACGGGTGTGGATGAACAAACCAGTATTCTGTTGCAATTTCCCAAGAATAATAGTGTGGGGATCGCAACCACGGGGATGAGAGTGGCGACTCAGCCCGATGCGCATGGGGAGGCGAGTAAAGATGAAGCTCCTACGATTAGAATCCAAGGCACCAAGGGAGAAATCCAAGTTTTCGGACCTGCGTATAGACCGTTGCGATACAAGGTTTTGAAGAATGCGAATGGGGCGGGAGATTTCAAGACGGTGATTTGTGAGATTCCGCAAGATCCTGAGAGGGGAAATTGGGGACATGGGATGGCGTGGGAGGCGGATGAGGTGGGGAGATGTTTGAGGGATGGGAAGCAGGAGAGTGAGGGGCTGGATTGGAGGGAGAGTGAGGTTATCATGCGGGTTATGGATGAGGTTCGAAGACAAGGAGGCTTGAAATATAGCGAGGAGATTGAGTCGGATGTTTTTCATGAGAACAGTGCTTTGAATGGGAAGGCTTGATTCAAAGTTAGTAACATGAGCGATAGTATCGTTGAATCTGGAAATTTGTCACGAAAAATGAATGTGTAGATTGGCGATACCGCTGAGACGTTAGAAAATCGCGTCTATGATCCTTGATTACCCTGGATATAATCCATAATACACTCTACTAAAACGATATACTATCATAAAATAAGCTCTCCTTCAAGCGCAAGATACTAGCACCAACCATCTCCTCTCCCCTACTATCTGAACGAGTTGGTTTCCATTACCCGCTCCCCTAGTTCTGAAGTCAAAGCACAAATATTTGTATGGGAAGAACACAGATAATGCAGCACCTGTAATAGTAGATCCTAAATATCAATCTTGTATTCCGTCTAAAGAGCCAATCCCTTTCATATTCCTCCAGGGCTATAATAGTAATACAGCAGTAGGCACTGAATTAAAACCATTTACTACATTCACGCCCCCAAAAATCCTCATCTTTACCCATCTTACCCTACCCAACTCACCCTAGACAGCGAGATTCATCACATAGAGTTAACAAAATCCTACCACTAATCCGAAATAGACATTTTTTCCAAATAGCCTCGTATTGATATCGCGTAGTTAGTGACATTATTACATAGTACATACATACATACATTGTAGATAGGCTATATTCTGTAAATCCAGAAGAACAAAATAATTATGCGTTACAAGGAATCTGGATAGAAGATAGAGAGAAGAAGAGAAGGAAAGCGAAGGAAGTTGAAGGTAAGAAGAGGAATTAAGAGGGTTCAACAGGGAGAGATAGGAAAGAAAGGAGGTATTAGAAATAATAAAGCCCTATTGATCGTGCACTCTAGGAAACCTCTCCAAGTAGGTAGTGCTGAACACACGGCACCATCTGTCAGTATAAACGTTTTCAGTCTCTAATAGGAACGATTGGCAGAAGAGAAAAACGAGATGTTTCTGAGTCCCAATTTTCGAACTTGGGGGAGAATACTGGTTTCTTTCCTATCATTCTTAGCTATAGACGACTACCTTCGTAGTATAGTGGTTATCGCATAAAATCCAGTAGATAATATTTTTGATGTTGGGAGAAATAAGAATCCAGATAAATGCTCAAATGGCACCAATAGCTCCAATAACAATACTTTAGAAGAGAGCCAGAATATCTCAGTGGCCCGACCTACCAGGCACCCTTAAAAAAATACAGTTTCATTCCATCTCAGTCACCAAACTCAAAATGAATACAAGGTGCTCCCACGATCTCTGCCCGACTATTTCGCCTAAAAGCCTAGCTCGCATACTTGGGCGACGATGTGAACACAGTGAATAACTTCAATTCAATAGCTACTGTATCATAATCCTAAGCGAATGCGAAAGAGATTAGCTCTTTCAGTAGCCCTTGTTTAATTTCAAGGCCTACTATTTCCTATGCATAGCTGACTCTTTAGACAGAGTACAGCTTTGATATTTAGAACCTACTATTGTAGGTGCTACATCATTCATCTCCTTCTCATACAAACATCGACCCTCGATTTTGAGCTCAGAGAGATGGAAGCCAATTCCAAGTTTAATAACCACATAGATGAATCGACTGCGAATGACGGTATCGCCAAATAAGACCACTGCATCTAGCTATCGCGTTACTCTAAGCTTGATAAAGAATACAATGTCAAAGGTGTAAAGGATAGGTGAAATGTCCAGAACAGCAGGCGGAACTCCAATGTAGGTGATGCCATCTCCCGCTCTTGCGGTGAGATGATGATCACCGAAGTAAGACAAGAACTGAAGATTCGAGGTAAGAGAAACCATGGAGTACGTACCACAGGTTTTCAATATGCTCTTTCTGTTTTATTTTATTTGATCGACTTGAAGAGCTTCAATGTATAGCAAGTAAGTACTAACTGATTACGAGGTATGACATATCTCAACAATAACATGATCAAAGGTCAGCATTTAATGCTTAGACCGGAGGCTATCTTTTAATTTACAATACACAACAATCTTCATTAAGCGTGCTCAGCAAAAAAATAAAAAAATATGAAAGCTTTTGCTGTCCCCAAAAGAATATCAAATGGGGCAGCTTCGAGTGAATCTCACGATCACTAACCATCTCGGCACAAAGCGGGAGCGCGCGGTCGCAATCCGCAAGGGCGGGGATACTATATAGGCGACAATAAAAACGAAAAGAACTTGGGGGCGTTGGTAGAGTGTTTGAGGAGTGCAACTCGACTTCTTCCCTCAGAAGCCCGCCCCGAGCCGTGGCACTCGGATATAATATCCCTCGGTATGCTGCCACAATGTGAGACATTCATGTGTGAATGTAGCCAAAATTAAGGCAATAAAAACAAAATAATAGATAGCTCAGAATTAGATGATTGGTGGATGGTTGACGGAGAGGAGAGCTGAAAGGTGGTGGATAGATAAGTGATGGATAGATATATCCAATAACAGAATAAAAAAGAAGCAAGAACACAATCTCAAAGTCTCAGTTCAATTTCTACCTTGAGACGTTCAAACCTTCTGACATCCCTTTTTTGTTCGTTGTTGTTGGTGAGTTCAGAAGTGGGTAACGTCAAAAAAGGGCAAGTATTACGAATGACAACGCCACGAAACATGATCATGTCCCCCAAACACTTACGCCTGAGTTTTTGTTGGTATGTTTCTTGAGGTTTGAAGTTTGGGGTCTTTCTATGGTGGTTCTGATGGAGTTTGATATGGATAGTCATCGGAATATTTTCGAATGTTTTGACGATTGGACGCGAATACGCAACCGCGACCCATCTGTTCGCATTCTTATTCATCATGCAAGAACATTCTCCCGAAAAATAAACTCAAGAGTTGTGATGGTGTTTGAACAACGGTTTTTTGAAACAAACCCGACTAATATCAACATACCGACATTTGATCTTTCTTGGAGTCTCAGGCTATGTGTGCCTCTCACTAGAGACATTAACCTTATGCGCATGAGGCATTATCGGAAAAGATCTGAGCAGCGGTATGCAAATTAAAAATAGAAAGAAGAAACGAAAAAAAATAACCGTGTAAGTGTAGCTAGTAGTTGACATACAGCAAGACAACTTCCATACCGGAACAACCTCAATACCGAACAATCTCGAAACTTCAAGATATGGCAAGATGTCGACGACACGTGACCTCGCTCCCCTGGATTCGCGGAGATAGAGTTTGCACTACCCCAGACCGACTTTTATTGAAAGGCTCGTGCTGCTGCATGCGGCACGTAATGTGTCAATCAAGACAAGAAAGCCGAGCTCTAGAAGGTTTGGGAGGCGACGGGCAAGAAGTTAACCAAGAAATTCAAGAAACGTAAGTGAGAAGGAACCCAAAACACCAAGCCTATTGGCAAGGACGAGGCTGAGAATAAATTTAAAGTAGACCAAGCAAGCCAAGCCATGAGCTTTGATTGACCAAGTGATCACCAAGCTTTCATGTGATTTGATAGCCGACAAGAGCTGAGAAAAAAAAGTTCTTCCGAGAAACCCGAATAAGAGAGAAAGAGAGATCTGGATAAGCCGGGAACTGATGTGCCATAAGTACTACTTGAGGTTAATTTTTTCACGTATGACTGACTGACGTGCAATTTTCGACGGCGAAGAGGGGGCTGAGCAAAATTCACATCAAAAGAAGGTTTGGAGGACACGGCTGTGTTCTAGAATTGGGTCCTGAGGAGAGAAATGAAGGAGAGCTATTGACAATTAACGAAATTTTCAAGACCTCCAAGAGAAAGGAGAGGGTGGCAATTAGCGACATCATTGGATCAAACAGTTAAACGACACGACTTAGAGTTCTTGAAAAGCTTGGCTTTAGCTGGGCTTTTCTTGAATAAAAGTTGGGAGAGAAATTATTACTGATTACTATTATTCAATTAATGCATAATGTTTTGTGTTTGGAGTGAAAATACGAATTGTGTAAAAAGGAGAATATGAGTTTCATCGTGAAAGCGACCCTAGTCAATTGTAATTGGAAGGGAAGGGAAGGGAAGCTGTATGAAGTATGAAGTATGAAGTATGGAGTATGGCTATGTCTATGATGATGTGACGATGTGACGATGTGACGATGGTTTTTTTCTAAAGAGGAAGGAAGATATCTACCTACCTAGTCCCTACTGAGCAGACAGAATTTGACAGATAGATAGATAAATGGTTTTGGTCCAGCGTCAACATCAACATCAACATGGTACTGGTATCAACATCAATGATTATGTAATGTGGATGGTATTTGTATTTGTATTTGTATTTGTATTTGTGTTAATTATTACTATTTTTTCCTTGTCCCACACCCACACCACAATCTCTCCAGATTCTTTGGAATCTTGATAAACCTTGATATCACCAGATAGTCACGTCGGCAGTCTTCATCCGTGGCAGTTGTCGATAGGATTCCAATTATCATTGGTAGTTGTAAGATGTTGATGTTGTAATGTACCGTGGTATGCATCTTGGTGGGCTGGGCTGGGCGGTACTGTAATGATCAGCAACACCCTTTGGAATCATCAAGAACTACTAGGGCCAAGGTAGGTATTTTAGCAGTATTTTAGCAGTATTTTAGTAGCATTTTAGTAGTATTTAGTCCTATTTACCAGTATTTAGTCTTTCTCCTGTTCACTGTCACTCTCCTTCTCCGCATTCTCGACAGTTTTCCGTTTCCCGTTTTCCTTCTTATTAATAATATCTCAAGGCTAAGGCGACCTGACCTATCTGCGTGCATACTTTATATTTCCAACTACTGTTACAGCACAAAGTATAATTTTATCGTTATCCCCCACATTATCGCATATATAGATAGTTTTTTCCTCTTTCCCTCTTTCCCTCCTTCCTTATCTCCCACTTTCACCTCAATTCCGTCACCAAACTGTTTGTGACAAAGGAGCCGAAAAATCCTGAAAGATCCTGAAAAATCCTTCAGTATCCTCCAGTTTCCTTCAATATCAGACATCCAAGCCGCACAGTGATCGAACAATCGATCCAACAACATCCGAACTACATACATCGTACAGTTTCAACGCACGGAGATCCATTCTGCCGACATCCACTCCACGCTAATCCCATTCAAGTTTGACTATCACCATCTCCAAAACAGCTCCAAGCCAAGAAGAGGGTTTCACTTCAACTTAGTAGTAGTGGGAAATGCACCCTCGATAAAACTACAAAGGATTTCGTCCTCTTAAATTCATGGATATGTGAAGTTCGATTGCGAGAGACTGTTATTTGTTTACCATTTTCCGTTGATTTTTGTCCTGTTCTCTATTCTCTCTTCCTTTCCTCAGCTCCATCATCTCAATCATGCTTCTATCGGATAAGGGAGGGAACATGGCGAAATGCCTTTCGATCCTCCTACTCTTCGTTGCTTTGGTTACTGGCCAAACTTCCACCGCTTCCTTCTCGCCCTCGAATGATACCTTACCATCTAACATGACGAACCCGGATATTGAATTGAGTTTGACGTCTGGAACTAGTGATCTCTTGATCAGGAATACGTACAATATTGCCCCGCTCACTGCTCAGGCCGGAATAGGACAACCTGAGACTGCTGTAAATGTAAGAAATGAACTCCTAATTACATTGTATATGTATAATGTGAGGCAGACTACTAACATTGTATGGCATAGCAACTCAACATCAACGGAACTATTGTCCATACAGATGCGTCAAATGCGAGCAATCTATCCATCAACGATATAGCATATATGAGTTGTGATCCAAATGAGAGCTCCAACATCGATTCAACGCAGGCTATTATCATGGCAGGAAATGCGCATCCAAAGGCCATACTATTATACAGCATATACTCTCAGGAGTGCAGTATTACCGGCGATTATACCTACAGCTCACTTTACACAATGGTGTCCGCCTCCGATTCAATGGCGTTACTTGTTACTTTGGATAATTATACTAACGGCTCATCATTGGTCGCAAGATTCGTACCCAACGAAAGCTCGTCAGATACAGGTTCGGCATCGCAAACTAGTAATAATGGAGGACCGCCACCCACTACAGCTGTTGCTATGAGCATTCTATACAGTATCACTGGAATTATTACCTTGCTTTTCTTGATAATTATAGGCACGGGAGCCATTCGCGCTCACAGGCACCCGGAGAGATATGGGCCACGGAACGCTCCAGGAAGACCGAGGCAAAGTCGGGCAAAGGGTCTCGCACGAGCTATGTTGGAAACTCTACCCATTGTGAAATTTGGGGATCCAGAACCGGGGAAACCAGGGAGTGATGATATTGAATTGGAGAACGGTAGTGTCCATCATGCTCCTGTTACTTCTACACCAGATGCCACGACCAGCGACACATCAAAAGTTCCGGACACTGCGGCAGCAAACTCCGAGAAGGGTTTGGGTACACATCCTGAGTCCGGAGGTAACGAAGCATCGACAGCCACGAAGGAAGGCGAGCTTTTACAATGTTCGATTTGTACAGAAGACTTCGCTACGGGCGAAGACGTTCGTGTGCTTCCATGTCATCACAAATATCATCCTGCTTGCATAGACCCTTGGCTATTGAATGTTTCAGGAACTTGTCCATTATGGTAGGCTCATTTGTTTCATGTTGTAACAACGTATACTAACTTTCACAGTCGTCATGATCTCCGACCCACAGCAACCCATGCCCAATCTGCAGATGACGAACTTCCACCTCCACTTGATGCACGTGAGGGAGAAACAGCTAGCCAACACACAGCTGGTACTTCTGAAAACGGAGAGAACAGCTCTCGTAGTCGTGTTTCTCGCCTTATGCATCTTCGCAATGCCCCTCCTGAAGAGAGTATTGCTACCCTTCGCGAATTCGCACGTGAGCAATCCCAACAAGAAGTCGCCGTACCAAACCAAGGTGGAGTCGAAGAACAAGGCAGAAGAGCTAGCCTTGCAGGTAGACTCCGAACCACTCTCCGAATAAGAACGCGGGCACAAGCATCCACTGAGCCTGAAGCAACAACAGCAACAACAGCAACAACAACAACTTAATATGATCACTAATTCATAGTATTTTTAACGATTCGCGCAACGAACGACTTTTTATATTTATATCTTATGACCTTAAATAGTGGCTCTCCAAATCCGACATTTTACTACAATATTGTGAAATCAGAGTACGTCATATTGAAACTGATTGGCGTGGACGGATGAATGAATGACGGATGATATGGTACGAACAATTGGAAAGGATGGGTCTGAATAGATGGAGTTTGGTGTTAATTATTTACTCTTGATTTTCACAAGTGCAATGGAGCAAGGATTGGGCCTGGTCTACTTTGAGCGGTGTTTTATCAAGTACTTGGGTTTTCGGATGGTCGGAGGATATGGAGCGGCGCAGTGAATGGTAAAATCGGGAGTCGCGGAAGCTAGGGAGGACTTTTGTCAGTGGCTACAATATTTTGTTATTGTAATATTTTGCAGGTCCTGCTTTCTACGCGAGATGGGCTAGATAAATATCATACTATGCCTGTCATAACCGATGATCCCGTGTGACGCTAATACTTGACCATCATATGAACAAGCATTGGAATGCATGAACTGTGTAGTTAACTTTTCCTCTGCAGATGGTAGGTTGGAAATCTTCCTAAACCCCGCGGCTTGTCCCATGAGAGGTAATGCAGTACAGTGTTGTACACGTGAACCCACAGCTCGTTCTCATTCCCACAGCTATCTTCATACCCCTCCCCTCATCTGTCTCACATCTTCCATTTTACACACTTGCACACTCCAAACCATCCACAAAATAAACTCCATTGCTTGCTTGCCATTCTTCGATATCCCATCCTACACCCTCCCCTCCCCTCCGCATCTCCCACCCCCAACTTAACCAACCCCATGCAAAAGCTCAAAAGTAAAAATATATGATCAATCCCTCATCCTCCCTCCCCAAAATCAAATCAAATCAGATCCAATCAACTTAAATCAAATCAACCCCTTCCTAGCCAATTCCACCTTCCTCGCTGCCTCCCCGGCTTTAAATCCTCCTTTCGATATGCAGATTGCGTTTCCGTCTGCGAGCTCGAATTTTTCCTCGTAGGTTGGGTGCGCGCAGGGACAGTGGTGTGGGAAGGCGACGCAGGAGAGCGTGCCGGGGCAGAGGTAGGATGTGCAGTGGGCTGGGGGGAGGGGGTGTTAGTTTTAGAATTGAGGATGGGAGAGGAGAGGGTAGGAGGGGGGCGGGGATGAATGGGGAGATAGATTTATATGTGAGAGGGATGCGGAAGGGGATTATTACCTCGATCGTAATTATCTTGATACCATTGAGAATCGCTAGGGACGTCTTGTGGTTGACGTTGCTGTTGCTGTTGTTGACCGTTGAACATTTGTTCGAAGAATTGAAATTGTGCGGATACGCCTATGATCAGGAAGAGAAATGGGAAGAAGGAAAAAAGTAATTTGGCCATTTTGCTTGTGGTTGTGGTGGACTCAATTGCAGAATGGAAGTGATATTGGAATGGTGAAATAGAAAAGTGATGCTCGTTGATAGATAGCAGATAGCGACATCTGGATATTGACAGGTGGTAGAAAAGCTTACGGGGACCTGTAGAGTGGTGGGATGACAAAATTGGAGGTTTGGTGGGAGAATAAGATTTCTGGGGATTTTCAAAGGAAGATTTTAAATGAGATGAGAGAATTGATTTCTCAATTCTACTTTTATCAAATTATCTCACGTTTCTCATAAACTACACGATCTCTGCGTCCACAATCCCACAATCCCATCAGCACTGCACACTCGACATGTCTCGGTCCCCGTAAAAAAAGCATCACCAACCATCACAAAAATATCCGCACTCCTCACCTCCCACCCCATACATCCCAAGATGTTCCTCCCACGCCTCCAGCCCCCATTGCGAGGCGCCATAACCTGCATCTCGCGGACGTCATCCGCATCGGCTGCGGAAACACATCTTTGCGAAGCCCTCGCGCATCTCTCGTTCAAGAAATCTTCTTCTCCACTTGCCCCTCTCATCGCCGTTCGTCATGCCTCGCACGCCGCGCAAGGAGCCGTGAATAAAGCGAAAGACGGACCAGGTAAACGATTGGGTGCTAAGAAATCCGGTGGTATGTATTTCCCTCCCTCCACTCTCCCATCCCACGCAAATTTGCTTCGCATTCCCATTCCCATTTCCTCTCGTCACTCCCAAACCTGACAATAAATATCAGAACAATATGTCATTCCCGGCAACATCATATTCCGCCAACGCGGAACTCACTGGTTCCCCGGCGAGAACTGCGCCATGGGTCGCGACCACACTATCTACGCCACTCAACCCGGTTTCGTGAAATACTACAAAGATCCCGAGAGACATCCCAAACGCCAATACATCGGTGTAGTATTTAAGCGCGAACAGGTTCTCCCTTTGCCGCGGAATACGGTCAGGAGACGTAGATTAGGGATGGAGGTTGCAAAGATTGAGGAGCCGGAGGTGGAGCAACCGGTCGAGGTGGAGGTTAGTTTGGAGGGGACAGAGAAGGAGGGAAAGAAGGAGAAGAAGAAGAAGGAAAGGAAGGGAGAGGAGGGCAGAAATTTGCAGCTGAGACCGGGATATATGTATCGGGAAGCCAATTGGGAGATTGGAAGAGCGGCCGAGAGAGCGAAGGTTAAGGTCAGGTTGTATAAGCCGGGAGATAGATGGACGGCTTGGAGGAAGGCAAATGCGAGGAAGACGAAGAATGCGGAGAAGAGGGGATTGTCGAGTAGGAAGAAGAAATAGATGAGGGATGGAAATGAAACTTGGGAGGTAAAGGAAAGGGGAAGAAGAAGGGGTGTATGATTATCTATTCATCTGGTCTTGTTATGGGAACATGAATGAAAGGGCCTGAATTAGGGGCGGCCCCAGTTGCAATATCGAGGAAATCCAACAAAAAATGGATGTGTAACTAGGCGATATCCTAACAATTTTTATTTTATTTTACCGCAAATGAACTTGTGGTAGTGAACAAGATCAATTTGCTCATGATATAGATACTTCATATGAGACGCTCTATTTGCATTCTTTGAAATTTATGTAATTACTCAACAGAACCTTCATGTTAAGCAAATCTTACCATTCAATTGTCTTTCAACTTTCAATCGGGGACCTAGACGTTCACCTGACTTTCAGTGTTAGAAAGTATGCTTAGAACCTTAAAAACATTACATGTTTCCACATAGCCAACATTGCTCCATTCAGAAAGCAGATGCCTTGTGATAGAAACATCAAGATTCACAGTAACCACTCGCACATATCAGTAAATGATATATATATATATGTTTTTTAATTTGAATCGCATGCACTACTCTAGAACTACAAGCATCTTTGATAAAAGATGCATAAACATATTTGGCGACGACTAATCCCCCAAATTACTTCTACATGCTCCCAATTTGCAAAAACGCCTTCAAATGCGACTCTTTTATACAATTATTCCGACCGATCAACCGACCTACCGACCTACCGACCATCCATCCATGCCATCCAGCCTAAGCCTGCCATTTATTACCGCCAAATCCAACCCAAATTATTCGTTATAAATCGTCCATTACAACCGCAAGGCGCCATAAAATGCATACATTTCGTTTCATGTCGATTCCTTTTCTTTTTTTCGTCCTTCCCAATCTTTTCTTTGATCGTGTCTTTCGTTTCATCTCGAATTGATGATACATAGGTAGTATTAGACGCAAGTCCATTCAGCAAAAACGCACCATCTAGCACTTCGATCGGCTAAAACTAATCCTCTCCATACACCCCTTTCCCCACATTTAATTATCGTCTCCCAAGTTCCTCCATCTCCACCCTCTAAATTGACACCCCCATTTCTCTCTTCCTTTCGCATTAATCTCAAGATTTTCCCACCAGGTGCTTGAATTGCTAATTTAGCTGGCTTTTTACCGGTGCCCGAACCAGAAGCCGAGGAACTTGTTATGGACATAGCCGAGTTTGGTCGTATGAACGGAATAGGCGAGGTTCTCCCAGGATCTGGAGACCCCGAGGATAGCGAGGAAGGATGCTGACGCACAGCGAATACGAAAGTATTATTGATGGCTAACCGCTGGCATTGTGGCTGGGCGACATAAAGGTCATGGCGTTGCGCATGAGGTGTTGGATGTCGGATCAAGAAATCGTATGGGGGATTGTCACCAGAGTGAATAATAGGCAATGCAACCGCTAACGGATGTGGAATATCCTTGATACTATGCATGAGGCCACGTTTGCCAGCATAGATTTTAAGAATACCTGACCCTTCATCACCAGGCAGTAGACCCTTGATCGTATATCTCTTTTGACTACCCACCCACTCGGCTTGTGCCAAAGCAGGCTTCGTGATAATCTCGCCAGTCTCAAATAGATCACCATCAGCATCACGCTCAAAGGCACGTGCTTCAACCTCCGCTACACACTCAACATCAGGCGGTACAGATATTTTGATGTGAACCAGCTCGAGATCCTCGATACGTATGAGACTAGTATCATAATCCACCATTTCCATCTCATTAATGAAAAATGCGGGGCAAGCACAGGGCAGAGCTAGCAGAATTTCATGCGCCATGGGAGGACAGAGATGTTGGTCAACATGCTGCTCAGGTATGTGAGTCCAGCATATTTCAATTGGCCGAGTCAGAAACCACCAGGGTTCCGCGTATTGGCTACTGGCACTAGTATATTGGCTTCGTCGAGGATGAGAAGGGCTTGCTAAAGAGCAATCCATTATTCGCCATTCTCCATCAATCACAACTGCGTTCCAGAAGTGATTAGGTCGAGGCATGGGACCCATGTCTGGTACTTCACCAGGCGATTTGAGATATCCTCTGATAACCTCTGCATGTATCCCGATAGCTTTGCACATATCCATAACTAGAAATGCGACCTCTTCGGAGGAACCATGTTTGGTCTGGATCACCCTTCTTGAATCGGCAGTGTCGTTATCGAAGCCCTCTTCCCATGTGATCTTTTCGCTGACCCATGTGAATATTGCTCGTAAGCGCTGAATATCGCTTCTATATGGGCGACACACATAGCCTGTGGCTAGGCTCATAGGGTTGGACATCGGCGGAAGGCTATTAATGAATCTTGTGTTCTTATCAACCAAGCTGAGGTTTACTGCTTGGAAATTGGTTGGCTCAACAACTGGGTTACCGTTAACTCCTTCGTCACCGTCGCACCCCTCAAGAAGCTCCTCCACGGGACTTATCGCGGGATAATCCATCATCTGGCACCGCTCCTTTCTTTCAACTCGCTCAATCTTACTTAAAGAATTTGATCTGTTGATGTCTCGTCGTACCTGAACCCAATCGACTCCCACAGTACTACCTCCAGGTCCAACTTCATTCGGGGGATTCGGGTTCGGTGTGTTCCCAAAACCACCACCTCCTATTGATGTAGTTCCTGCTGGAAATGAACTATGGGCCTGAACTCGTGGTCTGGAGGATTCACCAACAGCGATACTGCTCCTGGCGCTCGCAGCACCCGTTTTCGCGGACTCGACCATTCTCTTGAAGAACCCGCTTTTCTTGGATTTGGGTGTCATGAGACCACCAAGAGCAGCATTAGAATCTGCTGCGGTACCTGGCCAGCCAGTTGGCGACTGCATACGAGAAGGATCCGAAGCATGACTACTGTGATATGAAATGCCGGTCATTGGCGTCTGAGATCGGCCAGTAGTGAAATCGGGTTGACTGTTGTTCATCCCCAGATAGTTATCTTTCCGTGAACCAAGAGCACTCTGAGCTCGACCGTAAAGCAATTCCCGCTTCCTAGCTAGACTTCCGGCACTGGTTGAAGAAAAGCCACTGGCAGAAGGCCCACTCATGAGACTTTTATCAGTCATCTGAGTACTCGAGCTTCCAGTTGTAGTGGTACTGCGAGTACCAGAGGAAGAGCTCGTTGAATCGGTCTTGTCTGTTCTCGTTGTGAAAGTCCTCCCCAGCATGGATTTACCAACCTCATATGCAGATTTCCGGTGGCGAAGCTTGCTTGACTGTGTATTTGTACTCATGGACGATTTTGGTCGACTCTCATAAGCATACGAACTGGCTTTAGGAGGAACTGCTGGTCGAGCATCATCATTTGGGGATCGGGGCGTTGAGGAATACATTTTACTTAGTCTATTCTCCATTCTTTGAACGTAATTGCTAAGTTGAGGTGGGGGAGTATTTGTAGGTTGGTAAGGTTGCATGTTATTGACGTAGTTATCAGCACTTGTTGAATTATATTCTTCAGGAATTGCAATAGCTGTATTAGATCTAGGTGCACGTTTTGATGATATGTAAGTCTGATCAAATGCCTCAGGGGACCATGGATCGATTGGTGCTTCCGGAATTTCTGATTCTCGAGCTACTCCCATATCTGCTAAAGATAGCATTACATCATCCATTGCACTTCGCAAAGGGGAGGGGGTGCGTCCTGTACCCGCCGGCGATGGTGGGCATGGTGATACTGCCAATGGTATATTATAGTTATTCGAATTGTTGCCATATGTATCTCTAGATGCTTGGGGAGCATAAGTGCTGCGATGAGGCGGTGGAGGTGGCGGTGGAGACGAGGTACCCCCTCTGTCGAACTGAGGCGCGGGCGATGGACCTCGAGAATAACTTTGGTAACCAAACGAAGGAGCAGGGGAAGCTGCACGAGATCCATATTGATTGTGACTAGGCGAGGGCCCACGAGATGTGTAGTGGTCGGGAGCGGGAGATGGCCCACGAGATATGTAAGGGTCGGGAGCGGGAGATGGCCCACGAGATATGTATTGATTAGGAACGGGAGATGGCCCACGAGATGAGTAGTGATTTGGCACAGGAGATGGCCCACGAGGGTAATAGTTATTGGGCGCAGGAGAAGGTATACGGGCAGTATAATGGTTGGGCGCAGGCGAAGGCACACGAGATGTATAGTGATTTGGCGCAGGAGAGGGAGCGCGGGGTGTATAATGGCTTGGACCTGGAGATGGTGCGCGAGATGTATAATGGCTTGGGCCTGGAGAGGGTGCGCGAGATACATGGCTTGGAAACTGAGAAAATGGTGCTGGCGAGCGCATCCGCGACTGATATAGAGGAGGCTGGGGTTGAGGAGAAGGCGCCCTTGCCTCATTATGTCCACCCCTGGCAGCTGGCGATGGTATTCGAGAATTCAAGCCCGCGAGACGTTCCTTTTCCCTAGCTTCTGCCCTCTTTATTGCCCCCATATCTGGCGCGGCATAAGCCTGGAATGGTTTTCGCATCGATTTTGTCTTGGGTTTCGTCGGAGCTGTTGGATTTTTGAACGGATTTGGACTGGGACCTCGATCCGGCATTGGACTCGATGTTCTACTTGTTGGCCGGAAACTGTCGTCCAGCACCTGTACGAAATTCGAAGGAAACAGTCCCATGACTCTCTTGTCCCTCCGCAATCGACCCATCCACCATGATCCATCTCCTGCGTTCAAGCATTCTATCAGATCCCCCTCAATAAAGCCCAAGTCGCGTTTTGACTGCGCAATCGTATGGTTAGAGCTCCAAACTGTAGAAAATCGCAATGTGTATTGGACTTACCTCTCCGCTGAATGAATATATGGCTCGGCACCAGCATGGAAAGCGAGTAGGTAAAGTGCCCGGGGCTGGCGTCATGGTTGAGGTGTTGCGACTTCTATCGGTGAATCATTGGGGTTGGAATATTCCCAAAGTCCGAGATCAATGCATCTGAGAAGAAATATAGAAATTTTGTGATATAGCAAAAGTATCAAAACGTTTGAATCAAGACACTTTAAAGAATCTTGAATTTTTGCAAATCTTCCCAGTAATATGAATAGGTACATATAATAGCTTTGGTTTGTTGGCACCTCACCATTAGCCCGGCAACGCTGAAATGGCTGAGCTGGGTAAACAAAGAACCTTATCCGATTTCGTTAAGAGACATTGATCACGTTCAATTGTATTTTGTTTACATTTTAAATAAAAGAAAAAGGTCTCGGCCGTTTTTAATTTAATATTTATATCGATTACAATTTCATTCTCATTTTTCATTTAATATTGGAAGTCGATTGATTGATTTTCTCAGAAGAAGCACATTTTGTTTTGGTAGGGTGCCGATAACAAGGAAACAACCAGCAGTGATAAAATATCACATCACTTCCAGAATTATGTCAACAACGCAGTACCAAGTTCTCGAGGAGCTTGGAAGTGGAAGTTTCGGCGTTGTCTACAAAGCCATTGAGAGAGCGACGGGAGAGATTTGCGCAATTAAACTGATTGATCTAGAGTCGAGTGAAGATGATATACAGGAAATTCAACAAGAGATATCAGTCCTCAGCACCTGCGCCAGTCCATACGTTACTCAATACAAAGGAAGCTTCTTGCGCGGCCATAAATTATGGATTGTCATGGAGTTTCTGGGGGGAGGATCATGTTTGGATTTGGTAGGGTCATATTCACTGGGGGAAATAATTACATTGCTAATTGGAAGTAGCTGAAACCTGCTCCATTTCACGAAGCCCATATTGCGATTGTTTGTCGAGAGATCTTATTAGGTCTCGAGTATCTTCATCAAGAAGGCAAGATACACAGAGATATAAAGGCAGCAAACATATTACTATCGACTGCTGGCAAGGTTAAGTTGGCAGATTTCGGAGTTGCAGCACAGCTCACGAATATCAAATCACAGAGAAACACTTTCGTCGGTACCCCATTCTGGATGGCGCCAGAGGTTATTCAACAAGCGGGATACGATTTCAAAGCAGATATTTGGTCCCTCGGAATCACAGCAATAGAAATGGTCAATGGAGAACCACCACATGCGTCAATTCACCCAATGAAGGTTCTATTTCAGATACCTAAAGCACCGGCACCAAGATTAGAAGGTTCGAATTACAGCAAAGACTTTAAGGATTTTGTGGCACAATGTTTGGTCAAGGATTGTGATCGTAGACCGTCAGCAAAGGAATTGTTGAAGCATAAGTTCATACGCTCTGCAGGAAAAGTTGAGGCTTTGCAAGAGTTAGTGGAGAGAAGGCAGGAGTGGGACGGATCAAGGACTCGGCCTTCACATCCTAAGTTCTATGAAGAAACACTGTAAGCATCGAAGCTATCTAAGCTTGTTATTATCAGCTGACAAATTGCAGCAATACAATGACTCCAAAATATGAGCCTGACGGATGGGTCTTTGATACAGTCAAGGCTTCTACAATTACTGTAGCGCCATCGCGAAAGAATGGAAGTAAAAGAAGAAAGCTTTCTGCCATTCATGCAAATGGTCAGGGTAGTCAAGCTCCTCCTGAGGAGGCTTTCAAGAAATTAGATCTCAAGGATTCACCCTTAGAGTATTCTTCACCTCCGTCACTACCAGCTGATAGAGGCACCGTCAGAAGACAACCACCAGCGGTACAGCACTCTTCACCAACCAGGCCACGGGGTGATAGTACACAGAGTCAAACTGGTACAACGAGGCGACCTCCACTTGCACCAGACATGAGTTTTGGAAATACAGGTTCAACAGTCCGATTATTCCGCCGAGTATCAAGTAATACAACATCATCTCGACCAAGCAGCCCCGAAGATTCAGTCGACATTTCGTCTCGTCAGGGTGACGAAAACAAAGCACTTGTGCAAGTAGCAGAAGCGAATACGAAAGAAGCATACCTTGGTCGACGTGCATATACAAAAGTCGTGGATCCAGTATTTCAGGAAATGCATGCACAAACAGGAGATCAAGCCAAAAGACAAGCGCTGTCTCGTCTAGCCGATGCTTGGGCTGCCCTTGACGCTGTTGATCCAGAGGGCGAATATCATCTCCTGAAGCTTTTGATAGAAAAAGTAGAGCAAGAACCCAAAGTTGCCTCACACATGTCTCCAAGCAGAGCTTTAGTCCTTCGAGATGGAACACCCCAAGGATCTCCCCAAAAAGGCGCAAACGGAAAACTAGTACTAGCAACAAGTAATCCACACCTTAAAAATCACCGTCGACGACAATCTAGCGCAATTCCCGAAGTAGATGCAAAGGAAAAATCAAACCTACCCGGTCAAATAGTGCCAGGAATGGAACATACAAAACAACTTGCTGATGTGTTGTATGCGCGGTGGGCAGAGGGATTAGGAAAAAAGTTTCCGGTGGTTTAACGAGACATGTATAAATTGTAAAGTTATTGTATGTAGGGATAGACGGAATGGAGTTAAAAGAATTTGCATCTTTGTAGTAAGGAGGAGAATCAATAGGTAGATACCCAATTTGTACATTTTATCTGGACGATTCTACTGCGGTCCAACGTGAGAGTGATGCTCGTTATTTTTAATAGTCCGCTAAACCGATGCGAGCTCAACAGGGGGGGGTAGATGTGTTTTCAAAATAGAGTAGGGAATGCAATTTTCCACAAATTTAACAATTTAAATGATGCAAATGATTGATGGGCACCTACGTAACTATTTGTTTAGGCGAATCTTTAAAATTTCAGATGGATTAGCCAGCTCACCGGGAGCTCACAGGAATTATGGGGCACTTCACGCGTAGGCCCATCGGGAATGTCGTGATATTTAAAGATGAACATCTGAACACCGATTAGATTTTGGACTATGATTTTTTCCCTAGGTTTTCCGCATCTTTTCCTAGCATTCTTATCGTCTATTTGTAGCAGACAGTCCTTCTTTTGTATTGTATTGCCAATGACGTACCGACTTGTTAGTATATTTAGCACATACAATAGATGAACCACAGCATACATCTTCCCGTCACCGTTGATTACCATTCATCAAAGTACAAAAACTCTACAGTAGACCGCCAAGATATCTCTTCGTCCCCATTCTAATTCTCATCTTCTTCCAACCTGCTCTCATCTCATGAATCTTCTATTTCGCATCCGCGTTTTCCTATCTACAGATTGTTTTGGCAGTCTATCTAAGGACGGTGACAAAAGTAATTAGAAGCAGCATGTCATTTGGAAGATTCAGAACAAATAACAGAGATCGAGATACCCCAGAAACAAACTATATCAAACAAATCAAACTTTTAATGAAATGAAAAGCAGCTTCCTGCAACTATTGCCTCACAACCTCCAAAATCCCCTGTCTAAAATATCCAATCTCGTTCAGATACTCCACATTCTTCTTGATCGCCTCCTCTATCTGTTTCTCAAACACAGTATCTAATTCCCTTGGTCTTTTACTCTTGCCCAAATTTCCCTCCTCGGTGATAAGATGAGCTACCGGCCAAAGCGGATGAGCTTCCATCTTCTTCTCCATATCCTTCTGGATCAACCGTGCCCATTCACACGAAGTAATCGGGCGAAGTTGATGTCCCATAATCTTATTAACAAGGTCCCAAAATCGTTGCATATCGATTCCGCCAGTTATATCCAATGTATAATTTGAGTTATTGGGAGTATTGACCAAAGCATTGATAGTGGAATTTGCGACGAAATCCGCATGTGCAACAGTTAACCAGTCACTTTTGTCAGGAACAGGATGTGCACCGATGTTTATCGCGCCAGCTACATATCTCCATAGGAAGTCGCTGGTATTGGCAACTCCTTCCCGGGTCGTACCAATGATCAATCCCGGTTTGACGATAGAGACATGATTGCGTTGGGCTAAAGATGTAGCTCGCTGGGCAAAGTTTCTTACCATTAGCTCTGAAACGAACTTCGTCTGACTATAACCATCAAGTTCCTTCAATTTCATAGCGGTTGTACTATCATCCAGCTCTCCTTCGAAATCATGACCTCCAGATACATAGACGAATCTTGGGGGCGAAACAGCTTCTGTAATACTCTTCAGAATATCAAAGGTAGATTTGACATTAGCAGCTTTAAGGGTTTGATAGTCCGCATTCCATTGCACTGAAGCTCCATTATGAATAATGGCATCGACTGTGCTTAGTTTTTGCCATTGTCCGAAATCCAAACCTAACATTGGTTTGGCTAAGTCTCCCGTCCATATTTCGAGCTTCGTTGCGAAAGTGTTGTGCCACCATCTTGCGGATTTAGCTGCTGCTATGATCCGTTGTCTGTCATTCTCATTAGATGAAGCGCGTACATGTACGATGACTTTCTTGACACCAGGTCTTTCAAGAAGCTCTCGGAGTATTTGGGTGCCTAGAAAACCACTGGCGCCTGTCAAGAAGACAATTCCAAAATGATGCTGCATCGAGGCTAATTGTATGTCTAGGTCGGTGATTTCTTGCATCAAATCAAGGGTAGGTGCTGACTCTATGAGTTTCTCGCCTTTAACATTAGTTGCAGCACGAATGTGGTTTGAAACATCCGAGATTGTGGTCTGATAGTTGATGAGTTTGGGCATAGGCATACTAATTCCATACGATCGTTTGATGAAAGCTGCAAGAGACATGATCTTGATGGAATCAATTCCAATAGAAGCAAGGTTAACATCACGACCCATGATATCTGAATTAAAGTGCGAAGAGGGCTTCGTAGCAACAAGCTGTGCAATTTTATCGCTGATTTCAAATGCAATATGGTCATCTGATGGCAGTAAAGGTGCTTCGCTGCTCTTGGGATAACTACCAGCTTTTTGGATCACCGGAAGACTATTAAGCCACTTGGTGAGCCTAGGACGATCCAGCTTTCCGGATGTATGAAGTGGTATGGTCTTCATAGCGACCCAAGAAGAAGGGACCATGTAGCTTGGTAGGTTATCTGATAGATGGTTGGCAATTCGGGACCATTTGAATCCGGAGGCTTCAAGTTCCAGATGAGAAACTGCCGCAATACCACTAGCTATCTCCGAGTCTGTTGAGGTTTCGAGCTCAATTATAGCAGTGAGATGATCAGCATGTGGCCCAGAAGTAGGCAATATAACCATAGCTTTTCTAACTTGCGGATGACTGAGTATGTGATGCTCCACATCAGCGATTTCTATACGAAGTCCACGAAGTTTGATTCGAGTATCCTTGCGGCCGAGGTAGTTGATTGTTCCATCAGAATTGTATTGGGCAAGATCGCCAGTTTTGTAGAGGCGTGCAGGACGGGGACTCGAACTGAAATTGCGAGCCCATCTGGGACTATCGATAAAGACGGCTCTAGTCTTCACCTCGTCGCCAAGACATCCTGAAGCCATGGCAGGTGATTCAACCAACAGTTCGCCAATTGAACCAATTGGTAGAAGACGGTTGGAATCCTCAGTATCGACAATCCAAGTAACTGCACCTGCTCCACGCCCAATGTTGGTAGGAGACGTTTTGGGGGAGATATCTGCATTCACTACACTTGTTCTAGAAGATAGTTAGGTCAGTATGATGTAACGCTAAATTTAAACGGGCTAGCACATAGAAGTTACGCCTCGAACGAGAGGAAGAAAAGAACATGGGTTACCAATTCCGATTCAGAATCTCGAAATTGGGTATACACTTACACGCAACATTCGGTAGTTCCGAAAGCATTAATCAAATGAACGCGATCTGCCCAGGTCTTGATGACATTAGCAGTGATAGGCTCTCCACCAAGAGTTATTCTCTTTAATGTAGGAACCGAGTCAGGCGAGATCGAGCTTATATAAGAAGGTGTCAGGTCTGCTGTATTAACATTCATCCTAGCTATCGCTCCCACAATGTCCGAGGTCCGTTCTCCCTCTATAAGTGTTCCGGTTAGTTTTCTTCAATTGAAACGAGGCCGGTAATACTTACCAGATGGTATACAAAGGCAACCTCCCGTCATAAGGGTTGTCAAGATATCCTCGATGGAAGTGTCGAAGCTGTAGGACGCGAATTGTAAAAATCGTGATGTTGGTCCGAAGTGGAGTGCTTTACCATGATCTCTCGCGCCTGAACAATATGCTTCATGGGTTACTAATGTACCTTTGGGAACTCCAGTAGTACCTGAGGTGAAGCAGATATAGAGCGGGTCTATCGAGCTAACATTGCTCACAATTTCTGTCGGCGTTGGTAGCAGATTCATCTCGCTTTCTCCCACCACAATTGTTTTGCCGCGAGGAAACAAGTCTGAACACAACTGCCGGACATCGCTTGAACAAAGGATTACTTGAGCGTTAACTTGTTGAATAACTGAAGTAAGGCGTGACCGAGGATGATAAGGGTCGCAGGGTACAAATCCAGCTCCGGACTTGATAGTGGCCAGTGTAGCCACGATAGCCCACTTTGATTTCGTGAAGAACAGAGGTACCTTGCTTCCTGGTCCTATTCCGTGCTTCATCAATTGAGACGCTAGTCGAGATGATAGACTATCTAGCTCGGCGCGAGTCAAATCGCCATCCCAAGAGGCAATTGCTGGAGCATTAGGATCGTGCTTTGTCATGCTGTCGATGACTTCGTGTACGCAAGACTTCATTACTTCTGGCAATGTAGAATTCCATTCCCAGAGGTGCTCTAAATCAACTTCGCTAATAGAGTTGATTTCCTGAACAGATTTTCCTGCGTCTTCACGGCATAATTGCTGAACGATGTGCTGGAACTGTGAAAGTATCCTCTCCATTTGTCGAGTTTCTATAATTTCCGAGTCAAAGATTGCCTTCGCCTTCATTCCCTCTCCAGTAAGATGGCATTCTAGAGTTAATGCATTTGTATCCCATACAGTTGCGTCCACAAGATCAGTTCGACGTTGTCCGATGAATGAATTGTCGATAGCTGAATTTTCCCTAGGTTGTATGACCAAGATATTCTGGAATTGGCATGCCTTGTTTGGCCCTTCGCCTAGTCGCTGAATATTCGATAGACCAATCTGTTCAAAGGGCATCATCTGGATCATTTTAGCCTGAACCTCCTTGAGTAGACTAAGAGCTGTTCCCTGAGGGTCTAGTGTAATTCTAACCTATAAAATTAAAAAGTCAGTACATAGCCGCAGGAAATTGCATTATTTCCGCTCTACTCTAGCAAATGAGTGACAAGACTCTTTCTTAAAGGCAACCATCTAATTCCCAGATTGATAAGACCATACCAAGCGCTCTCTTGAACAGAAACTTTGGGGGGAAATAAAATAGACATGTTTGAGATTACATGAGCAGCCCATAAATTGGCAAAGTGACACAGTCAATCACACCCACATCCTATCTCATCAATGACCAAAAATGTGAAAGATTTACTCACCGGAACGGTAGCTAATGTAGGTCCAACCACTCGAGTTAGATCGGCCGATGAGCCAGTACGTCCTGTTAAGACCTCTCCGAAGATGATGTCATTGGAGTTAGAGTAGCTACTTATGGCAATTGCCCAAGCTGTTCAGATAAAATTTGAGACCCGGTAGTCGGCATTAGCCTCTCGAACTAATTCGATCTCTTTGATTGCTATTGCACCAGGCTGCGGCTGGTACCCGAAATTGATGCTTGGGAAATGTGAGATTTTTGCGCTTTCACTCGCAAGCTCTGATTTCCAAAAGTTTTCTGCTGCAAGTCGATCTAAATCGACAATAGTTTTCATGAAACTATTGAATGGTATATTTTGGTGTTGAATAGAGTTTGCATCATTCTTAGGAATGATCACGAGTCTTCCATACTCTTTCCCCACCTGTTCAAGCATCAAATTTATACTCCAGGCGTCATATACTGCATGATGCAAGGTAAGGACGAAATAATATTTATGATCGGTTGAGTTCGTCTCTTCAGCAATACAGTAACGACTGAGAGGGCTTCCTAAGCCCATAGGCTGCGCTTTATCGGATTCCAGATATCGTTGAAGGTTATCTTGCATGTTCCATGTGACATCTTCTCTAATCACCATTTGCATCAGACCTGCTGATCCATGCTGGTTGATGCGAGTACGAAGAATTGGACTCGAACGTACAACTTCATTCCAAGCGTCGCAAAACTTGTCAATATTAGAGTACATGTCCATGGATAATTCGAAAACGTGTTGTGCAACATACGTGCCAGGATGGCTCATTGAGAGTGCCATGATCGATTCTTGAAAGGGAGTACATGGGTACAAGTCTTCAACATGATCTGGGTTAATAATACCATCCATGGTTTCTTTCAGCAGCTGATCGCGTCCTCCGATCATGGAAAATGCAGGGATATCACTCTGTGCAACAGCTGTAGAGATATTGGCATCTACCAGTGTTTTCGCCAAATCTGACAAGACCGGATTTTGGAATATATTTGAAACAGTCAAGTTTATGCCATCTTCCCGCGCAGCTGCAACGAGCTTCATAGCAAGAATGGAGTCTCCACCGAGTCGTGTAAAACTATCGTTTCTGCCTATACTACCTGTTGGAATTTTCAATATAGTAGCCCATAGACGCTGCATTTGAAGCTCATTGTCGGTCAAAGGAGCACGGTGTGTACCTCCTTGTCCAGAAAAATATGCAAATTCTGAAGAGGTTAACCCAGCTGCAAGAGTCTGTAGGGTTTGGCGATCCCACTTCTGAGAGACAGTAAGCGGTATCGATGATACAGGTATATACACTTTTGGTATCATGTATTGTGGTAGTGCAAGACTCAAGCGGTCTAGTAGTGATCGGATGGTTGACTCGTCGAGACATTTCTTGAAAAGGGAGCTTTTTCCCTTTTCTATACTGTTACTATCACCTTTAAGACACAAAAAGGCTGCTAGGAATGGCGATCTGCCATCTACAGGGGTTGCTATAACTGTAGCAAGATCTATAACATTGTCTAGATTTTGATGAAGATGACTTTCGATTTCACCCATCTCAATTCTTTGGCCATTTAGCTTGACTTGCGCACCCTACACTATAGTTAGTATACGGCATCTCAGTCACCACTTGATCACCTAATGGTAAATTTCTACCAGCTGAGGGAAGAGTTCCGGAAGACTTCAGCCTGATAGGGAGGATCTTGAACAAGTGTGAACCTGCTGGAATACACCAGTTGAACTATTTCTCTAGGCGCTATCAATTCAGGCTGAATTGAACAGCTTGTCAAGAAAGTCCAAGAGGAATAGTTGCGACTCGGAAGGGAAATATCACTTACCGCATCTTTTCGTGAAACATATATGATTGATCCATCAGCATCCATTTTGACCAAGTCTCCCGTCCTATACCACCTTTTCCATCGAGTAGTCTCAGCAGGGATACAGGCAGGTGTAGGCACAAATGACGCCTCCGTATTTTCGGAATTTTTGAGATACTCCCTCGCAAGCGGTCCACCAATCAATAATTCACCTGTAACACCCCGTTGGGCTAACTGGTCGTTATCATCAAGGACAATGAAACTTCCAATGAAACCAGGCCCCATTCTGGCGGGGTTTAGACCACACCCAGTGATCTCAGTACCAATGCACATACCTGCAACATTTCCGAGTTAGTAGCTGCACACTAAGAAGAAGTTTATGGGGGAAAAAAGGAAACAAATGTATTATATGGCAGTGGCCAGGTTGCAGAAGGATTGGATATAAAATCAACGTAAATATGAGCATGGTGAAGAATAACATTATCAACCTTACAGCAACATTCGGTAGGTCCATATATTTGTAATAACCGCAACTTCCCGGCCCATCGATCTAAATCCTCTTGGATCAATTTATCACCCCCCATAAGAAGAGTTTTTAGAGTTGGCACAGATTCTGGAAGGATCAATCTCCCAAATGCAGGTGTCATAAATGCAGTATTAACTTGCATTCGGTTGATTGCTGATGTAATATTGTTCATTTTCTCGTCGTCTGATGGTATGCAAACAACGCCTCCAGCACCTAATGTAGTAAGAATCTCAAAAACCATGCCATCGAAGGTGTATGCCGATAACTGAAGAGTGCGACTCTGTGAATCCAATTTGGAGAAACTAGAGAGATGACGCATGGTAGCACAGCAAGTAGCATGCTCTATAACGCATCCTTTTGGCTCTCCAGTGCTGCCAGAACTGAAAATAATATAGACAGAATTATTTGGCTGAACACTCGTATCCAGCGCTCCTCTTGGTAAGGTTTCGAGCATCGATTCTCCCACGGCAAATGTTTGGTCTGCAATGCCCGTAAAAGCGGAGAAAAGATTTTCGGAGCATAGGATCATCGTGCCACCTATCTGCTTTACCAATTTCCTGGTCCGGTCTTCAGGATGGTCTGGGCTCATAGGAACTTTGTTTCCTCCTGCTTTCATCACTGCAATCATGGCAACTACAGCCCACAAAGATTTTTGAAAAATCAGTGCAACCTTAATCTCAGGCCCAACACCAGCGAGTTGTAGAAGGTATGCTAGACGATCAGATATGGAATGTAATTGGGAATGACTCAATTCTCCATCCCAAGATGTCACCGCTATATCAGATCCGCGGTTTTGTGAAATCTGTCGAATGACATCGTGGACACAAGAATGAACCTCTTCAGCTTCGGTCTCTTGTATTGCTAATTTATTTTGCAATTGTGTCATTGCAAGCCCTATATCACCAACTGGTGTGTTTGCATCGGACAAACGAGAAATGATACTATCAAATTGTTGCAGCAAAATATTGACTTCTTGATCAGGTAATACGTGAGAGTCGTAACTGGCCATTGCAGTGAAGCCATCTTTCATTAAATCGCATTGCATCATGAGAGGATAAGCATTCAATTTTGCCCAGTGGTCACTAGTATTCTCTCTGGCGCCGAATATACTGGTGGAATCTCTTTCTAATCTGGGTTGAATAACGAGTAGGTGATGGAAGCTGCAAGCTTTTATGCAGTCCGCTCCGAGCCTGCGTATATTTTGGAGGCCAAGATGCTGATGGGGTTTCATTGCGACTCGAGAAGCGTGAATCGAAGCAAACAGATCTTCTGCAGATTTTCCATCCTCAATCACTACTCGCATCGGCAAGGAATTGAATGTTGGACCATTCACTCTTCTCATATCGAAACCTGAAATCTCGGCATTTCTCCCTGCAAGCACGAGACCAAAAGTAGCTTCCATTGCAGCGGTACGTCGTGCTACCAAAATTCCCCATGCGGCTTGTATGATCGTAGAGATCGTTGCACCAGCCAATAAGTTTTCTTTCACGGGAATGAATTTTTCCAAGTAGCCATTCGCACGCGAATGATGTCGCGATGGGACAACAGGAAATTGTCCCCCGGAAGAATTTGCTAGATGATTACTCCAGAACGTTTCGCTCGCTTTTTGTGATTGCTTTTCAAGTCTCATTTGATGGGCAATAAAATGTTTGAATTCGACCAGTGGTTGAAAAGTCTCCCTCTGTATGATTCTTCGACTTGTCGAAGCACCAAGCGCATGCTCCATCCATCAAGAATGGCATGATGAAAAGTCCAAACAAAATATAATGAATCAGATGGGTGGTTTTGAATGAGACCGTATCTCAATAGAAGCTTTCCAAATGAAGGGAAGATGATCCTGTCGTTACTCAAGTAACTTTCTAGATCGACGTATTCTGACCAGAGAATGGGTTCTGGCGCCAGAACCACTTGAAGTAGGCCTGAATTCCGTGTTTGAACGAAACTAGTCCGAAGTGTTGAATTTGAATCGACTGTACTTTGCCAAGCAGCTTTGAACACATTCAAATCAATGCTTTTGGGGAGCTTGCATATGATTTGAGGAGTGAAACTGCCGGACTCCTTCATTGATACTGCGAACAGCCCTTCTTGAAGAGCCATGCACGGGTAGGCATCGATGAATGTCGCATTTGATGGCATTTGTCTTTGAATTTCATCATGGTTTTGCGTAGCATCCAGGAGAGAGAATGGCTTGACAGAACCTTCCCTTTGGCTGACGTAATTATCCGTGTCCTTGCTTTGCGCTGGACGACGCTCTCTGTGGAGAAGGTCTGAAAGATAGTTTTTAGATGCAAGATCCAAATCCATCGCAGAGTCTGATCTCTCAACGTGGTCTTCTTCGACCTGCCGTTGGTCCCTCTTAATGAGGTTGGTAGAAAAGTGCTTAGCTGTTAACGCCATGATAAGTTCTAAGAAATTCAAATTCGTTAGTGCGTGCGAAAAGATCTCAGTGGTAGAAAACTTACCTAGAGCATAGCAAAACACGGAGAAGTGTTCTTGACTTTTGTAGAATGTAATATTCTAGTTAAGCTTCAATGATGAATACAGCCGAGTCTCTTAGGAATCTATTCTTCAACATTATTCTATTCTTGATTATAGGACCTGGACTATTAAGCATTTAACTGAGCACCACCCCTCTTGCATATTCTCAGCCATCAAGATTTTCAAAACTGATCTACATACATTAACGGTTTATAGACTGTAATCTGAGCTTGCAGCTTGCGGGATTAGACAGAATCCCTTCCGGTTTGACACACGCCCCTGGCTTTAATGGTGGATTGCCTTGAATAGCCTCAAAACATAACGTTGATTCTACATGACGTAGTCTCATCATCAATGTTAAGATTTGACAACACAAGCTCCGACTATCGATGTAGTCTCAGCCCAGCAGGGAAAGGATACTTTCGCGAGGCTCTTTCGACTCATTCGTATTGTCTCCAGTAACTCCAATCCGTTAACCCTGATTCCATCTGCACCGTAAAATTCCTACCTGGTCGCAGTATAGCGTACTAGACCGAGTTTCATTCCATCATATAGGAAAGGGGCTGGAATATTAAGTCAAAAGATCTAGGGTTGTACACAATCGAATACCCGCATGACTTATTGGCTTTCCTCTTTCTTCTGGCGCATATGTTACATTCTAGTGCAGTCGTTTCCGCATAAGGCAGTAATGACGCCACATTGAGACCGTGTATCAAATTCCTCTGGGGTTAAACTGTCTACTAGCAAAAGATGAGCGTGTATATGTCACTATATCAAGACATAGACGAGCACAGATGATACGTTTTAAGTAGCTTACGTGACAAGGAAGTTTCTCCGCAAAATGCAATGAGGTCTAAGACAAGGGCGGAACGTTGCATATCCTTGCACTTATGCGAATAGCTCCATTTGTTGTCTCGGCACTACCAAGTGATGCCATTTACGGGTTGAAAAGGTATAGAATATGAAGTAAATTGTAAGAGTTCTGGAACCTAATCACCGTATAACTTCCATTTAATCTGACTTTCTGTAAATTATATGAAAACGAAGATTTCATTTTCTTATTAAATAGCGAAAACATTGTTTCGGAACGATTTATATCCAAGAACATCATCATATGCGATGAACAGATTCTAGAACACTTACGTTGAGTGTCATCATGTTACAAAAACTGCTTTAAAAGCTACAATACCACAGAAGTGGAAATATTAAATCGCAATTAACTAATGCGATTGCCTAGTGTAACTTGCCCATGTACAGATCAACATTTATCGTAAAATTTCCCATCTATTTGGTTAAAATTCCAAAAATGGTGACCGGCATATAACATTGTTAGACAAACGTAATCCCGCGGACGATCAGCTCCAGGGAAGCTCAGATCCGTCGGACGCGAGTTTACGTAATTGTATCCTCATACGCTTATACATCCGACTTTGGAGAAATAGAGCACCGCATCTTCCGGGCATACTGAAAGCCTCTGCAATTGGTAAATTGAAACAGAAAATCATAACACACAAAGTAAAATAGACCATAACATAGAAGTTTTTTCTTTTTTTTCTTCTTTTTTTTTTTCTGATCTACGACTCCAGACCGTAAAGATTGATCATGCGGTCTAATCAATTTGAATCAGGATGTACAGTAATAATCGCGAAAAATCAGAACATGTTTGCAGCGAGTTTAAGCAAAATAATGAAATGCGACGAAATGGAACCAAAAAACCGACCTTGGTCGTACACAGATTCTGTACAGGGGGAACTAAAGCCTTGCACCAAATCAGAATAATATCGTCACCTGCACTCTGCGAAATTGGGAGAAAGTCTTATGCTAAGCCACCTGATGTATGACGGCTAAAAGCTATTGCCTACTTTTAAATGCATGCAACTTTATAAGTGGTAAATTGAGCAATCAGCACAATTTGGTAAAAAGAGTCTCCCCTATTTTAGTTCTGGAAGCGCTCCGATCATACATTATTATATAATCCGCAAAATTGAAAGCTCCAAACGGTCGAGAAAGCCATTTTTTTTGATTTCGGTTCCAATCATGTGGCCAATGAAACCCCAGACTGCTGAAATCCAGGAAGAGTGTAAAGAACCAAAGTTTCTGGAACTACGCTCGTCCAAATGGTTCATTGTTAGCACAATCTGCGTTGCATCCTTCAGTGTAAGTGGGCTTGAAATCGGCGAGCATCTGAAGTAGCCAAGGGCTGACATCCAAATTCTAGGATTCTTTCATATATGGAATGGTTATTCCTGTTCTTCCAAACGAACTGAAACGTCGGATTGGAGTTGGAGATGAGGACCGTACGAATAGAATACTCCGTCCTAGAAATGGCATTCCAAATTACCAAACTAATTTCTCCCAGTCGAATTCTGGAATTCTATGCTTTTAACAGCATTCGGCCTTGCCCGATTGATAGCGAGTCCACTTTTTGGCTATTATGCTGATCGAAGTTCTTCACGACGAACACCTTTACTCCTGGGGTTCTTCTCCAATGCAGCTGCCACGGCTGTCTTGTATATTGCACAGAAAGTTTGGATACTGGCTCTCAGCCGTTTTCTCCAGGGACTCTCAGCAGCTGTAGTATATACAGTCGGCTTTGCTCTGCTTGCAGACACTGTTGGCTCAAAGGATATCGGACAATGGATGGGATACGTGATTTCGAGTCTCAACATTGGAATGCTGATCTCTCCAACTATAGGCGGTATAATGTACGCAGGACTTGGATATGGATCATTGTTCATCGTAATGCTTATCCTTATTGCGATCGATATCGTCATGCGTTTGTTTATGATCGAGAAAAAGGTTGCCGCAAGGTTGAAGAAAGATAAAACTGTAGCCGAAACACAGACGTATGGGACCTTTCAGCAAAGTGTTGACAATGCCATTTTCGAACAACAAAATTCGTCTACACCTTCCACCAGCGACACAGCCTCCGAGCCACTGCTTGGAAGCAACCAAAATCAGCCTTCACCAGCAGACAACAAGAAGCACCCAATAGCCTTAGTAACTCTGTTAAAATCCCCACGCATATGGGCTGATTTATACGGTGTTTGGGTAACCGTATTTCTGCTCGCAAGTTTCGATGCGGCTCTCCCAATATTTGTGGAACGAAAGTTCAACTGGGACTCGACCGGTGCTGGCTTAATCTTCTTGACGATAACATTCCCCATATTTTTAGCACCAATAGCTGGTAGACTCTCTGATGCCTGGCCTTCTAGATGGCTCACTGCATCATACTTCATCATATCTGCTGTCTTCACTGTCTTGCTCGTCTTGATACACAGAAATAGCACTGATCAGATTGCTGGGCTTGCTGTCCTTCTTACACTTCATGATAAGCTTGTCCCTTTGCAATTTTATGATCATTCCTTTTCGTAGTTGCTGATATGAATCATAGGCGTCGCCAGAGTCTTCGGTTCTTCACTATCGGGTGCTGACTTGAGTCGAGCTGTAGCAAGTATGGAAAAGAAAACACCTGGCATATTCGGTAAAACGGGAGCTAGCGGTCAAGTTTTTTCTCTACATACTAGTGCCAGTGCAGCGGGAGTACTTGCCGGTCCTGCCTGAACGAGTTACGCCTTTGGAGAAAGAAGCTGGATATTTTTCGTTTTAAGTCTTGGAATCTTGACTGCAACAGTTGCAATACCAGTTGTAAGTAGAACGATTGAAGCAGCGAAGTATCAACGGTACTAATTTAACCAAGATTCTCAGAACCCGGAAAATCGGCAAAGGGAAACGATGTAGAAGTGGTGGCTACAGAGTAGATGATAGATTCTTCCCCACCTATAAGTCCCAAGTGCTAGTGGAACATTCCGAAGAACTAAGGAGCGCTAAGCTATTATCGTAGTAGCGTCAGCGATCGGAGCATCAGATAAGATAACGAACACTTGCTTAATCAAACAAGTAAAGGATCAGGAAGAATATCATATTTGTTAGAATACAAACACATAAAAGTTTCGAATATTCATTCAAAACTAGCAAGAACTTCAGCGACTAAAACTACTCTATGACCCCTAAAAATCCCAAGTTTAAGACCTTGACCATTCGAACAGTGACAAAATCAAAAGCCTATCACAGTGCTAGATCACGTGAACACGAGACTGCAAGCGACGCGAGATCCTTTTCGTGTTCCAGCCTTTCTTCCATTTTCGCAATTTATCCTCATGTTTGCCCACCTTCCCAAATGCCTCCATGACCGACCTCCTGGACATTCTTCCTAACTTCCCCACACAAAAACATGTGCGACTCCTCCCTTCACTGGAGAAGAGTCTCGTTACCGTTGCTGATCTGCTCACTCTTGACTGTGTTGAGATAGCCAAACGAGCGACTTTACCACTCTTGGATGTTAAAAGGTTATGTGCAGATGTGCTGGAACATATAAGAGGAGATCTTGGGATAGGCGAGGTATATCTTGGAGATGAGGGTGTTGAAGAGGATGAAAAAAATGTAGACGGGAAGGTAGAGGTGAAGAAGTTGAGGAAGTCTGGAAAGGAAGTTGTGAATAAGTGGGAGGCTATAAGTACATTGGATGATGATATGGATCGCGCATTGGGAGGAGGTATTCCAGCAGGCTATGTTACGGAGGTTACAGGCGAGAGGTATTTCTCATTTACATTGCTGCCCTTCTCTGCTATTCCTTGTCTGTCTGGACTTCTAACTAAAACACAATTCCAGCGGCGCAGGTAAAACGCAATTCCTCTTAACTCTTCTTCTCTCTGCTCAACTTCCAGCACCGCATGGCCTTGCGGCTCCCACTCTTTACATATCTACCGAATCTCCTCTCCCCATAACGCGACTCTCCCAACTCTTGCGCACTCACCCTCTTCTCGCTTCTCATCCATCGCCACCTTCTCTCGACAGAGTTATCTCCATTTCGACACCTGATCTCGAATCCCAAGATCATATTCTCCGTTTCCAAGTTCCTGTCGCTATCAAACGTCATGGTATTCGTTTACTCATACTCGACAGCGTAGCCGCAAACTACAGAGCTGAATTTGAAAGACCCGGTGTGACTAAGGGTGGTGGAAATATGGCTCAGAGAAGTGCTGAATTAGTCAAGTTGGGGCAACTTTTAAGGGACTTGGCAAGGGAACACGGAGTGGCTATTGTAGTCGCCAATCAAGTAGCTGATCGATTTATAGGTGGAAGTGGAAGAGCAAGTTCAATGGCTTATGGTCAGAAGAGGGAAAGAGGAAGAGACATTCAAAGCAGTCCACTTGCGAAAAGGAGTTTAGGCGTAAACGGAGCTGTGCCAATACCATCAAGTTCAATGAATGCTCCCATGTCAAGTATTCCCGGTAGTAGCATTGGCAATCGAGTGGGATCTCGAGATTATTCGATCATAACACCAGATCCCATGTCACTGGATCATCAACAACGATGGTTCACAGGCTGGGGCGACGATCCGCACCCTTCTTATACTTCATCCAAAAACGTCAAGACACCCTCTTTAGGTTTAATATGGACCACGCAAATAGCATGCCGAATAGCACTGATCAAGAAGCCCGTCTATGGAAGAGCAAGAAATGAAATTATGGAGGAAGGAGAGAGGGGAGAACCAGTATTAAAAAGATGGAGACGATGGATGAAAATTGTTTTTGCGGGGTGGGCAATGGAAAGTGGAGAGGGATTGAATGGAAGTGTAGAGTTTGAGATCAGGGGCGAGGGAATGTTTGCCGTTAAGCATGGAAAGGGGATTGATGATGATGGGGAGGATGCTTTGTAGATGCCTATCTAGGTGTTTGTTCATCTAATATGCGAATTTGGTAGGTAATCGGCAGTTGGTATATATATATATAAAGATTATGTATTTTGTTCAAATACACATAACTCGATAACTAATAGCATAGTATTATATAGATACATACCCTCCCAAAATCAACATTTCCAATTTTTGCAAAACTGCCTAACTACCTACCTACCTATCAATTCCCAAACTCAACAATAGCAATCCCCCCTCCTCCCCACCCAAAAACCATAATACATGCATTCTCACTCTCCTCTTCCTCTGCCTCTCCCTCTTTCTCCCGTAAAAAAAAATTATCATCCAAACCCCCGCTCCTTACCAAGTTCCTACCTAGGTACCTCTAGATAATCTAACACCTTCCCTGTCCAGTGCCAAGAACTTTCCCTCCCTCCCCCATCTATGCAAGTCACATTCCGTAAAAATCAAAAATCAAAGCCAACCCAGCAGCAAATCACTATATTTCGATATTAAATCTCGATCGTCCATATTTTAAACCCCTTATATAAATTAAATCCCTAGAATGGATTCAAAATTAATCTGCAAATCTCCCCATTTTTTGGATTCTGTAACATTGCAAATTCTAGAATTGGGAAATCTGGGGTAGATGTATTATGGATGCTATAACTAGATCAAACATTATTCATTATATATCGAATAGCAGATATCAAATATACAACATACGACATACGACATAAAGTCCGGAGTATGAATGGAGCTTTCGTGGACATATATAGGAATAATGACGAGAAGAAGAAATATAAACCCATTTCAGGAACTCGAAAACAAAGCCTCTCTCTCTTTCTTTCGAGACAGAGAGAGAGAGAAGGAAAAAGGAATATTTGCACTACATAATCCTATTACATCGGCTAGATTGTCTCATTGTGTATGTATGGCCATATCAACATCTATATCAATCAAGAAATGGATGAATGAATTGTATTGCGATGATATAATAGAATAGAATAGGATCTTTGGATATTCTAGTTAGTTATACCATTACTATTTATTACGTAGTGTTAAGTTATGCTCTATTTTATTATTAATGTACCCTCACGCGATATATTTACACTTATTATCTGCATACCTACCTACCTACTACATAGGTTGGTAGGCATCACAAATTTGACTACCTGCTTGTCAATTGATTGATTTATGATTGACTACCTAGTAATTATGATTATGATTCGAACACCCATCATACCTAAACAGAACGTCACAAATATCCACTGTCACAGGTATGCAAAGAATACAACATAAGTATGCAGAACGCATTTCATTCCACTCAAATATCATCGCTTTCTAACCACCACAGCTCCAGCCTGGCAGCTCTTAACGAATAAGTAACCTAAATGTAAGGTAAAGTAAAGTATATATTTACAACGAAGATCCGCATATTTTTCAGTTATTTTTGTTTTCCATCAGTATGTCCTTCCTGTATGTAACTCCTCTTTCATTTCCCTCCCCACGTATCCATGCATTTCAATTGTCCATCGAGTATCCTAACATGTATCCATATCCATCCCTAATTCCTACCTAATACTCCACCCCCATAATCAATCAATTCAAAACCCTATGCAGTCTTGAAAGTATTTCCCAAAGTACTCAACGCACTTGTCGAAGACATCAAGCCACCGGCCGCAGTATCAGCCATAAACCACGCATAGCGATCCACCATTGTGCTAGCATCCAACCAAGGAAGAACCTCCTTCATGAAGGCATTTTGCTCATCAGTAGAGCCCGAGGCTTGGAATTCCGTGATCCACAATGGACGGTTACCACCGGCTGTGTACGCATCTTGAACATATTGCTTGAAGTATGCCACGTTGGAAGCCGAATCATACCAATGGATGCAGACGAAATCAATGGTGCAGTCGGAGCACGAAGACAAGAAAGATTTCAACCATGTGAGTCCCATGGGAGAAGCACCGTTGGTGACGGCGGGAGCACCGAGCTTGGCCTTGCCGGCAAATGGTTGCATGTATGTCTTGTAACCGGCTGCGGCGTCGGATGCACCAATGTTGGCTTGGGTGCTGAGATCGGGTTCGTTGAAGGACATGAGATGTGTGGAGCCGGATGAGATGGCGCTTGAGGCAGCGGCGGACCAGGCACTGGTGAAGGTACTCTTCAAGCCCCAGAGAAGAGGAACAAATTCAATACCAGAAGCGGAGAGACCATCGGAGGATGAACCCCAGTTGTAAGCCCAAGCGACTTTGGAAGAACCGGTGAATTGCTTGACGTAATCTGCGGTGTTGTATGCAACTCCACGCTTTCCACCTGAGGAAGAGCTATAAGAGCTGGAAGAGGAAGAAGCTGCGGCAGCAGAGCTAGCTTTTGAAGAAGTAGCGAGGGTAGTTGCTGCTACTTTGGTAGATGTGGCGGCGGGTTTGTAAGAGTTTCTGGCGCTGCTTTGAACAAAGACTGCAGCTGCAGCTACTTCAGTGGAAGACTTAACGACGGCTGCTGAAGAAGATGAAGAAGCCTTAGCAGGGCTAGACTCTACAACCACATGACTAGTTGTAGAACTGGTAGGAACAACCACGGCACTTGTTACTGCTGCTGGAGCTGGAGTAGATGCTACAACGACAACAGAGGAAGAAGCATCCGCAGAATGATGTCGAGTGTAAGTTCCTACAGCATGAGCATGACCAGTTGCGTAAGAACCGTCGAGTTCCCTGGTAACGGTAACTTCTTCTGTAACGACATGGATTTCGGTTTCGTAGATGGGAGCAGCGAATGTTTCTTTGACCAGCAAAGAGGAAGCCAAGATGGCGAGGGATTTGATCTCAAAACGCATGATGTGTTTTTTGGTTTGAGTCGGATGTATTTCGATTTGTGTTGTGTGTGTGTATGTATGTATGTATGTTCCTGAATAGGTAGTTGACAGTAGAGAATGACTTGAATTGTGTTGTTGGCTAATATCCAAATGACTGAATCGAAGAAAGAATGTGGTCTTGCTAGGCAAACAATCTCGATGAGTGTTTGATAGAAAAAGAAGGAGTGTGATGATTCAATCAATGAATGTAAGGAAGAACAAGATAGTCGACTTTACTTTCAATCCAGAGAGGGAGGGTTGTGAGGGTAAGACAGGAGAGGGGCGGGATATTCGAAGTTAATGAACAACTTTTAAGGTTATTCCTGGCGGTAGGGGTGAATTCGTAAGTGTGGTGGTCTTCTTAAGATTTCGTAAATATCACGTCAAGTCGTAATGGGTGAAACGAATGTATGGAAGGAGTAGGCAGTATTTTTAAATTTGAGATTGAGAAGTTTGATGATGGAAATCCTGCGCTATCTTTCAAAGATACGAAATGATGAGATGTGCCAGACTGGACGTTGCAAATGAGAGGTAACGTGAGGCTGTGGAAAGGAAAGAAGAAGAAGAGCGAGGGGGAGGAAGTTGATCCTTATGTCTATATGTAGATTGCCAAGTGAATGGTGAATTGTAACCCTACATGATCCAAGTGAATTCTTTTGACAACATCTTTTGTCTTTCCTTTCTCTTTTTTCGAACTAGTTACCTAGTGATGTGAGATAAGAAAGCGGGAGGCGAGTTTGAAAACCTAGCCAGTAGTTAACCGACGAATAGGACGAAGGAGTACGGAAACATCGTGTGGGATTTTAAACGACAAGGGGGTGGGAACGGGATGAGGAACGACTTGTACAAGGGTAAATGATGTTTCTGAACATTGAAAAGTCGAGCCAGAATTAAGGCGATAGAAAAGAAAGCTTAGCAATTCATCCGGTGTTTCTTTTCTTTGGAATCCACAGCATCAATTCGTAGTATGGTATCCATGCACTTTTTTCTCGCAGATTCCATTGGACCATGGGGAATGGTGATACTACCTAAGGTGTGATGGACACTTTCTTGAGCTTCTTACTGGTTATCGATTGGTGGAGAAAGAATCTGGATACTTTTCATTTAGTCAGGAACGTGTAGACGTGCAGACGTGCAGATGTATATTGTGCATTGTGCAGGTGGTTAACTCACAGGTACGGAATCCAAGAATCAAAGACCGAGCTTATTGGCGTTCTCAAGACTTATGGTTACTAACCCGCTTTCAGTTATAGTCAGACTTCTCGTTCAGCGGATAATTAGATAATTATTCATCTAAGTTCACTTTGACTGGCTCTTTTCTCTCTTTTCTCCTAAAGTATAAAAGCTAGTCAGGTACCGGTGTTTGATGGTTTGGCTAGCCAATGTTCTGTTCATCTCACAGCCAGTGTGAATTGTATCTGTACAGGGGGAGAGAGAAAGAGAGAGAGAGAGAGAGCATCACCGCATGGCTCGAGCATATCCAGATAGTCTGTTACTATTGAAATATACTAGGATTTATCCTGATCACACAAACACTACATGACTTATTTTCTGCACTGTTTTCTTTTTCTGCCTATCTTTTCCCATCTTTTTCTATCTTTTCTCAACCCATCTGATCCTTTACAGAACATCCAAGGTATCTAGGTATGCACAACCGGCCACGAACCTCAATTCAATTTCGTCCTTCTCAATAACCCCAGATAATGCAATTTTAGTCCTTTTTTGATTCACATTCATCATGGTGGCTGAGCTATATTGAGCCTCTTTCGTAAGTTGTAAGTTGTAAGTTTCACCGATATCTATCCAGCCGCTTCTCCGAAAACATCTTCACATGAGGGCAGGAAGATGGGTGATATGAACGCTTTCCCGCTCGTGGATCCCCAAAATCCTTACCCAAATACCCATACACCATATTATCCACTCAGATACTTCACGATTACTTCACGACCCATCCATTATCCGTCCCATCCATCGAGATTCCAGCGTCAAGGCCAAAAAGTCCAAGTTCCTTTCCTTGGTCCATGCTAAATGCTTGTGCACACGATTGATAATTCAGGGGTAACCTTTTCCATTAATCTATTCTCAAAAGCTTAACCAAGACATTTGGACGATCCGATGAACTAGCTTGTTTTATCTCTCCGTTTATCGACCATTTGTGGAAATTGATGAGGGGAAAAGAAGGGAAGATACGAACACCTGCAGAATTCTTATATGCGGGAAGGAAAATCCAAACAAGACAGCGCATCACGAAACAAATACTTCTTCTGTACAGCCCTTACATATACACATACATAGAGTACTCATACAGTACAGCAGAAGTCATGTACTCGCACAACACACAAATAACAAATCGGATGAATTTTCACAATCAAAGGAAAAGGAAAAATCGCGCAAGCAAAATGGGACCGGAGACGTAATGATTAGTCCACGGTATCGTATGCGTGTGCGTGTACAAGTGGAGCGTAGAACAATTTGGCATCTTGCTTTGCCGCGGCGGCGGGCTTGGGTACCTGCTTACATCGTACGCCTGCAGAGCAAAACGGGGCCAAAAGCTACGAATCAAAGTCAAATACGGAGTAATAATGAGTGAATTGACTGATATTTCACCCGACCGGGCCGGCAACATTCATTCTACCATTCTACCATTCTACCATTCTACCATGTGGGAAAGAAAAGGAAAAAAGAAGATTTGGGAGATTTCCACGGATTCTAGTGCACGAAAACTTTGTATGCAAAGAATCTAGACCTCAAGCTCGGTGTTTATAGCTACTGAGGAGGTGGGTATATACTATTATACTAACTTATACAAGAACTCAAAAACTACACAATTCATCATCAAAACTCCTCACCAAGAAAAGTATCCAAGAAACAAAGCCTCAATCCCTCAATCCCTCACCTTGGCTCTGCTCTCTACTTGGTACATTTCCAAATCCCCAATCCACTCCTTTCATCTCTCGATTTCCAACCCTCTCCCTCCCACACGCCGTCTGCACATTTTCTTTTCTCCGATCCTCCCGGTCTTCGTATTCTCCGACGCAAGAGTTCCAAGACTCAAAGCCACAGAGATACGAAGACTCGAGTACAAGGGAGGGAGGCAAGGGAGGCAAGGTAAGTAAGTAAGTCTTTGGGAAACCCCTTTGGACGCGCGCATAATATTCTTGTGTGTCCATTGTTCTTCATACCTACTATATTAATTTTTTATTTTGTTTTGGAAAACGTGAGCTTTTTCGTACGTGCTCTTTCTGTGTATATATCAATCATGTGTCGATGTTTCGATACGGATTTCTTTGCATGCGTATTCATATATATTACTGAGTACTTGAGTATACTAAACAGATGGATGGATTCAAGACACTCCGTGCATGCATATCCCGTTGGTTTCTCTACATTCGAATGGTGGATTTTTGCAGGTCAAGTGTCCACACAGTACTTACAAGTTAATATGACCTAGGTAGATAGACAGATAGAACCAGCGACCTTCATGTGATATACGTATACACATATCGCTACCTATCACCAACATCCCCAACATCCCCAACCAACTTCCACCACTACAAGATATCTTATACTAGGTATGTAGATCCGGATTCAGACTCAGATTCAGATCCAAAACAAAAGAAAAGAAAAGAAAAGGATCAAATCGCAAACCCCGCGTTTCGCTCTCAACAATCCATCATCCACAATTCACAATCCACAATCCACAATCAACAATCAACAACAACATACTCCGCATATAGTTTTCTAACCTCTATCTGGCCATTCCTCTATCTCTCTATATCAATTTCTGCCTTTTTCCCAAATCCTACATACGCTTACATGTACATGCGCGGCAACTATAACTCAATACTGCATACATGTCCACATCGCTATACAGTACTCCGTATACGATAGAATACACGTGTGGTTATCAATGTAGGTAGGTAAACGCGCGGGGTCTTCTCCTTGACTCTCAATCTGTCTTGACCCTTTTAATTCCTTGTTGTGATTTAATACGATTTTTGTGGTTTTGTGTCCGAGGTTTGGGGTTTGAATTGATGCTGTGTTGTGTTGTAGAGGAGGAAGATGTGATATTAGTAATCATTTATTATTCTTGTGAAGTTTTCCATCTACTTTGTAGTAATCTGTCGAATGGATGTAGAAACGAAATAAATGAAATACCTGCCTAGTACCTAGATGGGGTTATGTATGAATTATCCCGTGGAATTGGAATTGGAAAAATATATGTATGTAGGATAGAGACTCGAGTACCACCAGGACACCTACCCACCAACCTATCTATCTATTCACCTACACTTAAAGAAACCCTCACGATATCTTAATTACATCTAAGGTTATATACCTATCTATCTATCTTTCTATTCAATAGCCACCCCCAAAAAAAATATCTTAAAAAGTATCTACCAACTAAACCATCATCAATAATCAGTATGAAACAGACCCGGCTAGATGTAAGTAATAACAAGATCTTACTTGGGTCTGGTCTGGTCTGATCTGGTGGGTGGCCCAGGTGGGTGGTCCAACAACCAAGACAAGAAAAGACACGGCCGCTCCCCCGAACAAACCAAACACCCCAATTTCCAATCGAGAGTCTAGATTCAAAGAACCTCCAAATGCATTTCTCTTCACCTATCATTCTCAAAATCAACATCATCCTCAATATCATCAATACATATCAATACAAAAACAATCAAAAAACGGAAACCACCCCATTCAAATTTTCTACGCACTTACTACTTACTACCCGGTGAGTCTGGTACTTCTTAGCTAATTAGAGGTAACGATTGTGTGTAGTATAGTCTAGTGTAGTAGTAGTAGGATGATGATGAGGATGAGGATGATCACGATGGATCTAAATGTTAATGTTAATATAAATCCAAATCCAAATCCAAATCTCATGAATACGACATCAAGCTCCATTGCTAGGTAGGTAAGGTAGGTAGGTAGGTAGGTAGATGGATATAAATATGTTAGATTGTTAGATGATTAGGTCATTAGGTCATCAGGATTAGAGATATTATGATTATGATGCTATTTTGAGCGTGGGAAGTGAGGAGGATTTGAAATTTTGAGGAGGGGAGGGAGTTGATGGATGGAGATGTGGCCTATGAGTGGGTTCTTGAATCGTATTAAGCTCCTTTCGAGAGCTTGAGAGGGGAGGGGGAAGTTTTTTGGGGGCGTGGTGTGGATGGAAGGGTGATTAGGAAATTGTCAAATTGGGAAAGCTTGGGAGATTATAACTTGTATGCTGAGAATTTGAGGGATAGACATACTTGGGTGGAGATATAGCTAATCTGGAGGGGGGGGGGGGGGGGGGGGGGGGGGGGGGGGGGAGAGGACGTGGTGAGTGAAAATTCATTTACTATAATTTGGAATTTCGGTTTCGAGGGTTCGAGAGTTCGAGAGTTTGAATTCACATGTGTATACGTTGAGATTGGTTGAATGGTTACTATACAATTAACTCACTAACCACACAAAAACATACTCGATTTAATAGTAATGCTCAATAGATTCTTCTCGAATTCCTCGTTTATTCGTTAAAAAAATGTATTTATGTTGAGGAAAAAAACTTAACAATGTTGCAATACATAAAAACTCCAATCACCTCCCATATCACCTTATCCATATTTGCCTATATCTTGAAGGTCTTGCTAAATCCCAAACCTAGTATTCACTCAATCTCAATTTCTTTCCAATTTCCCTCCTTCTCGCATTGGCATTAGCGCGTTCAGAAGGTCTCGTATTTGAATCATCTAGACCTTCACCTCTTGCTTTGAGAGCTTGAAGAAGCATGCCTGCGTCGAAGAATCCATCTAGATTTATGCATTAGTTTGAATCTTTTGATCATATGAAGGACACCGAAGTAACAATCAAGAAAGGGAACAAAGGAAAAGAAAAACATACATCCACCCAACCCCTCATCATCACTGGCAGCCACACTCTCATCTCCCGGCGTCATCGTCCCGGGAGTTTTCTTACCCAACTCTGCAGCTCTAAGAACTCTTCCTCTGCTCTTCAACTTTTTCCCCGCAGCCGGTCTGTTAGTACTAGTTTCTCTCGCTCTACTAGCCTTTGGGCTTGTGCCTCTTCTCGTAGATTTCAACACTCTTCTAATTTCGAGCAAATAACTCTCAAGAGCATCCACAAAGCGTTTTGTCTGACGATGCTTACTACTGGCACATATACTGATTCCTTCGTCCTTGATAATATATCCGATTCCAAATCCGTCACCGGAAGTGGGACCGAATCCAAATTGGCGAAGTGATGGATTACCGCAGTTGGAGGTTGAGAGGACGCTTGTGTTGAGCTTATCCCAACCACTGTCTGCGAAAAGAAGAGGCATGGAATGATTCGATGATCCCGGGGTGGAATTTCCCCGAGCACGAGATGAGCGACGCTCGATTTCATCGCCATCACTCAAAATTGAATTCCGGCCTGGGCTGCCAAATATCGAGTTACCTCTAGATGAACCTGTTTCAACAGGGCTGGAGTATCCATTACTGCTCAATCCATTACTACTAGCTGCCTCTGCGCCATCTTCGTCGACTGCTTTTTGCCATACACTAAAGAGAGCATATAAGTGGCGATCGCAACCTTGGGCTTTCGCGCATTCCTTCGTGTTAGCTGTATGTTTCTGGCATGCTTTCTTCAACGCCTCGACCTTTTGTTCTGGAGGATTCTCAGCCCAAAATTTCTGTACGAAATCAACTGATTCTGGCGTTACGGATCGTATAGCTTCAGTTCTTCCATGAAGAAAGACCTTCGTCATTGCTGGCTCATATGTACATTCCACTCTACCATATAAACCATAATATGCAGCCTGAAATGCCATTTGCACGAAAGCGTCTGGGGAAAATCCCATACTTGTCATGAAATTCTTTCCATAAGCTGCGAAATCAAGGGTTTCGAATTCATTTTGTTGAATGAGATCTGCAAGACGAGTCTCCGCAAAGCGAACGGCAATACTGAGTTCAGGTATCATATCCCACTCTAATTTATGAGGAGTAGTGCTTACATCTCCAAAACTAGCCGGATCACGTTTAGCTGGGTCTGGACTTGTCGATGCCCAGAGACTAGGTGCCTGCCCATTGATTGTACGGGCAAAACGGAGGATTGTGTCTGTATACACATCACTTGCAAACCGTAGAACGGTATGTCCATCTACACCGGTGTGTTCGAAGTTGATACCTGCACTGCCATTTTTGCAGACGATAATTTGTAATTTGTCGTACCAACGATTCGTGCATGTTCCAATTTGAACACCCTTCTCAACCTGACTGGTTCCACAGAGCATGTTTTGACATAAATCTGCTTGGGAATTGGGCTCTGTATAATCAAGACAGAGGATAAATAAGGCAGAATCTACGATTCCAAGACAATCTGCATTATTTGATCCTTCTTCTCGAGTCATAACATCTCGAAGACCTGACCAAATTTTTCTATTCTCAGTACTGAGAACACCAAGTGCACCTTTAGCGGCATCTTGTATAGGGGTTTGCTGCGCGTCATCAACGATTGTTTGTAGATTAATCGAGACGTCTCTTTCGGTCATGATCAGGTCCGAATTGTCATCGAGAACATCAAACCAGTAAAATTGACCATGGCAAAGTACCACGAGATGCTTTGATTCTGGATCTTGTCCAATGTGACATCCATTCTCAGTAGGTACGCGTGCAGTTCCGAATAATCTCGAGTATTGGTACATGCAGAGAGGCGTGCCTTTTACTGTGTCAGGAGGCAGTTCTTCTCTTCTAACTGCGCGGACGAAAGACAATGCAGATATCACTAATGAGGCTGCACGGGTTACTTGGTTGTTTCTTGCAGGCGTTGGGTCGTCCTCAAGTAAGAAAAAGGGGTTGAGGTTCAGAACAACTGGGTTGTCAAAGTTGAGGTATGAGTCGTACCCTAGATCTTTTATCAGCATGACAGTCACGGTGAACCCCTCGGTATATAACATACAAAACTGCTCGATATAACTAGTCTTTCCATTTGCATACTTCTTTAGTCTCTCGTGAAGTTCCGGTCCATCATTCTTCAAAAACTCTTCCACTGCTTGTTTGGTCTCTGCGTGTTCTCTCGGCGACTGCAATGGCTTTAGAGCTGCCAAATATTTCGTCATGCTGCCGTCCAACTCTGGTATCGGTAGCTTTGGTAACTTTTCTTGTGCAGCAAAAGTAATTCCTTGCTCATGTTTTGGCTGATCGCTAGCAAGAGGATCTCTTTGGTCCTTCGGGTAACCGTCGTTGACCTTCTTTGCTCCTTCCATTGATCGATTTCCGTCTGGTGCAGCATTGACAGGAGGTTCTCCTGCTGTAATCAGGGATTCATTTAAAGATTTAGGCATCCTGAATGTACGGACAACTGTTGTTGAGGTAGACATCTTGATTAGCCTGGGACCTTAAATTTATGCGAATAATGGAGAGATAGAAGTGCAAATATTCAATCCTCGCAGTGCTGTGCGATAGAAATAATGGCAATCGTAAAGGTAATAAGACGGCATTATTTTCGACATTAAATCTTCTGCGGGGGAAGGTATTCTTATGGGAAAGAAACAATTCCCACGGTAAGCAGCTATCAACAGCCTTGGTTATATCTAGAGGTATTACAGTACCGGTATCATGAAGCAATGATGGGAACCCCATATCCCCGCAACCGGCCTTGTGCATTGGTTCACGTAGAATATCATTGGATAACTTGATCCGGCCATATGGCCCATGCAGAATTCAGGTCTCCACTCCCGTAACACTAGTTAGGATGATATTCCGAGCTTATATGATATCCGCAACGCCGAAGCTCTGATAGCTTGGCACTGAAGTTCAAATGACAGTGAAAAGAGACGGTACGGAGTATGGTAACAGTAAAGCTTTGCATACCTTTATGCCTTAATCTACTTTTATTGCGAGTATGTTTGCCTCCAGAAACTTCCTCTGGGGGTAGGAGGACTTCAGTGAGTAAGGAAGAAGAGATCGTTACACGATGCAAGTGCAAGGGTAAGAAGTTTGTGTAAATGATAATGATACTCTATCCTCAACCACGGAACCAGGCCCGAGAGATCTCGTCGTCAATGTCTAAGCATGTGAAAGAGGCGTGGGTCAGAAAGCATAAATGTTCCACTATCCCAGAGAAAATCTTGAGTGTGACCAGTATTCTGGAACAAAGGAATTCGATAATGCAAGCAGCTCAAAACGTTCGGTCGGTTCGGTCAAGCGGATGAGAAAGAGTGGGTGTGGTTCGTGGACTTAGAGGATATCTCAAATATGTTGCAGGATGACACTGGGCGCCGCAAGTTTCCCTGTTCTGTTCTTACGGATCGATGGAGATGATCAGATGGGATAGAATAGATGTTGGGGTTTGAATAGAGTCGAGAAGTGGGGTGCCAAAAGGCTGAAGCCTCGTTGTGCTTATCCTGTGGTGGTTTTGTAAATTGACGTGCCTTCCAAATCCATTCATCCGTTTGCAGGATTTGATGCAGTAAGGACAATCTTTCCACTCGAGATGTTATTGAAGATATATTACTAGTATTACTAGCAAAAGTTTCTTGATAGATGTTTCTCGCCGTTTCACAAGATATGATACTATGGCTTTGAACGTATCTGAGATATCTGAGGAATCATTCGTGGCGCACCTACTAGATATGCATACGACTTGTTATCGAGAAAAACACGACACCTTCGACAACAATTGATTATATAATGATTTATGTTATAACCTTAGGATATATATACAGGAAACAATCTGAATTAAAATCGGGTGCGAATCTCAGTCCCTATCTACCGGTACACATGAAATTCTCTACTATCTCCCAGCTTCTCCTTATACTACGAGCTACATACATACACCTTCGTAGATCCCTCAAGATCCTTGAAATCCATTACCATCCATGACTGTGGCCGCACCAAATTGTGATCCTCGCCCCGTTACCTTGCTTGGAGCCGGAACCATTGATCCGTTATAATCACGTGTTATACTGGATCAGTCCTAGCGGGTCTTTGCACGGCCCGTATCGACTGGTGCAACCACACACACGAACTCATGAGTCATGACATTAATACACAGTCTCTAAAGAATCAAACCATTTCTCAATGAGGGTTACTGCTTCCTTGGATATGGCCAAGGGTGTCTGGCCCCAGCCATCGCCAACTTCCTGGACAGCACTGTTGTTGGCGTTGCTGGCAGGCCAATATGTGAGATTTCCCCCGTTTGGATTTCCTGTCTTGATGAAGTTGACCCAGTAGGCGTTCATGGTACTTGCGATCTCGTAGTCTTCTGCAACCCAGGGCAAATCTGTGTCGTACAGGTTGTTAAGCACGTAATTGATCTCAGATTCGTGATAAGCACCCTGGGTTTGTCCAGGTGGCGCATGGTCCCAGAAGTAGTTGTACACCGGCTTGTCGGAAGACGTAGCCCACAGCTGCGACCATAACCAGGTACCAACGGCAGAGCGGTCTGACCATTGTCGATTATATGCTGCCGAAGCTGAGGTACTATCATTTGCACTGTAAATAGTCAAGAACTCGTCTGCCCAGTCGCCATAGGTGGTGTTCATGTCTGCTAAGTAGGTAGCGAGGGAGATGTTAAGGCCGTACGTCGCACCGCTTTCATCTCTGGTATTTCCAGTCAGAATGGGCACATCGTTGGCTGCTCCATTAATCAGGGTGTTCATGTATGTATCCGGCACAGCGTAGTAATCCAGAACCGCTCCGAAGCCGTCTCCCTGGGCGAAGGTAGTGTAGTTCAACGCACGGAGCTCCGCAAGTGAAGTGACATTATAATCCGATACATAGCTCACGCCAGTTTCCAGAGCCTGATCAAGACTAATGTAGTTCTCGGCAAGACTGGCACTCAAAGGATCCTTGGGGTCGCGAACACCAGATTCAATTATGGCGCCAACGATGAGTCCCTTCGTCAACGGACTATTCACAATATGGTAGGTGGCGGCCGACCCGGCTGATTGGCCCATCACTGTAATATGTTCAGGATCTCCTCCGAACGCCGCAATATTCTCCACAATCCAGTTAAGAGCAGCATTCTGATCGAGAATTGCCCAGTTACCGGAGCTATTTCTGTTGTACGTTTCGTCCACCTCGGCTGAGAGCCAGGGGTGTGCAAGCCAGCCAAAAATACCGTTCCGGTAATTGTAATTGACAAAGACGACGCCTTTATCAGCCATTCCTCCGCCATCGAAAAGGGCGTCGCGAGCACTTGACATAGCTGGATAACTCCACATGACAACAGGCAGCTTCGCATCCGTCGAGTTGGCGGCACTCCATATGTTTAGGCTCAAGCAGTCCTCAGAATCTGTGTAGCCATCAGGGACGGCTCGGAATGTCTGGGGGCAGACAGGACCAAAATCTTGGGCAGCAAAGGTTGTGTTCCATGGTGTGACTGGTTGGGGGGCCTTGAAGCGATTGTTTCCTCCTGTGCTAGCAGCAAAAGGAATTCCTTTCCAGACTGCAATGTCTTTCCAGTGCTCCAGATTGACCCCAGTAGGGCTACTGTTGAAAGCAGCGTAGCCTTGCACTGGACCATAGCTAGTCGTGATCGTTTGGTCGTACAGCGCGGCGCTTGCTGTGCCCAGCAGAGCCGCGATGGGAACCAGGGACGGCAGAAGGCACGACATGACGAAGAACTGTGATTGTGAAGGAGAAAGAAAGAATCAGGAAGAATGTGTTGTGGATTTCCGAAATGTGAGAAAGCTACCCACTCATTTGCGCCCATTTGTACAGCGACTTGAACGCCATATAAATAGATACAGAGAGCTCACCGCACCGCCAATATCAAGGAGACGTGCTGACGCATGTTCAGTGGGTTAAGGTTGCGTGGCATAGGTCTATTTCTGATCGTTGCGCGTCGAAATTAACAGGAAGCAATATTGAAGATCGATGGGTTGTTGGGCTTGGCTCAATACAAGTTTTTCACCGGTACATTGTTGGGGTAATGTCGGTAGTCTCTCTCATTTATATCAGAGATCCTCACACAGTACCTGTACCTGAATGGAGACCTTCAAGCATTTACACCTTGAAAGAGCCTATATTTTTTTCAAAAATCACCGTAACCTCCGTACAGGGATCCTTATTCTGTAGGCATACGTAACTTACACTGCGAATAACAACCCACTTTAAGTTATTGCCTTTCTCTCGATTACGTATCGCATGAAGAGGAGAACTCTATACTGAAATGAACTGTACTCACTCCAACTTACTAATCTTTGATAGCACAATAAATGAAGCATATATAGATCCTTACTACACCACTTACTTCTCCTGCATTCGGCCTCGCCATCATATCAAACAACAATATCTCAAGTTCCCTATTATTTATCTTGTTCCCCCACAATTGATCTTGACAACTTTCTTAGTCTGCCATGTTTTCCGTTCACCGGGCCGTGGTTGCTTCTCTTAGCATCGCAGGTGCTGCCCAAGCGCTTTCGCTAAGCGATATCTGTACCACAGCTTACGCGAGCGAGGCACTTCCTGCGGCGGACTTCTTGCCCGGCATTACTATCGACGCATCTTCAGTCACCACAGCCATCATTACAAACTCTACAGGTTCAAACGATTGGTACATCACCGAGGCCATCTCCTACTGTAACGTTACAATTGCCTATTCGCACAACGGTATCGCAGATGATTTGGTTCACGTATCCTACTGGGTACCTGAGCCAGACAAATTCCAGAACCGATACGTCACGACTGGTGGCAGTGGTCTTTCTATCAACGCTGTAAGTTTTCAAGCTAGGGATCATGGGGATAAGTCATTAATTTATATATCAATATGTAGGGCGCAGTCTCGAACCCTACCGGTGTTATAGTTGGCGCCGTTTCGGGCTACACAGACGGTGGTTTCGGTACCTTCGATTCATCTTGGGATCAGGTCTTCCTCCTTGCTAATGACACCATCAATTGGCAGTCTGTCTATATGATGGGCTACCAGGCTCACTGGGAACTCGCCACTTTAGGAAAGGAGTTTACCAAGAACTTCTTCAATGTTTCGGATAAGGTTTATTCTTACTACCAAGCATGCTCTGAGGGTGGCCGCGAAGGTTGGAGTCAGCTTCAGCGTTTCGCTGATCTGTTTGATGGTGCTACAATCGGTGCACCAGCTCTTCGTTACGGCCAGCAGCAGGTTAACCACCTGACTGCAGCTGTGACCGAGCAGACTCTAGGTTATTACCCATCGTCTTGTGAGATGGAGAAGATCCTGAACTTGACCATCGCTTTCTGCGATCCTCTAGACGGGAAGACTGATGGTGTTGTCTCGCGATCAGATCTTTGCAAGCTACAATTTGACGTCAATAGTACCATCGGCGAATCTTACTACTGCGCTGCATCATCAGGTAGTTCTTTTGTTCCAGGCAAACGTCAGGTTGGTGGTTCAAGTACCACTCCTGAACAAAATGGAACTGTCACGGCTCAAGCTGCTGAGCTTATCCAAACCCTCTGGAATGGACTTCATGACTCCGAAGGAAAGCGTGCGTACATATACTACCAACCTGGTGCCGAGTTTGGTGACGCAAGTACTACATACAACTCGGAAACTGGAGAATGGGAGGTTTCTATCACAGGTCTTGGTGGTCAGTGGGTCGCACAATTTCTTCAGCTCCAGGAGGTTGATAATCTGAGCACCCTGGACAACGTTACCTACGATACTCTGAAGGAGTGGATGATCTATGGAATGCAGAAGTATGGTGACTCGTTACAGACCACTGAGCCTGATGTTAGCGCTTTTGCAAACGCCGGTGGCAAAGTCATCCACATTCATGGCGAACAGGATCCTTCCATTCCTACTGCTTCATCAATCCACTACTACGAATCTGTCCGTAACGTCATGTTTCCCAACATGACTTTCAACTCTAGCACAGAGGCTATGGACGAGTTTTACCGCCTCTTCCTCGTTCCCGGTGGTGCCCACTGCGGAGTAAGCACCGAACAGCCAGATGGCGGATGGCCCGCAACAACACTACAGACTATGATTGAATGGGTCGAGAACGGTATCGCGCCAGCAACTCTCAACAACACTGGCACTGCTGCGCCTACTCTTTGCAAGTGGCCTCTGCGCCCACTGTGGTCCAACAATGGTACTTCTTTCGACTGTGTCTATGACCAAGCCTCATGGGACAGCTGGATTTACGAATTCGATGCTTACAGCACGCCTATCTACTAATCAATTCATGGCATGTCTGCTCTTACCTTTGCCCAAGCTAAGAAAAATATAATGGGGTAAGAGACATGTCGGGAAGAGATTGGACCGTACTGGAAGTTTGGTAACTCTCATCGGTAACATGATGGCGGCAGCAATGGCAACGCGATCTAATTGTAAATAAACTGTTTATTTCACTACGTAGAGTGATGTACTATATATATTCTTGCTTGTAAATATACATAATTCAAATCTCATAATATCAGTCTCAGTGGCATCTTCTTTCAGCAATCTGACCACGCTACCAGGTCGCTTGAATTGTCCCTCATATCCGCGGAACTAAAGTGACTGTGTGCTAGACATACGTGTATCAAATTGCGTACATACTTAATCTCACCTACTGTAAGAGACGGGGTGTAAACATAAAAGGCGGAAGCAAGGGGTAGAAAATGGCGTGGAAAATTGATGTTCAATAGTCCTTGATCTAAACTGACGATCCTCATCTCATACTCAGACCCTCGTGGTAGTTTGACATATCCAATGTTTTTATTAAGACTATACCTTTCTTTCAAAAACCCACTAGTATTTTAGTAATAAAAAGGCGCACATTTTTACCGATATAGCGAGCTCAGCTGAACTCATCTATCTGTTCACATTTGTTGCTTTTGTCCTGAGCATAAAGATTTAACATTAGTGAAAATATCAGGTTTTGTTTGAGTGGAATAGGCAGACGTCATTATGTTGAACAGACAAGGATCTTGAGCGTATAGCGGAGAATGCAAAATTCTATGCCTCTCTCATTGTTTTCTAGGTTTTTATGCCCGTCATAGAAAGGCGCTGTAGTGATCGCTAGTTATGAGTGAAAATTCAATTTATGCCTCTTCACGCTGCATTCATAACTCTTTTTAATTTCCCACGTCAGCGCAAGAACATTAAATTTGTACTGCCAATTTTCATGGTCAGGTTAAGATGATGATACTTACCGTAACTTGACCATCTATTTCCACTTCACTCTATCAAAAGTTTTCTTGAATTTACAATTATGTTTCTTGCCGTTCGATATGTTATTCAAAGAAGACATAAGAAAAATACTCAAGAAGAGACAGAGGAGCAACATGAAACTCAGTCTACAAGAGCTCCAGGAGAGCCAATAGCCGAGCCCCTTCCAGGTGAGAACCCATCGAATCAGCCTACAAAGTCGAAGACATCCAGATCATACACCCGTATACCCAGCTCTGTTGTTGAAATCGTGACAAGCGAAATGATAGAACCTTCAGAGTTGAATACAAAGCCAGGACGTGATAGATCCGGATTCACGCGAGAAGATATCAGACTAATTCTATCAATTGAGCAACTAGCATTCAGTAATTTCAAGAATGTAGAAACTAAAAGCTAGCAACGCGGAAGTCCATTATCAAACTTATCGTTAGAATTTTCTTTTCTTTTCTTTTGCATTCCATGCCCTTAATATCCCTATTGTTGCTAGTGCATTACACAGGGTTTGCTTTCGATTTTAGTAGGTTCTTTTCTGAAGCTATCTTGAGGTTTTAGCTAGTCTGGAGTGTGATTCAATGATTAAATCTTTAAAATTTGAATCCATTCAAATGATCCAAATAGTCTGGATTGCTAAATTGATTTTAGAAATTGTGCTGCTTTTGAATATCAAAAATCTCACATCAAGTTTTTGAGTGCAAGCTATTGGCCACTTTCATTCGTTCTGGTGTTTGACAAGCTCCGATTTGATCACAGATCAAATATCATGAATGAACTAGATCGTCTCGGCTTTTAATCTTTGCTCCTCTCCATTCATTCCAATCTGGTGTCAAATGACAGATACATTTGGTTGCTTCCTTACGATGGAGACTACGTTATTATTGATGATTCTCGGTAGCGTTTTATATACAGGTGCATCAACTATTGCATTCCTCATGCTTATCCTAGGTTGCGCCATTTAGTGAACTTTAGTTGCTGGAATCAATATTATTGTGCGAACTATTCTAGAAGATTGGGCATCATTGAAAAAATATGCAAACAACAACGGTAGCTTCTTTGTCATTGCAGGACTCAGCTTTGCCCTCGGTCCAGTCATTGGTAGCTGCGTCATAGAAAGTAATTGTAGAGAGTGCTCTGGGTATGTTTCTAATGGTTTCCTCATTGATAATCCCCTGGATATCGTTCCTTAGCATCAATCTACCAGTTGCAATGGTTGGTATTCTCCTAGTATTTTTCACTCTTCGAAAGACAATGCTGGACCGTCAACAACTAATACCTCAAGTTACTGAGAAATAAGGAGAGTACACCTGTGGAATGCAATTGTTCAAAGGCAAAGTATCTACAGTCGATAAATGTGGCCATTGAAAACACATGTGTTCCAATTCTTTACAATCCTTTTATTGATTTGCATCGAAACACGAACGATAAAGAAAACGTAATGAGTAGAATTTCTAAAATAATTTCATCCTCTTTGAAATTATTACCATTTCAATAGTTATCGAAGATTTAAAAGAGTGCATATTTCTGGCATTACTGCCACGGAGAAAGAGATCAAAAATCCACAAGTAGAAAATAGTATATTTATACCTAACAATCCAACATATACCGTAAAACATTATCATCTAGTCGAAAGTAACTTAACCACCACCATTTCAGTCAACACCATTCATCATATTATATTATATCCAACAAACCGAATTCAACCCCTTTGTAGAGAGAGTACTACCAACTCTTGTTTTCGCACTCATCTTGCCGTTGATTCTGGAAACTATGCCCAATGCATTGATTGAGCTTTACAAAAGCAACCCCATTCCCACCGCCGCAACCAACAAACTGCCTCCAACCCACTTCTCCATCTTTCCAGCCATCCCAGTAAATACAGATAGCGTAGCCGTAGCCGTGGTACTTCCCGTAAATGTTGCATTGCTTCCCCCACCTGTCTTCGTCGCGCCAAGTGAGGCTACTGGTGGTGTGGTAGGTGTTATGTAGGCTGGAGAACTGACGATATCGCTAGTCGTAACACTTGCAGATTTAGTTGGGATAGTTGAAGCACTGGCAGATGCGATAGATGAAGGAGTGACTGATTGGAGAACGCCGGTCAGAGAGTATATTGCTGCGCAGGCGGTAAGATCCATGCCATCTGGACAACACCAGACGGTGAGATCGGTAGCCTGGGTGCAGTAGTAGCCTTCGGAGCACGAGTCTTTTTTGAAGTCAGTTTTGTACGGAGTTATAAGCTGGGTAGATATGTGTAAGTTGAGAAAACATACCACCAGTTCCAGTTGGACAACAAGTTTCCTTAACCGTAGGGTCAAAACAATGAAGATCTCCATCACTTGAGGCACAAGTTTCATAACTTGTTCCGCATGCTTCTGTACAAGTGCCGTAGCCACTGCAGAAAGTTTGAGAGGGTTGATAACCCGATTGTCGCTTGGTGAGACCATATGCTTGGTTACCGAATGGGTTGAGGGATTTGGCTGCCAACTTGTAAGGCATAGCCTCTGAGGCTGTTGCAGTAGCAGAAGCTGCCAGAATGGAAGCGGCGATGACAGTATTTAAATACATTTTGAGGTTATGTAGAAAAATTCTCTTGGTTTTAAACGAATATCGGAATGAAAAGGGCTTTGGTGATACAAAACGACAGAATGAGATATCTAATAACAACTTCAAAGAATAATATCAAAGTACGACAACTTCGGCCTACTTATATGAAATATACCTCCTTGTGTTAGGCCTCTAGTATCATGATTGTTGTGCCTGGTGTCAATTTCCACGTTGACATGGTAGCTTCAAAAGTGGAGGCGAAGCATCATAAATTTGAAAACACGGCTGAGATATTACAGCGAATTGTTTCTCGTCGGCAAGGATTCTAGTATGTGTTGAGCCTTCATTAATAAGATGCTTTCTGGGCGTATCCGATCATAAAATGAAGGGAGTAGGGACTAAAAGCCGTTGATTCACACTGGGCGGCAACCTTCGATCACGTCGATTATTGTGATACCAAAGCGCGGATACTCCAGTTGAAACAGCAAATGATAACACGCGATAGGGTATGTTAGTGGCATATTGAACTGAAAGCTCCTATAGGTCTCCAATGTCTAAAATGAGATTCAAGATTCAGACAGCCGCTCAGACTTCAATGCTTGATGATATACTTTCAAGATAATCAGATGGCCTCTGGGCAGCAGACCGCAACGAATCTCGGCGCCTTCACTAGAAAGGCGCATATCTTTCGTCTTAGAAGGGGGAGAGGCAGCTTGCGAATCCCAAAGCCTTCAAATTTAAAATAGTAACAGATATCTTTCTGCCTTCTGATCTAATTAACGCCAAGGCTACCGCAAAGCCTCTCTGTAAGCCATCGGATTTGAGCTGAAATAATAGCTATGAGTGGCTACCCAATAACTTTTTGAGCTCCGAAGTTGTTTCACACGTGATGTCCCGCATCTGGGATCGGGGAGGAATGTAGCAGTGCATTTGCAATGTCTCGGCTCATATGTGTACTTGATGTTGGAATATCGGTGCTCATTAGAGCTACGTTGGCTGTGTCTGATAAGGAACTTGATTGAAGAAACTTGGAAAGATCAGGCCTTTGAAGGTACGAGTAAGTTAATCTGATGTTTTTATGATAGAGATAAGAATGATACATCACTGGTGCACTAGGTCATGAGCTAGTGGCTGTCCAGAGCTCTGATTGATCGTCATGCTACATTTGTGACACAAAGCATACCAAAGAACCAAACTAGGGAACAACAAAGAAATGTGCATGAAAACAAACAACCAAATCTTTAAACATCAACGACACTCTTGAGATTTCTAAATCAAGTCAATAAGCCAGTGAATCGAAATAATGACAAACACTTTTCTCATCACGGGAGCGACCGGTAAACAAGGGGGAGCAGCAATTGATGCTCTTCTCTCTGCTACTGGTTCGTCTGATATTACCATATTTGCTCTGACTCGCAACGTCGAATCACCAGCAGCAGAGAAATTAGCCAAGAAATCCGACAAGATCAAACTTCTTCAGGGCGATCTAAATGACTGTCCTGCAATTTTCGAAGCGGCTCCTCAGCCCATCAAAAGCATCTTCTGCGTTACCATGCCCAACATGGGGTTTGGTAATGCCGGCGCGAGCGAAGAAGAGAAAGGCATAGCTTTTATCGATGCGTCCATAAAGCATGGCGTAGAGCATTTCGTATTCACATCTGTGGATCGTCACGGCGAAGATTCCGATAATGATCCAACGGACATTCCACATTTCATCAGCAAAGCCAATATCGAGAAACATTTGAAGGAGAAAAGCGCAGGGACCCAAATGTCATGGACCATTCTGCGACCTGTCGCATTTATGGAGAACTTTGCCCCTGGACTCGCAGGCAAGATTTTCCCGACCGCTTGGTGTGCTTCTTTAGCTCCGACTACCAGACTTCAGCTCGTCGCGACTGCCGATATTGGATACTTTGCGGCTCAAGCATTGCTCAACCCGAAAGATTACAATGGACGCGCCATCAGTCTAGCGGGCGATGAACTAACATTCGGAGAAGCAAATGAAATATTTGAATCGAGACTTGGAAAGGATATCCCGAGAACATTCAATTTCGTTGGATCTACCCTGCTCTGGGCGATTAAAGATGTTGGGTTGATGTTCAGTTGGTTCGAAGAAAGGGGTTATGCAGCTGATATCAAGGCTCTGAGAAAGGAGCATCCGGGACTCCAAAGTTTCGGCGACTGGCTGAAGACGAGTGGGTTGTAGGGATTTTAACGATGAATGTCTGGTGTCGTATGGGGTGTTATTTTGGAGTTTGGATCATGGTATTTATGACTAGTTTCGTTGACAATTTGAAGCCCATTGCGCAAGGAGAATACTTCAGATTTCGAAGCTCACAAGAAGGTAGCTGTTGTAGGCAAAGTTTAATGTAACGAATTCCGTAGTAATGTTGACTATGTCTCTTCGACACAGTGTTAAAATCGTATGAAATCTTGAGTTCAAGTAACAGTACATTGGCTACCTATCAAAAGGTAGATTATATAACTTTACTTTGAGTGTTTTCTTCGTGAATAACGAGGCATGAGTCTAGATTCGCCTGGACATCATCAAACTCCGTTCGATGAGGAGTATCTTATCCTTTCCAGGTTCATCGAAATGTTTATTGCAACCGACATTTCTGACAATAGCCCGGTCCAAAAACGCGCGTAGGCGCACCCCAACGGCGCAGCTCACAACCCACCCGGATCCTTATGGTCGATTCCCAGTCCTTCGCTTCGATGAATATGGCGAGTTCTGATGACGTATATAGAGGATAACAAAATCTTAGCTTCCAGATTCTAACATTGAACGCAGATACCATCACAGAATGCTTCACTTTGACTAGGAGCAAGAGATACAAGAGATGCAGTTAGAAATTACAATTTCCACAGCTATAGATTCTTTGTGATTAAGTCGTGGGATTAGGGAGGGAAAAGAGGAGAGCAGGGTAAAGAGGTCATAGATAAGGATTGAAGTGTATGTTAGTATATTATTAAATATTGCCATCTTTGTCGCACAATCTGCTAGGCATTCATAAGCAACATACACAATATCTTATAAATACATCTGAACATGGTTATTTGGTAATCTCGTTTAAAATTCATCTTTATATTGATTCCATCTGCGAGCAGCAAATGTTTGGTATCTGAAGCACATTGCTCATGTGTTATTCCTTTTCGTAAGCCAATCTCCCGCCTATCACTCTCTTTATGCAGATGCATCTATCTAATAAATCTTTTGTGATGCAGAAAATCCACTACAACCCCTGTTTTACGCCTGCGGCTGGTTCATAGAAAAATATAAAAATTACATTGACTAAGGCTCCGTTTTGATTTTCGTCCGTAAGAGGGGTTCCTGATCCTACCACGAGTTAGTATCATTAACCATGATTAAGGACAAGATGTAGAACTCACCTCTGCTTTTCGCTTGCCCAGAACCGTTGGCTCAGGCGTGCCTCTATCTTTCGTGGCTTCGGCATAACAACTAGCATGATAAATACGATCACCCACTTTCTTAGCATCCATCCACACAAACTCTTGTGCATCATCTAACCATTTCATCTCAAACTTTTCTTGGCATATAGGACAAACACTTCCAGCAAGAGCAGGATCGTCTGGTACCGCTAGATATTGAAGTTTTGGCTTAGAATTCGTAGCCGAAGATGAGCCAGCAGCACCTTGGGTAGTATCAGATGCATCATTCACCTGATCATCTTCTGGTTCGCGCCATTTTATCCAGTCCTTTAAAATATTAGATTGTGAAGGTGAAACAATGGCATGATTACTTACCAATTCATCAACATACCAACTTCGATGTTGGCCCCTCTTCTCAGCCTCAGCCATTCTTTGATGGACACGGAAGTGCCAATCCATATGTGCCGCTTTCTTCTTTCGGCCTTCTGTGTCTGATTGGAAACGTCGTCCACATTGTGTACATGGCGCGCCAAGCTTTTCGTAAAGATTGGAGATAAGATGCGGGCGAAACCTATGATTGTTAGCAGGAGAGTAGAGCTTGAATTGCGCGAATGTCCTTACATTTTTAATGAGGCTGGCTTTAAAACGACATCATTGGGAATCTCTAAAAGCGGAGTCCTTGACATGGGGGGCGCACTTATGAAGGGCAGAGATGGGGGGAAGCCAGGAGGATTAGCACCGCCTAAAGCACTTGGTGGTTGAGTGGGTGTGCTTGACACTGCTGGTATTCCAGGTAGCATACCAGCAGCTCGAAGTCTTTCCAATAATGAGTTAGGATCTGCTGCAGGTTTTGAAACAGATGTCAAAACGGGAGTTGAGGAAGCTGGCTGAAAGGGTAGCTGTAAAGGTAGCGCAAGTTGTGGTTGAGGAGATTGGATTGCGACAGCAGCTTGAGGGGGAGGGGGCGTGGGAATTTGTGGTGTAGCAGATTGGCGTGCTAAAAGAGCAGCCAATCCACCAGGGCCTAGCAAAGAGTTCAAGGTTGGCTGTGGCTGAGGTTGAGGTGTTGGCGTAGCTACCACAGGTGCTGGCCTAGGGGATGGAATTTTAGGGACTGGCTGGGGGGGACCAGATAGTTGTGCAACTTGCTCTTTTATCATTGCTATTTGATCAGGTGGAAGCCTTTGAGTTTGTAGAATGGTCTGTAAATCAAGCAAGGCTTTCAGTCTTGTTTGTATGCTACTATCATATGGACTCTGGGCAAATTCTGCCTTTGAAGAAACAATGAGATTGGAGATATCTCTGTTCAACATATCTACGCTTGCCTCTGGTGGTTGATAAACCTGAGGCAGTGACTGCTGCCAGGATGCTGAGCTGCCTGGCTGTTGAGAATATTGAGTTGGAGGAGGTCGCTTGAGAATATTAGTATCAAGCTGTAATGTTAGAATGCTTCACATACCTGAGGAAGTCCAAGCTGCAAATGACCATTGGCTTGGTTGCTATACTGTTGGCCATTCGCCGGAGGAGGGTATTGTTGAGGGTATCCAGAATGTCCGGGAGGTGGATAAAGAGGTTGACGAGATTGGTTTGGGGGAGTTGGCGTGTTACGATAGGGAGCCTGACCTACAGCAGATCGACCTCGGTTCATTAACTGCTGTTGACTTCTCAATTGCTCTTGTTGGAGAGCTGAGGTTCTAGCTTTTATGAGAGCATTTTCGATGGGACGAGTTACTTCTGGAGGAAATACAGGACGTGTGTCTATGGAGCCAGGCACAGGCTCTTTCCAAGTTTTCAGCATTTCATCCATTTTTCTTCGCACATCATGAGAGACCAAAGCATACGCCTCCATGAAGGTTGAATAAAGTTGTCGACCAAAGAAGAGGGTATAAGGTGTTCCAACATTCTTGACTACAGAATCGAGGACGTAGAAAGCGGGCAATTTCTTTTGCGGAGAAGTCTGTCATTAATTCGTAAGTAATGGAAGCAAAATGTAGGCACAAAGCAAAGCACGACTATAGTTACTAGACTCTACTAGTATTACGAAATGAGAATATTTATCCTACCTGTTTTATATGGTTCTTCAATGCCTCTGAAATGGCCAAAGCATGTTCGGTGTTTTCTTTTGCTATAACGGTTAGATTGCTGATCTCATATCTCGAATTCATAGTCAAATCTTCAAGGGCTCTTTTGTAGTCCTCCGCTACCTCATCAGAAGGGACTCCAAACGACATGATGGGCTATATGGGAAGCCGCAGAAGGTTGCAAAGGTGCGTAGACTTGTAATGATGATCTTGATGATGAAAGACAGCCACAGAAAAGAAAAAGGTCTTTGTCGTGAAAAACCACCAAGCTCCACGACTCGATTAAACAAGAAGGAGCTTTTAAACAACAGCTAACTAGTACCATGCAAAAGTATTCAACTCGAGAAGAACTAGAAGTGTGTATTTGATGATTGCCAATTTCTCTGAAAACCCTTTGTAACCCTCAAACTCTCTGTATTCAATTTTCTCTTCCTATGAGGCCCAGTCCTTATAGATAGCTTGATGCCCCACGCCTTTATCCTCCTATCCAAATCCCCAAGTCAGATCTCACGCAATTTATAATCAGTTCCGTCGACGTCGCCCTTGCAGATTATGTGGAAGTTCGAATTGGTTGTATTCTTGATATTTGTTCTGGAATTCAAGATGCTTTGAAGTTGAAAATCAAAGACGTTTGTTTGCAGAAACGCGACGATGTTGATTTAATTGTCTTGTGCTCACGCTACTGACCTGAAAGATTATAGGCAAATTGAACTAGTGAATGGCTGAGGCACTAAGAGATAATCAATTACTTAATCACGCTAAGTATCGGTCTGCTAGCGCCACACCTAATCGATATCGTCATACATCCATTCCCATATCATATCATATCATCTCATCCCATGTCCGCGTTCTTTGTCTTCTGATTGTAATCATTAATCAACCATTAATCAACCATTAAGAGTCGGCACCTCGCAATATTCATACAGAAATAATTCAAACTGTATCAACAACATGATCTTTACAAAATTCACAAAGCTCGCTGTACTGGCCATTTCTCTATTCTCAATTCCCGGGTTGAGTGCAGCAGTACCTCAAAAAGCAGTAATTGTTTCGTATCCAGATGATACTCCAAATAATGTAGTACAACAAGCGATGGATGCGATCAAAAATGCTGGAGGTATTATTACACATGAATACAAACTCATCAAGTACGCGTGCTTATTGCCCATTGTCTATGATTGTAACTAACTTGTTCAACAGAGGCTTCGCTGCCAAAGCTCCAGCTCAAGTCCTCGTTACTGTTCAGGCATGGGGAAACGACTATCATGCTGTCATTGAAGAGGATCAGGTTGTAAATGCCAATAACTAAGAAAGGGTTTGACGACGAAACGAGATGAAATTGGGAATAGGCGCATTCAGGAAATTTTACCCATCGATGGTTTATATATATGAGGTCCATTGGGGGATATTGGGTATCATCGAGGAGTTTGGTGGTTCCTCGTTGGTAGGACCCATGTATATGAGGTTGTTCTGGGAACGGAGTCAAAATGGTCTTAGGACATTTTTAAGGTAGAATGATTTGGGAAAATGGTAATCGGCTGGACAATATCAGCATACTTAAAACTTAGGGCAGCGAACTCGAGCGTTACTACAGGAGAAATCCAAGACTATTTCACTTGCATACAATTTACAACATATACATTTAGGGGGTTCATTTTCGGATAAGCTGAACCTGAATGGGTGAATCAAATGCTGTCTAATTAGACAACCCCGAGCAGTATGATTGTCTGACTTTTTATCACATACAATTTCCTGTTCGTATTGGAAATTTATGCAGATTTTATATCTTAATAATAGGTCGACCGGATTGAGATCTCCTCATCTACTTATCAAATACTCAGGTCTTTGGCCATGGTCAACTGTGCAGATTTCCGTAGTTAAACTTTACCAACACTTTCATGGGCTAGAGTACATGCGGAGATATTCAGATGTCACCAAATTTTTGTCCGCTGATGTGTAGCCGCAAACGGTCTTCTATCATTGCTCTTCTCTACTCATATACTCAACGTCCTTTGAAGATTTCCTTTCCCTTTCCCCTTTTCTTTGTATGTAATCCCCCGCAAAATCATCGATTGTTACTGTTGATTGACCCCACAGTCAAAGAGATGTTCAACAGGGGGGACTCGAGCCTGGACTTTTAGCTTCACAACACAAGAAGAAAGTGCAGTTGAATAAAAGTGTACTGGGAGACAATGAAACATGGGAAATAAATGGCATAAATCATTGCGAGAATCCAGTTGAAAAAGCCTCTCCTTTCTCAATTGCTGATGACTTCAACACTACATACGGCTACAACAAAGCAAAGCCTTCTCATCCAAAATCCCACAACTCCCAGCCTCCAGTCTCCATCCAGTCTCCAGTTTCCCAGGGTCCCTCACTAAAAATACAATTTCGTGTAATCTAGAAATTTACGTGCACCTGCATCTGCACCTGCACGCACGATAAGACTTCAAACCTCACTCAACTTCTTCGCATCTCCTTACACCGCCGAAATCCACAACATAACGGGTTTCTGTCAACGCAGGAAAAATGCCCTCCAGTTTGGAGCCTCCCGATGACACCACAAGGGCAGTTCTATTGGCATGGGTATGAGATTCAACACTATTCTTCACGCGCGCCTCTTTCCCTACCTACTAACATGTACTCGCGATTAGATCAAGACCTTTCCTGCCGTGTTGAACAAGGTCAAGTCAATAGAAGACTTGACTGATGGCCTTATATTTTCTGATATGCTGGGTACGTTCTAGGTTATCGACCATCCTATGCAAGCTCTCGATACAGACGCTGATGTTGTTTGTTCTAGAGGACTTCGACCCCGCATATGCCATTAAGGATATTTCGAAAACAACGAGCTCTACAAAATGGATTTCCGCCAAACAGACCTTGGAGGCCGTTTACAAAAATCTTCTGAAATATTCTCATGAGCACTGTGATAATTGGGTCAAGGCAGCGGTTGTCGAATATCCAATCGACTTTAATGCTTTGGCACAATACTCGGATCCCACCGAATCGACGAAGGTAGTAGGAAGAGTGAGAACAAGAGACAGCATCGCCATAACTAACAGGGTATTCCAGCTTATAACCATATTCCTGTTGGTCGCCTTGAAAGGTCCTAATCAGTTGAGATATATCGATCGTGTCCGAACGAAGCTAAGCCATGATATGCAATCAGTGATAGCGACCCATGTAGCCACAGTGAGTTAATTTGTTCGCATGGTTTATCGGATGCCGCTGAATATGATGCTACATAGATAGAGCAGGATCTCTCAATCGCTTTACCAGATTTAGAGTCTCATCGTATCACCAAACCATATGATGCCCTGGATCTTGAAGAAAAGTATTCTGCCGTATCCATGGAACATGCAGCATTGAAGAAACGTAATGCTGACCTGATTACACGTTTGGAAAATCTATCAGAAAGCCGAGATCATCTACTAGACGAGACTAAAGAACAAGACCGACTAATCAAACAGCTACAAGAAACAGTTAATCATGGAGGCAAAAGCGAGTATATATCAAGACTCGAAAAGAGACTTGAAGATTCGGAACAATTAATTGCCAACCAGGAACAGCAGCTTGAAGACGCTCGGGTAAATAGAGAACTAAAGAATAAAGAGTTAGTATCGATTAAACACACCCGGGATTTGGAAACTCAAGACAGATTGAAAGAACTCGAAGTCGAGAATTCTGCTTTGTTGAAGAGAGCAAACAAGGTCGATCATTATGAAAAGAAACTTGCCCAGCAAAACGCTATTGAAAAGGAAAACGCAAGACTGCGTGAGCAGCTAGATGTGCTACAAGAAAACCAAAAGGATTATGACAAGGTTCACATGGAAAATGAACTGCTCAAAACAACTCGCAGAGAATATATGAAAGTGCTCGAAGGACAGGAGAATACCATAACCGACCTTAAAAATAAGGGTATGGCTTTAGAAGAAGAGCTCAGGTCACGAATGGAGGAGATAGAACTTCATCTTGAAAGACAACGACATGATGAGAAGTATATTAACGAACTCCAAGAACGCGTAGACTCACATTCGCCAGAAGAGCCGTCGGGTGGTGGATTCAGTCTTGAAGATGAGCTTAATCGAAGTGATAGTCCAAATGAACCGAATCAACAACTTGAGATATCCAGATTGAAAGCAGAGTTACAGGTTCTGAAGAGTAATGAAGGTGGTAAAGCTAATGCTGAACTTCGAGCCGAGCTGCAGAAAGCGGAAATGGAAATCCGGAGACTTCGCGAGAAGACCCAAGAGTTGAAAGAGGCTCACGCCATCTCTCAGGATCAAATCTCAACTATCATGGGCGACACATCTTTCCTCCCAACAGACGAAGCGTTAGTTACAGCAGTCGACAAAATGATGAATATTGGACCTTTTCAACTGACACTCGATGATTTTCACAGAGAACGAGCGAAGTCCTCTGGACAATCACTATACCGCGATGCCACAAAAGAGATCGAGAGATTGAATCACGCAATAAACGAGCTTACTGCCAAGCTTACAAGCAGCGAGCGAGATTTGTTGAGAGCACGAGCAGATTGTGGGTGATCAAGCTTCTAGTATGCGAGTGACATCAGCTAATCTGAAGATAGTGAGTGCTATGGATTCCGATGAAATCACAGCATTGGAACAGCTCAAGGAAGCGAATGAATTAGTAGCTTCATCATATGAGAAGGATTTGACGCTTCTCCAGGCACAGCATAATGATTTGAGAACAGAATTCGTTGACCAGCAGTCTCACCTTCTTGCAGCATTGAAATCCAAAGATAAACTCTCGGAACAACTGAAGAATATGTTTCAACAGCCATCAGGTTCTATCGAAGGAGCAGGCAATGACCCTGAGCCTGCAACAGCACTTGATGCTTTGAAAGAGGTAAGTCAAGAGGACAATATTTCTACATCAAGACCAACTTCACCAAAGAAACAATCCGCAATCAAGCGAATCGGAAAATTGTTCGGTAATAAAAAGCTCAAGGAACCTGCGTCAAGCGCTCCAGGTCATGATCAGCACGATGAAGAACTTGCTAGAGAGCAGGCAGCATTTGGTGTATTGCCAGTAGCACAACCTTCATCGTCATCTTTCTCTCAACCAAATCCATCACCTTATCAACTTCCAACAAAATGATCTAAAGGCATCGACTAATATGATTTCCAGCAACTCCAAAAGAAAGAATCAACCATACAAGAGCTTCAACGAAGACTCGTCCTGGCAGAAGACCCAGAAGCGCAGAAGGTACCGTATCGACTTCTCATTCTCACAACCACCACCATAAATAATATTATACCTCTTATCCCAATCAATGATTGTGTCCATATTGAGAGTCATATTATCGTTTATGTGAACTATGTGTGTGCAAGAAACTGATTCTACTTGTGTTAAGGCTGCAAATGATGTTTTGGTGAAGAACCTTACTCGCGAGAACACCCTGATAGCCACTGCCTGGTATGATCTTGCAAACAGACTACAAAGCAATCATGTGGTGCTACAGCGTAGACAAGATGCTCCCAGAACTTGGCTGAACAAACAACGACAACTTGTGAACTCGGGTCCAAGACGCTGAATTTGAAACGTGGGACGTGGTGGTAGTAGTATGCATAAGCAGGAGCATTTATAGGGAGAGATTGGTTGCATGGGTAGCGTGAATCTGCATTTTTGATGGATTATTGGATGAGAGAACGAATTCATGATCTGAATATTCCGTATGCATTATTGGGGGCAAGAAAGACAGTCAAATACGCATTTTGAAAGTTTAGAACAAGTTGGCAATTGGCATTTACAACTTGGCGGTATTTTATGGATATATGGATAGAAATGTCTAAGAATGGGGTTGTAGATTGATTAGGGATGAATATCGAGCGATTCTCTTTGGTTGGGACTTTTGCGTATACCCTCCCCCTCTTTTATACGATACGAAGTTATGGGTCTAAACAAAAGTTGATTAGTATTCTATATCACAAATGCATATATGTACATTTCTGAGAACGCTTCATCATACTTAACCGATGTAAAATTGACACCATAAAGTCGTTCATGACCTACCAGCTTCTTATGTAACAGGATAGATGGTGGACCTGATTAGTACCTCAACCATTCGACTGGTAACATTTCTTTTTGTGCCGATAGAGATGGCTGAGAGCTCAATTCGAAATAAATGATGGAACCATGATTCTCATTTCCCATGACGTCTCTTGAAGAAAATATGTCACCACAGCAGACCCTGAGCAAAATCAAAGACCATAGGATGACATACAAAAACGCATAAACCAGTCCATAAAGAGTTCAGTACGGCACGAGGCTTTTGCCAATAGAACATAAGCCCAGCAGAATATTGCCCAAGGCGTAAAATGGACATCCACATCGTCGCTTGGAACATGGATATCGGCGCTCTGTCCGCGTCCGTCATTTGACGCCCCATCAAAACAGGCCATCGAACGATGTGCCCCTTTCCCGCCAGGAAAGAAAGTAAATACTGCGAAAAGAATTTGTAATCGAAAAAAAGGCTTTTGTCGGCGAGTTGCCCGACGAGATTTTAGATGTGCAACAAAATATTTTCTGTTTTCCTTTTTGGGGGCAATTGTGAGGTGGGAGTTTAGGGAGGAGGGGGGGTGGGATTGGTGCAGAGGGAAAGGGGGTCGTGATGTGATGTCTGCAAATCGTTGCTTCAGACTCGCGTGCTGCGATTGGCTCGTATTTATGGCAATCGAAATTTGGGAAGACATCGGAATCGGAATCTCATTTAGATATCGATTATTTGAGTTAGGGTCGGTATCCAAATCTGCGTTTTAGTGTGACTTTTCTGTGTAACTTTTTCGACGTTGTGGAATGATATCACTAGGCGAATCGGGTTGATGCAGACATGTGAGATTTCATCATGGTGCTTGGGCTATGAAATTTGGAAGTCATATGTATAAAGTATCTATCTAATTCCTGTGTCATACAGTCTAATTTAGTAAGACTATCTGAACATCCCGAGAGAAGAGGAGAGACGTATAGTATAGTATGAAGCTCAGTCCGATGGGCTTGCGTAAGATGTAACAAGGCTTGCATTTTGACATGTCCGATTAGCATCTGTCAGACCCCTTCTCAGAGGTTTCAGGGAGGGCTCCGAAGTCCATGACTGACGTTCTGAACCCTTCCGAACAAGTAGAGTCCGAGTCCCCGAAACACGAAAACCAACCACTGATCTTTACCTTTTCGGATCGGGGAGGATTTTAGGCACGATCCACCAATCGTGATATCCTTTACCCGTTACGGGTATCTCCACCTGGATCTTCACTTTACCGTCCTTGCCTGCAGCTTCGATGGCTTTTTTGACCGCTGCAATCGAGATTCCAGTAAATATACACGCTTTCAAACAGTCCTTAATATCTTTCAGCCAACTCTCATGAGATCCACGACAATAAGCATCTTTAGGATTGAGTTTGCTCAGGATCTCGAATCCTTTCTTAGCTGCAGCAGTGGCCTCTCCAGCGATCAGAAGCAAATCGAGAGTGGTCTCATTGGGCTGCGTGACGTTGTATGTGAACGATTCATACGATAAGGGGGCAGGAAGGCCAATCGTAGAAAACGGTTTCATGCGGACTTCGTAACGCATTACATCGTTGCCGTATGGTCTCGGAGGTATGGGTATAAGATCCAGACGACGAAGTGCTTCAAACAACGAGGATAGTGCGTCTGCGAAACCATACGTCGAGGTAACTTCCAACATAGAGAAGTTGATGAATGAAATTGCGTTGGTAAATTCCCCTCTTTGAGTAGGATCAAGCTGTGATCCATTACGACGTGAAGAGTAGGATCGCATAACCTCGCTTCGGATACGCTCAAGATGTCGACTCCTCGTTTTACAAAGATGATTGAGGTAAAAATACATCCCTGATAACTCATCGGGTTGGTAAACCTGGAGTTCAAATCCCAATTGTACTATCCATTCCATTTGGCGAAGCTTGTAGTAGTACGCCCATGATGATAGGGGAAAAGCGTAAATTGGATCATGTGATAATGTTTTATCTATGAATGATTTTTCTTTTGTAAACTCTCTCAATTCTTGATCAATCTCCTCACCATCAAGTTGGAGATTATCCCAGTCAACGATTGTGTGACAGAGTGTTCGACGTATGCGACATCGGCTTTGACACATGGTCCGAAGGATATCTATGTATGTGTTGGCTGCGCGCGATCTAAACAACTCCATTCTTTGAGCCATGTGAAATCTTGGATCATGAGTAACTTCAACTTCATCATTGATACGATCTAGAAGCTGGTTTGCGGGTAAGGTAAGGCTAGCTAGATCATCATCGAGAACTTCTCGAATGGACATTTTACCCAATATTACCATATCTGCAAACATGTAATACTGAAGCAAAGTTCGAATATACACAGATGGTTGAGGTTTTCGTGCTTGGAATAATGAAACGAAAGTCTTACAGATGTAAAATCAGCTAACGAGTAGATAATTCTCATAGTTGATATTGCACTTACCATGAGACTGTGACTATCTGTATAGTCAAGTATATCAACTGCAATTTCGCCATCCTTACACATCCCCTCCAAATGTTCGTAGGCACTCTCTTGACCCACCACAACAATTGGACGTGGCGGAACCGTACTCGCGAGCTTCCTCTGTAACTTCACACTGAATGACTGGGGAACGGGCTTGGCAAGTTTGCTGGATGATTTCAAATCAGAAATGAATGAAAGCGTCTCACGCCACGACTGCTTTGCATCTACAGATCTTGACTCTATCGTATCAACAGTTTTCAAAAAAGCTTGCCGAAAGTTAAGTCGAGTCGACAAGGCTTCTTTCATCTCCTCGGGTATGCTCTGAGCCTGCAAAACTAATTCTACAGTCTCTTTCATGAAACGAAGTATTTCATCATACTCTATGCCCTCAAGAAGGTTTCTATGGAATGTATGGGTCGCAAAATCTTCTTCCTAAACGCGTATTAGCGTGGCGTGAAAAAAATACACGAGAAGCAACAAATACCTCGTAAAAATGCTCTGACCTCACTCGATTATTAACATACCAACAAGTTTTGATTAGACCTAGACAGTACGCCCTCAAAACTTGCAGCATGAAAGGCTCATCCTCGGCACAGCTCTCGTCTCTGTCAAACCGGGTCTCATTGAGACTTAAAGGTGAAGGATGTAGGATTCGATCAATGTATAAACTGGTAAAGATCGTTTGAGCAAGTGGGTGTCCCATGTGCCAAGCCATCTATTCGAAGTCAGACTGCTGAGATTCTAGCTATGTTTGGCATTATCATACCTCATGGCAAAGAAGCTGATCGATGATGCCCAAAACTTCCTCCGGCAGTAATGCCTGAGAGAAATCGTAATTGTCCTCCATAGTTTCTCCAGGAGCTAGATAACCACTATCCATTTTTGGATCCATGATCTGTACTCGAAGATCAGCTCAGCCACTCGTCAGAAATGAAAGACAAACCTCTAGAGCAGCTACAGCCTCAAATAATGTGAAAAATGGATCCTTAACAAGATCTCCTACTTCGAGCTCTATAGCAGGCCATTAGCACGTGATCTATACAAAAGTCTTTCAGTTTTCTGATAGGTAACACACGGTGAGCAGCATGTGTGAAGATTTGGGTAATATCAGTAATCTTAACCCCCTTGCTGTACAATTTGGGAGCGGGTCTTAGTTCCGGATTCAGCGCTGCCATCATTGCCGCTGGGTCACTGGGACCTTGATCAATGTCAAGGTCTGATACTTCTGCAAGCGGCCGTCAGCGACAGGTATTATCATATGAAAGAGGGTACTTACGCTGCGTGATAGCAGCTACATCGTTGTTATGCATGGCTCTACCGTAGCTGTTGTGAATGATCACTCAAAGCATCGAAATATATTTTGTGAAGAATATTCGTCGACTTCGTTTCAGTTGCGAGGAAGATAGAGTTCTCGCTTGTGACGGAAAGTGGCATGAGTGTAGTATTCCATATTCAAGAGGACAATGAGTAAATGCAGAAAAGTAGTTTCAACACTGGAAAAGCATTAATTTACAATTTATTGAGGCTATTTCATGATTTCGAAGGACGTTAAATATTTCATCTTGTTTCGCACACATCGATCTCGTCTCTGTACTACTTAATCATAATCTTCAACTTTAGGGTGATGGGTTAAATATGTGCTACGACAAGTTTGAGGAACGGGTATAATTACTTAGGCCAGACTGTAGAACACTGTCACTTAAATACATCATGGAAAGGGTTCATGGGGGGTTCAAACATTTCAATGTGATAACGTATGAAAGATGCTAATATAAACTGCTTCGGAGATGTCAAGTCGTCCAGATGATATCATGCAGAATATAGAATAGACCAGAACATTTGCGAGAGTAATGAGACTTTTCAATTGCCTTGGCTCAATAGCTCTGAATGATACAAATGTACAAGTCCACTCTGCCATTCATTTCTCGCACAGCTTTTTCCCCTCCTCCCTCCGGGGCGTTAATGGCGTTGTGTCCATATTTAAGATGATGGAGTAGCCTCTGCCATTGATGCTGCACTGGCCTCCGCAACGTTCTTGACTTCGCCTTGCTTGCCGTTCTGTTCCAATGGTCCTCGTTAGTCAACCTCCCTCAATTTAATCCCCGCAACTCGAGGAGTCACTTACGTTCCACTTGGCGAATCTCAATTCCATCTCTCCTCTGCGCTCAGCGGCCAATCGTTTGTCATCTTTCAAGCTTCTTCGAACAGTTCGTGCGGCGACGGACAAGTACTTGTTGTAGCTGTAATCCAGAAATTTGTCAGTAAAAGTCTTCCCCGGTGCGGCGCCCAATGCCCTCCATTGCGCCAAACAAGAGATTTGCAAGGAGGCCGCAGAACTGCGACTACATACGTGAGACCTGAGGCTTTCCACGCAAATGCCATTTTGTAAGATGAGGGATATGTGAATCGGGACGATGTAATATGAAGAGAGGTTGCTGCCGTGCCCTTGACCTTCCGTGGAACGCGGGAAGAATTGGAGAAATTTCCGAGATCACGTGATATCGAAATTCCGAGCCGGCTTGATCAGCAGAATTAGCTGACTACAAAGTTTGTTCAAAGTCTAGCATTATAAGATTACTTGATATGCATTCAGTGTCTGGTTCATCCGCATCAATGGAAATCAATCATATATTCACAGCAAGCATCACATCTACAATACACTCTAAGAGCTTTTGATAATACACCCCTTTATCCCATCTTTAAATCTAGCTTTACACTGTAAGACCAAGCTCCTCTGCGTAAGGAAGAACATAAAGATCACCAACTGCCGAAACTGTAGCTTTGCCCTCCAAAATAGCCTTTGCAGCCTATGATAAACATTAGTATCACGTCGTATGAGCAATGGAGAAATACATACCGATTTCAACTTCTCAATGCTGACAGATTCGACACTCTTGCCAACTTCGTCGATTTGGAATGCCTTTCCACCGTGGACAAGTCCAGAGCCAGTCAAGACAAGACCAGCCTCAACGTTTTGACCTTCCTCCAATGCGTTGTACTTGGCATTGGCGACAGCTTTTGTGAAATCTTCTTGACTGATGGAACCTTCAGAGATTGCCTTGAGGGCCTTGACAGCCTCAATAGCAGATGATCTAACAGCGGATGCAGAGCCATTGAATTGAAGTGCCAAAAGTCCAGCATCGGAGTAAGCAAAGTTAGTAGCTGTGGCGCTGGCCCCTGGGAATGAAGATGCAGCCTTGGATAAGAGTGAGAATCCAGTGGACCACTTGATGCTGGATTTTCCACCGAGGAGAGATGCAAGGACGGAGAATTCAGGTTTGTATGATCCTCCTGCTGTGAAGGAACTAGATCCAGGGAAAGCGAGAACAAAAGAGTTACCCGAGCCATGGGCAATACGTTCCTCGCCACCGTAGTATTTAGTGGCACCAGGACCAGAGAGAGCTTGTCCGGCGTGAGTACCAGTGAAGAACTCTCCTACCCATTTCGATAAATCTGCCTGGCTGGCACCATTTGCAACAACGGCAATGTTTGGCTTTGAGTATGCTTGGGTTGAAAATTCGCTGACGGAGTCCGAGCTCAAGTATTTTGTAAGAGGTGTAGATGAAGATGGGAAGAGAGGCGTTCCGAGTCCTCTATGGAATGCAACACCGTGTGCTGAGTTGATAGCAAGCTCGGATACACTTCCAAGGAGTTTCTTTTGGCCCAACTTAATCTGGTGCTCGACTTCTTCGTGGTATTCATGTGCTTTTATGAACAGTCAGTTGACACCCTTACGAACCTTTCCTAACTCTAGACTTACAAGTATACTTTGTCGCAGAGATAACTTCACCAAGGAGCTCGGTAAAGTATGGTAAATCTTCTCGAAGAAACTTAGCCTCAACAACGAGTGCCTCGCGGGTGTGGTAAGCGTTCAATTGTGCGCCCAAGAGTTCAGATTCTCTGCAGATACGGAGGGCGGATCGCTTCAAGGTGTTCTAGTTTGTAAAACATAAATCAGTATCTTGCGGAATATAATAGAATGCGAAAGTTGGTGCTTGTATTTGAAGTTTACCTTGAATGCAAATCGCTCCAAGCCTGATGTCAAACCTGGTGCAGTCTGATATCTTGTTCCAGCCTTAGCAACGACAGCAAGTTTGGTGGTGGCTCCAGCGACATCTCTGCTTGCGACTTTAACTCCAGCAACATCAGATGATTCGTATGAGAATGAAGTCAATCCGGAGGAAACGGCAGCAAGGCCACGACGATTAGCTGGCTGAGCACAGCATTGCCTGCGAACAGCAAGCTGTGCGTGTCTTCCAATCGCCGACCGTGAGATCATTGTTTGGATATATTGGGATAAGGAGGGGAGACTCGGTATTTTTTAAAGATCAAGACGTTCAATAACACCAATATCCTACAGTTCTTTTCGCTGGAAGATCTCGGAACAAGCAGGCTAGTCTCAATATGGTTTAGTGTTTTGTGTAATTCAATCCCCTCCAATTTTGATTTGCCCATTCGACAATTGGTCCCCCACCTCAAAATTTCTAAGTAATAATCTGAGCATTCGACAATCTGGAATTTCTACCTATTCTACAATTTTATTTAACATCTTCCATTTTGTCAATGAAATATCGGTAGTAATTGTGGAAGCTCTAGGGATACTGAATCATCCTCTAGTAGCAACAAAAATCATGTCTAAAGTAGGTTCAATTGCTTTAAGTCAGAATCATCGCTGTCGCCTGCCATTCGCATTAAGATACATCCTACAATACTGCGAATTCTATGGTAACCAGCTAACTCAATGGATAGTCCAAACATGCAGTTGAGCTTTGCTCACTGCTAGTTGATGATATTTATGGCGAACTATCGTCTGTAAGTCCACCGCTCCCTCCATCTAACTAAAATATATTGAACCAAGCCTTGCATAAATGACAAGGCTGAAGAAAATATCTCTGCTGTTGTAAAGTCTGACATCATGTAGCGCATTTTCACTATTTTACTTAGACGGGGAAGGTTACCTATGAATGCGCTCAAACGACACACTCAACTCACAACGCGACAATTGAAGCTTGGATTAACGGTCTTAGTACGACAAAATTTGGTTTACCATAACTCAGAAGGCAGTGACACCCATTATGAAGCAAATATCGATGCCGCATATGCGTTGGTTAGATCTGGGAAAATCTTAGAAATTGCGGAAGAACGATTTGGGTCTGTTGCGGCCGAGATTATGGGACAATTGGTACTTTTGGGCCACGCCAAAATATCCGACATAATCGCAGAGTTAAACAAGAACCACGAACCACACGCCAATGGCAACGACAGCGAAATCAACGGCGCGACAAATGGCAATGGTGTTCATTCATATCCCTCAGGGCAATTGAACCATACATTGATCCAATTATTGGAGGAAGGATTTATTCAGCCTGTTGGCCAGAATATGTTTCGAAGTCCGACAGATAGTTATAATGCGGTCGAAAAGGCGCTTCTTCAAGATAGTTATGGGGGAGCCACGAGAGGAACCAAGCAAAAAGACGAGTTGAGGATGAGAATTCGAGGACAGCTACAAGAACTGAGAGCTCAGGTTCCAAATTGGAAACCTGTCGGTTACAATCGCTCATCTACCAATGGCCATATGAACGGCATTGCCTCGAAACGAAGAAGACTTTCTCACAACGGGGGTGCAACCAATGGGTATGACTTTGGCGACGACGAAAGTAGCAAGCTTGATGTGAGACTTTTGCATTATCTATGGCTGTCTGTGATTGCATGCTAATATATTTTCAGGGAAATTTGGTTTTACGAATCAACCATGAGAAATGCACTGTCTTTATGAGAAATCGACGACTTGTTGAGCTTGCAAATTCCCGGATTGGCGTAACCACATCGTATATCTATGCGGAACTTCTTCGACTCATGGCAGAGCAGATCCCTAGGTGTCGGCCCGATCCTAGAATTGATGATGCTGTGGACGACGCTGATGGGCCTTCAATCATAATAACAACACAAGAGTTGACTGATGTTTTAAGTAAGACAATTAACGTATCCACTGGAATCGGCAAAGCTACCAGCCAAAATATTGATACTTCAAGACTTGACAAACTGCAGAACGGCAGGAAGAGAAAGGCTCAAGATGAAGCAGAAGTAGAAGGTGTGGCGAGTTCTGACGAAGAGTCAGAAGATGATCACAAGCCTTCCACGAATGGAAACAGCCATGTAATGGATGTTGACGAAGATGATCCATTTTCGGATCAACCCGGGGCTAGCACAAGCAAGCGAGCCGTCAGTTTTAAAGACCGGGACAGAACTCCTCCTCCAACAGAGAGTCGCCAGGCCCGAATGATGCATGTAATGAGCCATCTCCAATTGTTAGCCGCTGATGATTGCCAACTACTACGAAAGTGCGGTGCTCGGCAAATGGGCGAGTGGACGGTAGATTTTGCGCGTGTGATTGACCGACTTCGAGAATCCGAACTTGACTCCATCATTTATGAGAATTTTGGCCAAATTGGTCATCGACTTGTACGAGTCATGAGGAAGATGGGGAAGCTTGAAGAAAAGCATATTGCCAAGCTGGCGTTGATCAAGCAGCAGGACTCCCGTACTACACTTGTGAACATGCAAATGCATGGTATGGTTGATATCCAGGAAGTCCCCAGGGATACTGGTCGTATGATTGTGCGTACTATACACTTGTGGTTTTGTGATGAAGACCGGGTTACCTCACTTTTATTGGATCGAACTTACAAGGCTATGTCAAGATGCCTCCAGCGACTCGATGTAGAGAAGCGACGCAAAGCAGATATCATTGCATTGTCAGAGCGTACAGATGTTCAAGGTCAAGAGGAGGCTTTTCTTCGACCAGAACAGATGAACCAGTTGCGTGAGATCCGGGCGAAGGAGGAAGATTTATTAGGACAGATTTGTAGACTCGACGAATTGGTCGGCATATTTCAAGATTATTAACTCGTATGGAGGGTTTTGGTTCGAGGCTTTAGCGTTCTTGATTTTTCACACTGGGGCGGCGCCATCTACTGCAAAAAGAAAGGCGTTCTAGTATAGTCGAGCAGCAATGGTTATTTCCAGTTGACTCATTACTTTGAGATACCATAGGTTCATTTCGTAGCCTAGACTAGCTGCTTAGGTAAATATTCTCCAAATTTACAGATTGTAAGCAGGTATGAAGCTTATAATGCCATTGTTTCGCTTCTGATTATCTCCCCTTGAATCAATATAATGTTAACTAATTACCTAATATCTCCCAGTCAATACATAAAACTCATTGGGAGTGTTAGTAAACTATTTGGTTAATCATTTAAGTCTTATCATACAACGCCTATCTCACCAAGGCACAATTCTCACCTGTCATTTTGATCATCTAAAAGCTATTATCAACCAGTCCAGTTTCGCCAGTAACGTTTCGTTTCATACCCCACGGCAAACTTCGTGCTAATTGTACCTGGTGCGCACGGACAACTCACAAGGGCTTTCTAAAGGTCCAAAGAAAAAAAAAGTTTGGGAATCACACCAGACGAAATATTTTTCTATTTCGACAATCTTTGAAGAATAGAACAATTCAAAGCCTCGGACAATTTTGAATTCTTCACTCATTTAGTTGATTTTGAAGCATTTTCTATTTATTTTTGTCATTGCCGACATAATGTCTCCAATTGCCGCATCGCCTTCTAAAGGCTATAAGTCAGAATCTACATTGGCTAGATTGTTGGGCTCAGGTTAGATTCTTCAGATTAGTTTAAATACGAGCAATTACTTACACTATGCGTAGGATCTGCCGGTATTGCTGAGCTTGCTGTCTTTCATCCTGTATAGACACACCAAGATCCTTCATTGAAAATGAACTTACTAACTTATCAAAGGTCGACACAATCGCAAAGAGATTGATGAGCAATCAGGGATCGGTACAATTCCCCGTTAATGCACTTTTCTATCATTCCATGCTAATTACTTGCACTGCAGACCAAGGGCAAATTGGCAGAAGTTATCTTCAAAGACAAGGCAACAGCATCTGTCGGCACCAAATTCTTCTCTCTCTTCCCAGGTTTAGGATACGCTGCAGGATACAAGGTCCTACAAAGAGTCTACAAGTATGGTGGACAACCATTTGTTCGCGATTATCTTACTACACACCACGGTAGTACATTCGAAAACACATTTGGCAAAAAGACTGGAAAGGCGATGATGAGTTCAGTAGCAGGAAGTCTTGTTGGAATCGGAGAGATTGTCCTCCTTCCTCTCGATGTTCTCAAGATCAAGCGTCAGACAAACCCTGAGGCTTTCAGAGGACGAGGAGTCGTGAGAATTGTTAGAGATGAAGGGTTTGGACTATACAGAGGCTGGCAATGGACCGCTGCGAGAAACGCACCAGGATCCTTTGCTGTGAGCTCCCCTCCTCTTCTTCCTTTAAACAGCTGCTAATATATTTCAAAGCTCTTCGGAGGGTCTGCCTTTGCTAAAGGATACCTTTTCAATTTGAATGATTACAACAAGGCCACCTGGTTCCAAAACTTCGTGGCTTCTATCGCCGGTGCTTCTGCATCTCTTGTCGTCTCCGCACCTCTCGATGTTATCAAGACCCGTATTCAAAACCGTAACTTTGAAAACCCAGAAAGTGGTTTCAGAATTGTGTCAAGCATGATGAAGAACGAGGGCATGACTAGTTTCTTCAAGGGTTTAACACCAAAGGTATGCTAGTTCCTCACTCATTGTCAAGCCACAACACTAACGTCTAATAGTTATTGATGACTGGACCAAAATTGGTGTTCTCTTTCTGGCTTGCACAAACTTTAATCCCTGCTTTTGATATCGCTCTTTCCAAATAGATTGTTCGTGTGCAATGGAGCCTCGTAATGTAATAATACCAAGACGGATGGGATGGAAAATTGGCGTTTAATGATATAGAACGATATATTGTACCCTCCTTGTAGATAGCTGGGAGTCGATATATGGGAGGGCAAATCACTCGACTCAAATGACAATGACAATGATAACGGAATAGATACCTAAATTATTGCTGTTACGTTTTTTGCTGTGAATCACTGCGTGACTGAATAACTCGGGCTGATGAGCATTTTGTATGATACCTAGCAGTATTTTGCAAGTGGTGTTGAAATTAACAATTTTATCAGCTTTGCAATTCTTACTGTCTAATGAATGTGTCCTGGGAATTCCAAAGTTTCGTTTTAAACATATCTGGGTAGAGAACAATAGTAGGATTTCTACACCATCGGTTGTTACCCCTCCATGAAGAAGCTATGGCATCTCGGCACTAGCCGGGGATTTCTATATCCACAAATTTCGACTTATTCAACCATCAGTTTTCCACAAACTCAAATCTTCCATACACACGCTGGTAATAATTTACACGTGAAAGCATCATCATGCCTACTCCAACGTATCTTATATCTAGAGTTGGTGATCCAATATTTGCCCTATTCATTGGGGTAGGGGCAACGGTGACTCGTATCAATAGGGAAGAAAAGGAACAAGGACGCACCACCCAGCAAACAATCGATTCGGCATTCAGGTATGTAATTTGGAAGACCATCCCTCTTGAGCATTTAATAACACACTTCATATAGAAGAATTGGCTTTCCTCGTTCGGATGATCCTTTGGCGAAGAAGAATTAAGAGTTGTGGAAGGAGCCCTCGATTGGTCGATGTGCACAGAATGCTTCAAGGAAGGCGCATGTCATGCTCTATATCTTAAGACTTTCTTTCCATTTAAATAAATATTTATCATACAACAACAAGTATTTCACCAATTTGCAATCCTGGAATAGCAGTAGTGCAACTGTCAGCACTCTAATCTCACTCTATCTCCTATCCTTCACGCAGTTTCTTTGCATTGGATAGTGAAAGACTTTTACAATATTCATACAACCTTGATCTATGAACGCTTCAATGGCAGAAGGCAGCGAAGATTCTTACCTGTACATGAAAAGCCATTCAAAGGCTACTAATGAGTTCGTCAATGGAGAAGTCGTTTCTGGCAAATCACCATCCAGCTGTGTTCCAAAGAAGCTCAGCGCGGATACCCGAACCACATCTGCTTCGCCTTCGCATAAACCTCTACTTCAAAAGAGCAACGAAGTGGCTGGACTTGGCGGCTCTTCTAGTGTCACAAAATCTGTGGACGCTCCCACCATTGGACCACCCAATCATGATGATTGTATGGCTTTTGACCTTTATGAGCAAGATCCCGACATGGTCTACGGGTCTTCCGATTACAACCTTCGAAGACAATCATCGGACTTCCGACTCAACTTTGAAGATATAATTGTGTTGCCAATGAGACTCAAGAAACCATCCACTGCGATTGAATTCAACACATCTCCTTTCACTGACATCGATGAGTTCGACTACGCAGATCAGCACGTCTATTACAGCCAGCTCATCACTACTGTCAACTCGAACTCGGCGGTACATGAATACGCTGTACGCAAAGGACCTCTTTGGGACTGCGCCTGGGAAATTCTCGTACCAAAAGGCCTTCATCCAAGCTATCTTACGGAGGATGAATTTGTAAAGTTGGTGTTAAGTCAAGGCAACGATACAACCAAGTGGATGGATATTAACATTCCAATTCTACATAGAAGAGCACTTCAAAAAGCAGGCGCTGCACGTCAGAAGCTTTCCAAGGCGGGTATTTCACCTTTCGAGTTAACTCAAGAGTATTTGGAGTCTTTTGAATGGATGGATAAGATTGAGCAAGATAATTTTATCAAGACTATGCAGAAACTCCAGTTACAGGTCTCCTTTCAGAAACAAGGCATTTCAATGAGAATCGAGGATATCGACAATTTCGATTCGGGGGATGAGGAGAAGCTCATTGGTAAGTCACATACAAGGCTGGTTGACGGGTCTTGCATTCAACGAGACTGTTCCTCCGACATTGACAACTCGTTCATGGTCGACAAACTTAGTCTTGAAGAATTTGAGAACCAGTTCTGGAATGATGATTACAAAAATGCTTCTCCGTTACCCAAGAAGGCTCCTTCTCCGTTCTGCAGCACGCCAATTCCGCAAACACATCAGTCTCCAACTGCCCCCAACCTTCAAGGCGAAGCAGTTTCTATGGAGTGTCTAAAGAACATCTTATATTCCCAGGGTATTGAACCTGGGCCATCATCCCCACTTATACAATCTGGTGCAGGCTCCGAGCACTTCAAGATCAGTCAAGAGACTAAGAATACCCATAAAACCGATAAAGCTTGCATGAGCCAATCTCCATTTCCACCGTTCGGAGCTGCCAAGAGCCATCCTTACAAAAGCTCTTATGTTCTTCCAACAAAGAATTCTGATTCTCACATCCTCTTCTCTCTCCAAGATCCTCCTTCTCTGACTCCTCTCACAACTACACAACCTGAACCTGGTCGCCTTGAATCCTCGAGCTGCTCAAGCCATGATCCTAGTGATAGCGGCAGTGGTATCCTAAGTTCAAAATTACAATCACGCAAGTCTGAAGCTAGTTCTGTCGGTGGAGCCCCTCTTACAGGTGCTCTTAGTGGTGACAGTGCCTGCCAAAGCCAACAATCATGCAAGACAGAAGCAAGCCGGGCAAATGGAGCTAGTGAGAAATTCGCCAGTATTGGCAAGAAAATCGAAGGTTCCCCTAAAGCTATCAAGAAGAAGCTGAGTTCGGTTTTCGGAACGATCGGAAGATCTGGACGATCAGGTACGCAATGAGAAGCGGCTGCTTGAGTGTTGAAGATGTTGCTGGTACTGGTTGCCCATACTGAGGCATCATTTATTACTCAAGAAAAAACTTTTGGGACGGAAGTATCGGATATTGTGCCCAAGGCATGTGAGGTGCTCGTTTGATGGAGAATCACAATGAAAGAAACATGGTTATGAAGGAGTATCACAGGGCTCTGTTATCAACTAATATTGTTAGTGTTCGAATCGAGTATCGAATTATGGTCATCAAATAGCTTGAAGTTATTACCAAGCTCTCTGGGTCTACGGAGAGATAATTGCACATTCATCAGAGGTTAGATTAGTATAGCACAGAGATAGTCAGAATTACAAGAGATCAACCACGAATCAAATGACATCATCAGTGCATGTTGAAGATCGTGAAGGACCTTCACCCTCTTAGACTTCACGATCGAATCCAAGCATGTTCAATTACTCCTCAAATCACAGTCTCATTAAAACGGCAGAAACACAGTAAATCACGAATCCAACGACTTCACGTGTACTTAGCACATTGTGAAACCATGCATGTGTTGGCAGAAAGCACCGTATCATATTGTCCCTATTCCCAATAAACCCCTCCCACTAATAGCATGAAACCAGGAAAGGAGAACAACCCCTATGAATAATTCACAACATCGAAGTTCCGAAATTTGCACTTCCGAAGAGCATACACGACTGTTCCATTATCCCATAAACAGATAATCAGTCTTTTCTTACTGATCTCCTGTGCTGCGAGCCGTAAGGGAGTCGCTTAGGATGATCGAAGAGGTAGATGAGGAATGGTTGGTCGGTACGCTCCAAGGGGTTTGTGGAGGAAAACTTGGAAGCCAACGAGTAAAAAAGAAAAAACTGCCCCAGGTTGTAATGTAGTCACACTGCCCTGCCTATCCATCACCGCCTCGCCTTATAAACGCCTATGATGTGCTGTACTGAAGTGTCTAAGGAAGCGGGATTTAGTTGGCTTCTTCTAAAGCTTCACCGAAGGTGTTCTCGCCCGAGTATGAGATGTATAGGAACCTATTTCGTAGATAAGTTAGCATGTGTATCATAGAAGCATTTGGGATTTCTTTGTTCGTTCATAAGTAATGCGTTGTGTTGGGATCGATTTGGTTTAATCGCGATAATCACGATAACGAGTGACGATAGAGCGGTATGACGTTATGAAAAGTAGATAATGGAGAACGTACCCATCCTCATCCTTATGTTCCTCATAGATGGAGCTCATCAAAGCGGCAGTGGGCGGTAAGACCTCATCGACGAAAATGAAGATGGCCTTTTCTGGGGAAAGCTTGATACGTTTGCGGATAACGTATACAAATTGGCCGACGGTGAGATCGCTGGGAACGAGATACTTCTTCTTGTCGATAGTGGCGATGTCGGATTTCTCGACCTTCTCGCAGATGACGGGGATACGGTCGTTGTATTTTTGACGCTGGACACCAAAGTTAGTCGTTTGGTCAAAGGAGTGCAGTGCAATAAGTCGGATTAAGGGTTTGGGGGGTGCGATGGTGATAGTGGGGAAGGGGAGGTAATGGTTAGGAGGTTGGAATGCGACTTACGATGCGTTCAGCTTCAGCCTTGCGCTTCTCGAATGGGTGCTCGTCCTTAAACTTGGATCGCATTTTGAAATAAGTTATTGAATGTTTTGTTGGATAGAAGTTGTTGGATTATTGTTGGAAGGTAAAGAGATTTGAAAGTGTCGAAGTTGTATGTGTTGGGTTGGGTTGTATTGTTGATGTAATGGAGGTGATGGAGGGGAAAGGTAGTCAGTAGGTAGGGAGGGAGGGAGGGAGAGAGTTATTAGTGTATTATTAAAGGCCCTCAAGCCTGCCTAAGTGCAGGTGGCTAAGTAGCGTAAGCGGTGAGGGATTGATTGTGAATCACACTTCTTGCCTAGCGATAAGTAAAGTATACGGTACAGTACGGTACGATACGGGCACACGGGTTATGCTAGCTAATTATATGCTTATTATGATACTGTGACTGTGACTGTGACTTTGCAGGTGTGGTTTCAGGAGAAGGGAAGAGTACGGACGGGTATGATATAGATTTATTGTATGGTTAGTATCTAGCACATGGAACTCGATAGTACGGTAGTCTGGTATACAGGTAGGTGGCTAGCCAGGAAGGTGTGTAGCAAGTAGTAAGTAGAACAACGGCAGCTGATGACGATGAACAGTGAAGCGTGAAGAGCGAATATTGAACATGAATGACATGACTGTTTCAGATTACTCCTAAGGGCACAAGGGCACATGATTAGAATATACTCACACAATGAATGATACAACTGATCATCCATCCATCCATTCATTCATTCATTCATTCATTCATTCACCCATCCATCCAGCCATCCATCCATGCCTCATACCCCATACCTAAGCCTCCCTTTTCTTTGTCATGCCTGTTTCTCTTTGACCCGTCGTTCTCATCCAAGCCAGGTTATCCAATGCTCTTCCTACCGTAGACACGCTCGAGGGATGGAACTAAACCCCAGACAGCAACCCCACTTGAGATAGAGGCAAAAGAGGCGGCTAGGGATGGATTCAAGAAGGTCACGGGTATCCTGTTGGAGAAGGACCTTGACATCCTTACCAGGAGAACAGGAGAAGACACCAATAGTTGTTGTCAAATGATCTCCGATCTCCTATCATTGAAGTATACGATGTACATGGTTATACGTACAGTCTACTCTGCATAGTCGTTCTGCCAGAAGTAAGTTACCCGGGGTATACATCGTAATCCATTATCTGATACCTGGATATATGTATCTAGCATCTTGACTTTCTCTCTCTCCCTCTTTCTCTCTCTTTCGTTCTACCTAAGACTTTCTTTTGGATGTTTTGCAACTTATGAAAAGTAACCTTGCGGATCTATGTGCTAAATCCAACTGAGTAAATACCGTAAGTCTATAGGCAGGTACTGTGTAGGTATTCAGAGTCTTGTCCTGCTCAGCACCGGTAAATCCTTGCCAAAATCTTCCGACGATGGCCAGTGCTTGCTTTCCTTTCTAAAGTTGACCATTCATCGCCGTCATAATCATAGAAATCGTACCACGGCAAAGAGCGAAAATTATATCGATACATCTAGTTCTTTAAATCACCCCCAAACAGTCACTCCCACAACAATATCTCCTTATTTGTGGCATGTTTCTTGTATTATAGTACTCAAATCTTCTTCAATTCTAGGCTGACCATTTCCTTTCCTTTCGCAATGTCTCTTCCCATAAGAAGAGCTCGATTCTCGAGCTTGGGAAGAACTTCTTTCTCTAGACATTCTTTGCCTCTATATCCTCGGAGGACTTTCGCAGATCATCAAAAGCCTCCTAGACCAGGCACTGGACGACCTACTGTGTGGGCACCAAAAACTAGAATTGCTGTTGGCGTTGTCTTTATTGGTGCTTTAATTTACAATATGGTATGGAGTGTGCGATCAAGACATAAGATTCGAGCTTCACTTACATCTCAGTAGGCAACAGAAGAACCGGCCAAGCTGGATGCCCCTACCATTGCAGAACGGGATACTCTTACTAAGCGTGAGTCTGGAGTTACGGAGAATTCGCCCATGCGATTGCGAATGGAAGAATTCATCAAACAACAGCAAAAGGAAATCGTACATGAATTAGAACAAGTTGATGGCAAGAAGTTTAGAGTTGATACATGGACTAGGGAACATGGTGGAGGTGGAATCTCCTGCGTATTGCAAGACGGTAATGTATTCGAGAAGGCAGGAGTAAATATCAGTGTGGTGTATGGAACATTACCCCGAGCGGCAATTGACAAAATGCGAGCCAACCACAAGTCTATCGACCCTGATGTTCAATCCCTCGACTTTTTTGCCGCAGGATTAAGTATGGTCCTCCATCCAGTCAACCCAATGGCACCGACTGTCCACCTCAATTATCGATACTTCGAAACCGAAAACCCAGATGGTTCACCTGCCGCGTGGTGGTTTGGTGGTGGAACGGATCTTACACCTAGTTACTTGTTCGACGAAGATGCTATCCATTTCCACAAGACAATTAAAGAAGCATGCGACAGTCATGACAAAGAATACTATCCACGATTCAAGAAATGGTGCGATAACTATTTCTCCAATAAACATAGAGGGGAGACACGGGGTGTTGGAGGGATTTTCTTCGATGATTTAGAAGAAGGGAAGGATCAAGAAAACTTGTTTGCATTTGCGCAAAGTTGTTTGAAAGCTTTCCTTCCTTCATATCTCCCAATCATCAATAAGAGGAAGGATATGCCATATACCGAGAAAGAAAAGGAGTGGCAACAAATTAGGAGGGGTCGATATGTAGAATTCAACCTGGTACATGATAGAGGCACAGCTTTCGGTTTGAATACACCAAGTGCAAGGGTGGAAAGCATCTTGATGAGTTTACCTTTGACGGCTAGTTGGAGGTACATGTATGAGCCGGAGAAGGGAAGCAGAGAACAGAGATTGGTGGATGTTTTGAGGGAACCCAGGGAATGGGTTTAATTGTTAAATGTGAGAATAGAAATAGTAGATTGGGTTTAATTGTTAAATGTGAAAATAGAAATAGTAGATTGGTCGCTTGTTTGCTGTATATATGATTTAGGAATGTATGTATGATATAAATGAAAGAAATGAGTTAAAAGAAAGGTCTCAGTGAGGTGTATGATAATGGGGTTATAGCTACCATACCTAGTGCCTTTTAGGCAAACGAACGGACAAGCGAGCTTGGTTCCACCCCTCCTTTTCTATCCCATCTAATTTCATCCATTGCACATCGAGTACACTCCAACATCTTATCTTATCTTCAAGTCTTCTGAAAATCTCTAATTGTTCATTCAAACAGAATCAACCCTGTATATCCAATATCTATTTTCTTTCTGTCATAGAATTCGTATCCCATTTCCTCTACTCCTAAATGTCTTTAATGTAAACAATCTCATCCCATCCTATCACAATGTCCACCAGTCACCCTCCACCTCACGCTCCATCTTCATCTTCATCTTCATCTCCACCCCCCTCACTCCCTCCACCTCGTGATTTCATGACTTCTCTCTTCAACAGTCTTACTTCTCCGAATTCTTCTCCTACACAAACCTCAAATCCAAATCCAGATTCGGATTCAAATTTGACTTTGACTTTGAATTCAGCTTCTATCACACACCCACAAAGGTTTTCCAAGGAGAATGAGAGGGATAATGGAAATCAAAATCAAAATCCATTGAAGCAAATAGATGCGCAGAAAAAAGCATTATTGATGACGTTGCATGTTATTTTTCCACCGCCGTTGCTATTGCACGCGTTGGATTTGTTGGATAGAGGGGCGGTGGGGAGGGTAGTTTTGATGGAAGAGGGGGGTGTAAGGGGGAGAGCTGGTACTGGGGAAGATCTAGAGAAGAGAAAGAATGAGGAGAGGAAGGGTATGGGGAAGAAATCTAGTGACGCGGGAGAGAAAGAGCAAGAGAGTAGTCGGGATATGGAAGTCGAAAATACAGAAGCAGGAGAGCCAGGTATCGACGCCCACAAGCACAAAATCTCTCTTCGTCATCCCTCTTCAAGCCCCTCCTCTCCAAATCCCCCTCCCCCTCCCCCAAAAACAAAACAAAAACCACTCTACCAAGTGCGCTCCTCACAGCCTTCAAAATGGCATTCCTCGCGCTCCGCATCCGGAGCAGGAACCGCACATGCAGCTGCAGAAAATACATACACCGTGCATCTCGACGCCTGGAACTGCAGCTGCGCCGCATTTACATTTTCTGCTTTTCCTGCTTCCTCTTCTTCTTCCTCTTCTTATTGCTCATCATTTTCCACTTCCACTTCTCCCTCGTCTACTTCTTATTTTCCATGGGACTCGGAACTCTCACCCAGTGAGGAACATCTAATTCCAGAGCAAAGGGAACGGGAAAGGGAGGAAAAGTGGCGATATGGAGGCTGGACGAAGACATCCCAGGTACCTATTTGTAAACATTTATTGGCGTGTTTGTTGGTTGAGAGGTGGGGCGATGTGCTAGGGACGTATGTACGAGAGAGGGTTGTGGGGAGGGAGGAAATGGGTGGGCTGGTTGTCTGAGGGGGGAGGGGGGAGGGGGGAGATGGAGATGGGCTACGGGAGATGGGTCATAGGAGGAGAGGCGTTAGGGGCGGGAGGTGTAGAGAAAACACGGTGGGAAAGAGAACAGTGTGATGAGGTATGTGTCGCCTAAGGTTAAGATTGGAGTGTCGGTTGGTGCATGGGAGTTGTAACTGTATAACATCTCTCCAAATGAGTGCGGGAATTCGAACAATAGAAGCAAAAGGAAATTAGAGAGCTCGATTTCTTTCTAGTTTCGAGAAATAAGATCAATGAGCACTTGCAGAGTGCTAAAATCACACTGAAAACTTTCCACGGCTGCTATTATTCGCAAGCTATGCATTTATGATACAATGACATATCAATTCTCACGCTCATCTCAAATGTCCTATGTCATGCCCCGATCTGTATTTCCGTACCTCATAAACACCCAAAGATATTCACCAACTCCCCTATTGTTCATCATCACTTCTTCTTTTCCTTATCCTCTTTCTCTTTTTCCGCTTCCTTGCCCTCTTTAGCATCCCCATTTACGCCATTAGCTCCCTCAGTCTTCTTGTCCTTCTCATCTTTGGCTTCATCCTTCTTGGCATCTTTCTCCTCTTGTTGTTGTCTATTTTGAATTTTGTTTTCGATAAGGTCATGGAAAGCGGTAATGGCACGGATCAAACTGCTTAAGTAGATAGCCATCAATTGATCGTTGGTCTTTATGCTCATAGCATGTGCAAGTTCGCTGTTATTCTCAACAGGTGCATCGGCGCCATTGGGGATGTGAGAGGAGGCTTTGGGTGTAGATAAATTAGGGAGGAGGTTGAAAACATCTTGAAGGTTGCCTAGAATGGCGTGGTTGACTGGTAATGTTCCATCGAGGACGTTTTGTAAATATTGACCGATATCTCGTAATCGTGCGTGTAGTCCTTGCAATGATTGTACTTGGCTTGTGATTCGTGTTGAAAGTGTACCAACTGCCACATCTCTAATATCTCTAAGTAAATGTTCAACTCCGATTTCTTCAGCCTCCTCAGCCTCGATGATCGTTGGTGTATGTACGAAAGTCTTGGAAGTAGTTGTGCCGTCCTTGAGTGATATTAGAGCTTGGCCAATTGCCTTTTCATAAGATAATGAACTTACATCTTTAATCTCCTCTACCGCAAAGTAGGCATCTGTTGGTACGCCACTGTCCTTTGGTTGACAATTGATAATCACAAGTAATGGGTTGGGTGTATATCTTTTGAACAACTCATTGACCTCCAAATCTGAAGCTCTTAGCTTAGGCCCAGAATGGTACCATCCTATCAGCTTCTCTTTCGCATTGATCTTCTTGAACATATCATTCATCGATTCGACGTAGTTGTGATCCAGGAACCATACTGATGGATCTTTCTCATCTTCTTCGAATGGAACTGTTTGGAATTGCTATTAGTATGGTATAAAACATCAAACCCAGCTGATATGAGCATGCTGAAGAGAGTCGACATACCAGCAAAACTGTTTGATACTCGTACATTCTTTCCCTCATTCTGTCCTAACAGAACTCCAACCACTCTGCGCGTGCCTTTACTTTCTGACCGTCCATAATGATCTGCTGCTGAAAGTAATACCAGCGGCGCAACTGATACAGTTCTCGAAACGAGTGAGAGGGTTTCTGCTGTAGTAGCAGGCATGATGGATTTTGATTTGTAGAGGTTGGTTGTTATGGAATAATGGGACAATTGTTGACAAGGCTGATATTCTTAGGTATTCGCGGCCAGAGCTTGCCTGGCACCCGCTGCTTAGCTCCAAACCGAATCGAGACGTTATCACGTGTCACACGGTGGGCACCTTGATTAGTGGCGGGCGGAAGGGCGGGAGTTAGTCTCGCGGTGAGGTACGATGAGGTAAATGTGAATTGTGGACAGGAAGGATAGATCGGATGTAGGAGGATACGGATCATTACAAGGTTGAAATTATACAGTTCTGCATGTCTTTCTTAGACAATCATGAAATTTTGCTAAGAATAATGCCCCGTATCATCAGAGAGAGAGGCCTCGGACGGACTTCACTTTGTAGATACAGAAGGAGTTCCAGGAGCTTGAACTTCCAAATCGTATTACCATGAACTTGACTCTGTAAAGGTCCGCTGAAAGATCTAACCAGACATACTTCAATATTCTAAATAGCTACTGTAAAGATAAGACCTCACTCGGGTCCCTGGTGATATAAATGTTCATCGATTTCCCCTCATAAAATGTTTATATCTTCTTCTTCTTCCTCTTCTTGCTGAGTGATTCCTGACTTGATACACTGAGGGGATATCCCGGTGAATTTTTTCCGTCCCTCCGGTTGCCGCTCGGCAGAACAAGCTAGATTTACAGTGCTCTCTCTATATACATTGTGACATTTCCATTCCCATTCCCTCGCGTTCAAGGCTTGCGAAACTTTTTCTTTCAACTCTCTCCACTCTACTATTTGTATATTTTGGATTATTTCCACACCTTGGTACCGCTTTCTTTCACCCCATCAATTCAAAATGGCACCAATTGGCGATGATGCCTCGCAGACCCTCCATGACTTGGTCAACAAACTCGAGTCGAGGGTCAAGGAGCTCGAAGACAAGCTTGCGCATGCGGCTGGCGGCCCAGCACCAGCTGCTTCTGAAAGCGTCAGAATGATTCTTATGGGTCCTCCAGGTGCCGGTACGTAGCCATGAGTTTTCTGGTCTTGCAGTCGTGTTGTGAAAGCAAATGGGAGGCACCGGCTAAACTGTTTTGTACAGGCAAGGGAACTCAAGCTCCTAAGATCAAGGAGAAATTCTCATGCTGTCATTTGGTAAGAGGTTCTACTTGCGGGGAAAAGACAATACTAATGCTAGTTTTAGGCTACTGGAGATATGTTACGATCACAAGTTGCGAAGAAGACACCATTGGGCCGGGAAGCTAAGAAGATCATGGACCAAGGTGGTCTCGTCAGCGATGAGATTGTTATTGGCATGATCAAGGCCGAACTTGAGGGTAACTCGGAGTGCAAGGGAGGGTAAGTGCTGCCGGAGATTACAAAAGAAAAAAGCTCGTTCTGACGTGAAACATAGATTCATTCTTGATGGTTTCCCACGTACAGTCGTGCAAGCAGAGCGCTTGGATGCCATGCTTGCAGAGCGCAACCAAAAGCTACAACACGCCGTTGAGCTTCAAATTGACGATAGTCTTCTTGTATCCCGCATTACTGGACGTTTGGTGCACCCAGCCTCAGGCCGATCGTATCACAGAGTGTTCAACCCACCTAAGGCAGACATGAAGGACGATATCACTGGTGAACCATTGGTCTCAAGATCCGACGACAATGCCGACGCTTTAAAGAAGAGACTTGTTACCTACCACGCACAAACGGCCCCTGTCGTTGGTTATTACCAAAAGACCGGCATCTGGAGTGGAATTGACGCTTCACAAGAGCCTGGCGCCGTTTGGAAGTCACTCTTGGGTGTATTCGACAAACAAAAGGGTGCTAACGGTTCGATACTTAGCAAAATTACCGGTCGCTCTTAGAAAGACACAGGAATAAAGGTGATAAGTTAGCTTTGCATAGAGTTCTAAAAAAGTTGTAATTGCATTTAAGTTAGTAGGCATAAGTGCAATCTTTCTTGAAGCAAGGCGTTTGTACAACCAAAGATATGCAATGGGGGCCATGCCAATTTAGAGGCTCTGTGTATTATATGCACTGCGTTTTCTCGCACTTTAAGTTTGTTAGAAAGTGCCCAAATTGAATGAAGTCAATGAACAATCTTCCACAGAAATAAAGTTAAAATCTTCTCCCATTTTACAATCTTATTTGCCATGCATTCATTACATTCCCCGGGGCACCCTATGTTAATCCCCCAAAGTAAACTGGCAAAGAACCCACGGCTTCCCAGCATAAGGCGGGCATGGGAAATGGTTGGGTGGTTGAAATTGGGTTGCATCCGCCGATAGATGAGTATTACGGCTGCATGAAGCCGCGGAATACATGTGTAGCTTCAAACAAATTTTCTTCGTGTTTTTCACCAGACGATGACGCATTGCGGAAGTCCTTAAGGAAAGGATGGCTATCCAGGTGGTAAAGAAAGTGTAGTAATGAATATATATGGTCATGTCAGCAGTTCTTGTGCAATATTTTGTTTGAGTGAGAAAAGCATTGAGGTATCTCGGAGAATTACTCGGTAAAGAAAGGAGTATCTACAGTAGAAAGGAAAGATTTTATTAGATCAAGATTCACAGCTAAGCTGCGTCCATTTTGTGGACAATTGAGGTCAAGGAAGGTCGGAGGTTGGAAAGACCGATGGTGTGTATGTTTTCTTCTGTCTTCAACTTAAATCTGTAACTCCTTTGCTTTCTTTCAACAATCAAAATAAGTTAATTTCCAGAAGACTAGAAATTTGGCTGACAATGATTCGATATAGAGAGAGTAAACTGTCTGCTGTGGTGACTGGATATGCAAGAGAGTTGCATCATATGTATGAGGTATGCAATGTTCTAGCAGAAAGTTCATTATTTCTAGCTTCGAGTTTTCGAGGGCAATCACTATGCCAGATCCTACTGTATCTGCATGAGAGAGAATCGTGAAGCAATGAGTATGAATACTAGTGTGTTCATGCGTAAAGTGTTACGTTGGAATGTTAATTGGGCCGATGCTATTTCAAAGTTTATTGCATGGGGATGGTTACCCCTTTTGGAAAGACAACCCCAAAGCAAGATCGCTCTTTCCAACTCTAGTAAGTTGAAAGGGTTCGAACTTTCCACAATACGGACTTCAAGTAGCTTATCGGCTTATAGTATTTGTTCTAATATATAGCTTGTTTCATGGAGTATCTTACCTTCTTCGTCTTGCAATCATTTCATGGGACTTTGGAAGGAAAACACAACTTTGATACCTGCAATACTACCATGAGATTAAAGGATTCATCTTGACTTCTTTATTGATGTTTGTCAGGGGATTATTACAAGACTGCTTTTAAAAAGTCACCACTGTGATCAACAAGGTACATTGAGTGTCCAGGTCGTTGCTCGAGGATGTTGAAAGAACTTTTTTTCATTGCCATGCCGACCTGAATGTCCTCTCTTAATTTACTTCTCACCTCTTTATATTTTGAACTCCCAAATTTAAATCTGTTTGCCTTTATTTATTGTGCTTGGTTTCCCATCACTGTATCAAACACAATCTGATTATTGGTAGCAGTGGATCACAACCTTCAACTCCAGGTTACCTCGAGTTAACTCCTCGTTGCCTTTACATTACTTCAAGATTGTACATTCGACCTTCACTGAACCCCATCCTATACTCTTCTCCAATACACACCTCCACGTCGGTCGATATTTGATATTATTGCCGTGTTTGGTATCAACACGGTTTAGCTTCCCTTTCCACCCGCTGCGTTCTTCCTCTCAAATTTCCAGGTCCGACAAGCAGATCTGTTCTCCCACAACACTTCTTTTGATTAAACCCAAGCTTCTTTTAGAATTGTGGTTTACCTCGTGGGTATTTCTTCTTTTCTTGCCAAAAGATCACGGCTTTCCGTACAAATAATAATTCGAGAATATCTCGAAGGGTGTAAGTCTCCTGCCCCCAGTTTTCTTCAAAATTTGTATTTTGGTTTTGACCATCTCCATCACAACAATATTTTTGATATTTATCAAGAACAGCACTAAACTTAACATAATACACGTGGATATGTCATCGATTTTCCTCAACTTTATTTCTTATTGATCTAGTATGCTAAAGCATAGTATTAGAGCATATCTCCTCTTTTCGATCTGGCTCGAACTTTCAAAACACTCTTTTCGGTATGCGAGCCGTCTCTCGGTCTTGACTCTAATAGACGTTATTAATGCGCCTAAAGCACATCTGATACTATCTTAGTCCATTGAGTCAATACTACAAAGCACAAATTCTCATCATGGCGCAAGTTATGATGCCAGTATGTTGCTCTCCATCCTTTGCGCAATACCCAAGATTACTAACAACAAATTCAGATGACACCATTCAATCGTGAGTATCCTTATCACTCGGATCATCTACAAGCATATCAGCACTTCACCATGATCAAGTTTTTTGCAACACAAGCAAACCAGATCTAATGTTGTCACAGAAAATGAGAATGGCACCCCCCCTCGTCCCTTGAGCAGACGCAAGAAGAGAGAAGCCGAAGCCGCAGCAGCAGCAGCCGCTGCCGTTGTCTTATCTGAAGATCGCAGACGCGCCCTGGAAGCTACGTACAACGGAGCTAGCGCTGGCGAAGCCCGTGAGAAACTCTTTCAGAATCCAGCAATGTCACTTGGACCTGGTATTCATCTGTCACCAACTGAGGTAAGCATGGGCGTATATATTATGCATTCGATGTGGTGATAACCTAGACTTACAATTATATCTGCTTAGGATAAGACATATAACCTTCTCACCCATTTTCGTGTTCCTGGACCTGAACTCGTCAACAAGAGCGTCCCTAGCTGTGGCTTGCCATCAGGATGGTCTGACAAGCATGACCGTTGCATTGCGTATATGTCTACTCATGCTCCGTTAGTTCAAGGCAAAGTTCCCAAGCAAGAATTGCTCCAGCCTCGGTATACTACCCGCGAGATCACTTCATTCATTTTGAAGAGATTTCCAGAACTGTGCCGCCATGTGAGTTCACAACATACAATCACAAGTCTGGGTTTTTAGCTGACTTTACACAGCGCATCAAAGAGTCGACTATTGAATTGCGCCTGGAACTCCTCGACCGTTCTGAGAACTCTTATTTCAGTGTGGAGTATGGTGGTTATAGTGATCATGAGTGGGCTCGAGGCATCTAAAAGTGCATCTTTTTCGAATTTCAATCTGCTACTTAATGTGCTGCAACATTACCGTGGGTATGAACGCTCTGTATACATTGTTGGCCACGATTGACTTGTTATTTAGATCTTCTCTCAACGTTCTGTTAATGAAGGGTCTCTTTGATTTGTGCAACACTCCTCGTGCAGCTTTGGGTTTGGGGTGGACGAATACTATTTTGCTACGATAATGACTCAAGATACCACATAGTTGTTTCTTATGGTTTATGGCTTTCTGCATTCTCAGATAGATCATGGACTATCTCTCACGGAGTCCCTTCTCTATCTATGGATTTATGTGGCGGCGTTTTAAATTTCATGCAAGCTTCAAGATTATTGAATGACCATCTTTTAAGATGTCTTTCTACTTTCTGTTAGAGAGCTTCAATGCATGCCGTACGCGGCCCCTGTGCTAGAAAAATCTCCATCCTATTGATTTCCAACGTATCGAGTGTTGACTCTGAGCTTTCCGTGATTGTGATATGTGACTCATTGCTGAGATTGTGACAAACATCTTAGTATCTCTTCTCGTGATCATGACAGTTTTTGCTTAGTCCTCTCGTGAACATCTACACAGCATCACTCAATATACAGAATACCCCCACATCCAGAGAATATGTATTTGGGTCTCATAACCCATTTGATAGTCTGCTCGAAAGTTGAGCTATGTTCAGAATTAGATATTTACCAGAGGAACTAATTTTGCAGTGCAGTTTATTCTGTTTTTTGAGTGAGCGCCAATATCATGATGATAAAGTGCAGCCTAAAAACATATTGTTCCTATATGGAAGCGCCCCCTTCTCAACTATCCATCTCGTTGCAGAGCAAAGCAAGCAGAGCAGAGCAGAGCAGAGCAGAGCAGAGCAGAGCAGAGCAGAGCAAATAAAGTCAACAGTGTTAATGATTTAGATTTCGTTTCTACCATCCTTACCATCCTAACAGTTCCCATTATCTTCTGGCTAATTGTGGATAGAATCAGATAGTATAAACTCACGCTGTATTCAAGATACGCCAATCACATCAAAAGCGAAAAAGCGTAATTTGAAAGGGGTAAAATGCGCTTTAGTATATCTTATTCGCTGTGTAGAACAAATTCAACCTTCATCATTCAACAATTATCGCTATTGGTTTCATTGTCATAAATAATCATCTACCACAAGAACGCTAAGAGAAAATAGAAAGAAAATGAAAGAAGAAACGGAACACAATGGTTTGCATAAAGTACAGTAAGTGTAACCTTAAAGACACAAGTATCAAGAAGTAAGGGGTGATGCTTCTGAAGTAGGAAAAGATTACAGTTCGTTTTTCATTCCGTATTCCATAAGTAGTGTGGACAATGCAGAGTAAGAGCTGTGTGTGTAATCTACAAGTACTGATCTCGCCGGCGTTTCTTTTCTTTTCTTATCCATCACCAAGCCTATCCTTCATCAGCCATCACCAATCCTTTTGTGCCCACTAAACCATCATGAAAGGGTCATGAAATTGCATTGCGTATCATCATCACATCCATCTATATTTCTATCTTGCGCTCTGAGCCCCAACCTCTTAAATGCCTACTTCTCCTACAATCTTGGCAGCTTCCTTGTACGTCCTCAACAACTTCTCGCACTTCTCTCTCTCCTTCTTTACTGCATCATCTTCGTAGAGTAGCTCGCCGAATAAGTCTTCACGGTACAATTCGCTAACCAGACGGTTTTGAACCACGTCTTTGGAGTGGTTGACGAGTAAATGCATAACAGCTTTGGGAACTTGGTCTGCTATTGATTCACGGACGATGTTGAAGTACGATGATATAAGGGCACGGATGAGTTCGGTCTCCATAGCTTCACGGTCTGTGAGTGCTGGCTCGGCATTATTTCCCTGAGATGTGGTGTTAGTTTCGATTCATAATTTAGAGGTACAGAATGAAATGAGAAACTTACGAAGGGAGAATCATAATTGTAATCTCTTTGTGCACGGCCAAGTTCGTAATCATCCTCACGAGCTTGTTGGGCTGGTGTTCTTTGAACAGGACGTTCTTCCTGCCGCCTGATACTTTGTGTAATACTTGGTTCTGCGCTTTGGCTCACGTGTCTGCCAAGGTTTGGATTTCCCATCATTTGCGCTGACGAAGATGCTTGTGGGACACCTGTTCCACCTGGTAAACCGCCGTCTTTGCCAAAGAAGTAATTTAAGAACGAATCACGAGCACCACCGGCAGCTTGGCCGTTGAACCTTGGTGGTGACCCTCCACGAAGTCCGTTCATTGATGATACCATGGCGCTTGTACCGTTTTCCCGGATTGCAGGTGACATGCTTCGAGATGTTTTTTGAAGATGTTTTCGGTGGGGTAAGTTTTCGAGCTTCTCTGGAACAGCATCTTCTCCTTCTTCTGGAGTTTCCCCTCCATTTGCAGCTTCAAGCTCCTTTCGGCGCCTGTGCTCCTTTCTCTCCTTTTCTTCCTGAATCAACCTTCTCCTCTCCTTTTCTTGTTTATTAGAAACAACGTTACTCATTGCTGCAGCTGCGCCCAGGAAATTGGGGTGATTTGTGTTGATATATGCCCTTTGAATGGAGATAAGAGACTCCACATATTGAGAAGCTGGACCAAGACGTTCACGCAGTAGGTCAGAGACCACCTCGATAAGCTTAGTCTGGAGTCTGGGGAATCTGGTGAGTTCAGTTGAGCCGCAAGTGTGACATATCTTGATCAGCTCTTCGTAAACTAGTTCCACGCATCTTTGACTGGGAACCTCCAATAACTTGATTTGTGGCTTGACTAAAAGATCGAATGCGAGCTCGGGTACGAACAAGCTAGGTCGTGGACCGGTCGAATTTCGGATTGCTGTTCGTATATCTAGAGCGGAAAGATTTGTCGTTGGGTCTATAGTTTCTAATGAATTACCAAATACTGAATTGAAGATATAGTATATTCTGGCTCCTCCGCATAACTCCTTGGTCGAGATCTCCGTTGAGGTACCATCAATGGATGCGATAAAAGAAGATGCAAATCTAGTCATCAATTGCAAAATCAATGCACCTTTATGTTCCTTGCCACTGAAATGCATATCTCCGTAACTAGCAAGCTCTTGTTGTGTTTGTCCCATGAGGGTGTTCAGACGAGCCTTGATATCAGGTAATCTCTCTCGAATATGCGCCATCAAAGTAGTGTTGAGACTTTTGGCCAGGAATTGAGTTCCGCATCGGTTTGCCATATTTCGATATGCAGGGTGGTGTTTGAAGAAGTCTGCTTCTGACTTCAATGCCTCGGAAAGGGTCTTGTTCCCTTGAATATCTTGTTGTGATCTGTTGACCACACCGATAAAACCCAGCTTAAGGGGGTAGACTCTGCCTGACAGGATATCCATAGCATTTGTACCATGGTCCATAAGGTCTATTTTTGTAAGAACTCCGATAGTTCTTCGGCCAAGAGGGTCGACATGCCTGGCAAGTTTTAGAGCCTCTGAGTTGACGATATCAACATTTGCTGGGGATACAGCCAGAATGATACTGTTTGGTTTCGCAATGTATTCCGATATCAGATTTCGGGTCTGCTTTTCGATATCTGTGGGTTGATCTCCGATAGGAACCTGCAAACAGTCAAAACCTCACCCTCTTACTTGCAACATAAAGAATGGCAGGAATTTACCTTGGTTAAACCTGGCAGATCGACCAAAGTCAAGCTAAGAACGTGGGGCGAGTAAATCTTAAGGTTGATGGGTGATCTGTTAATGCCCTTGTTGTTTCCAGCTATTCTCGCCGTTTCGTTCTCGATTTCCCTTTTCACATCCTGAAATTCTGTAAACCTCCTGTTTGGGATATGATGAAACTCGGCCCATTCTGGCTGTGTAGCCACACTCGCTGCTGTGTGCGCTTCTGGTGCATCCTCCTCCTCAGACGGTACATTGATAAGTTGCAGAATGAGGGGTCTACGAGTAACAATCCCACTACCACGGGGAAGGAAATCTCGGCCGACGATGTTCTCGAGTACGGATGATTTTCCAGACGATTGGGAGCCAACGACTACCTAGAAATTGATATCAGTGCCAGTTTTCGCAACATGTTGAAAAGAGTACGGTACAATCTGAGGCAGATCTAAGCTGTCATTGCCAATAGTGTTAAAGACAAGATCTTGAAGCTTGTTCACTATCCCGAGCAAATCCTCACCAAGAGCAGCCATTGCGTTGTTGTCGAGGGGTAACCAAGATGTGCCTAGACGGGAAAGGTGTTGAAGCTAAGTTTTTAAGAAATATCGCGTTCGGTGTCGACGATCACAGGATAGAGAGATGATATCTGGTTCTGGCGCGTGATGGTAATATCTAAACCAAGAAGATTTAAGGAGGCTCTTTGGGTATATCAAGACCCAATAGCAGGGGATCTCGTAGCTATTTGAGGTTGAAAATAGAATTTATTTACTCTTTCCCGGGTTCACTTCATTCATATAATTTACCAAGGCAATGCATCGAAAAGAATCGGCTACAGTTACGTTTTAGCCACATTCATACATACATTGTGGTGTGGCTTTATTGATCGATACGCCACAGGCACGTAATTCCTTCAATCCAATTCATCATACCATTCATGGCTTGGTACAATCTTCGATCTTCAATCTTCAATCTTCATCAATCTTCAATCGTCTCTCCAATCTACGATTAGGAATTTCATACCCAGACAACCCCTCCATTTCGTCTGATCCTTTCGAACTATCCTACTAGGTAGTTATTCACAGTTACTCAAGTACACAATGCAAAACCAATTTATGAATGAAGATACGAATAGTGTTTCATTATTTCATTATGTGCTCTCCCTCAATCCAGTGCTAGACAAGGTATTAAATATCATAACTTTCTCGTCAACAGCTAATGCAAGGCCCTTTGTTCAAAAATTCTCTTCCAGTCCTTGGGCACCTTTCCATTTTGGACGGATCAAAAATTTTCTCATGCTTTGCTGTCTTCTTATGAAAGGTCCAGTTAGTCTAGAATCTAGTCGATCCAATGCCATATCACCAGCATGTTGATCAACCCCATCTTGTTGGCATTGCGTTCTTCGCTTCTCCACTCCATACATATACGAACGATAAGGCCTCACAATTCCTATCATAGGGCTTTTTTCATGGCGGTTGATAAGTCAAGTCATGCATACATACTCCGTCGAAATATCTTCATAAATAATAATGAAGAGTGTTATGTTATCACGGATCCGTATGACGGTGGATCGTACCCAAGCGAGAACGCGAGGTACCCCACGTTTAACAGACAACATCAAAATGGCCAATGAGATCAATACAGTGTACATATTTCTACAATATGAACTTATTCACTTCACCTGAACAGTGGCTGGATTTAGACACTTGCTGACTAACTGATATAAACTTGAATGTTTTCGGTCAAATAGAGGCTAATCCAAATACTTTCTATATCCATAGACGGTGGGTTAAGATTAAAGGAGCATCTAAGCTTAAGCGATCATTCAATCGTCGAACTCAAATTCAGACCTTAGAGAGTACCATGAGGTATCTGCTCTCGATCGGCTATCGTAAAAATTGTTCATCAAGCTTGCTAGGTATTCAACTCATTCTGCATTTTATAACTCGTGCAAATGCACTTGTGATACCTTCATAAACCCATTATTTATTTAGTCTTCATCCATCTCCAACAGTCTTTCCTCACCCAACTCCCTGATTTTTTCTCCTAAGATTGTCCTATCATATTTATCTGCTATTTTGCCTGCTGCCTCGATAAATTTCCCTGTCCTATCCTTCATTAATTGCACCATCTCCAATGCCCTCATACCTCTTTCCTCGCCTTCTATACATTCCGCCATCATCATCCTCAAAAGTGTCTTGTCAATTTCGACGTCCATGGTTAACAACTCTTCTCGTTCTGCCCTTGTGCTTGCAGTGGATTTCACAAGATCTGACTTTAATATTGATAGAATACTCTTGAGAGCGAATTCTCCTTCTAATTTCTTCATTTCATCTGCACTCATCTCATCGTCGTCATCATCCCCATTATCAGGCTTTGACTGTGAGGAGATGGGTATCTGGAAATCAAACTCTGAGAGTAACGGACGAGGGAAGTAAGGATATTTGTCATCACCTTTCAAGATGATGCAATGGAATTTGTTGTCTGACACCGCCACGGGAAAATATGTCTCCGTTTTACGACCACTTGCGAGACGAGAGAGAAGTTTGGTATCAAGAAGAGGAACCCAGCTTGCCTGTGATGGCTCACGCCAGTGAACAAGAGTTAGTAGTGTTCCGGTAGAGTCGTAAATACATGGATCCTGGAGATTTGAGTCAATTAAGTGAATATAATAATCTTGATCCAGAATGTGTACTTACCCCGTTGTCTGAAAAGAAAACACTTTTGACTGTCTCGCCATCTGGCAAGGCGACAACATCTTCGTTTTGGCAGATTTCATCTCTTTTAATGTTTTGTATGGTATATAGTAGTTTGGTATTACCATCCGCACCTACAGGACCATTTCCCAAGGTAAGAACATAGTCCCTCCAACTCGCGCAGGTAACCATGGGGCTACTCTTTTGTCTATATACTCTGAACGGTATTCCGAAAAGTGTGTATATGCGCACATAATTTTTGGTGGTAGTGACTGTAACAAAAGAATCGCTAAGTGCAATAGCACTCACTTCCTCACCTTTAGGGAGCTCTGTTTGCCATTCCACACGATTTGTACCGCTAGTCCAGGATTCATGAGGGCGGTATAATATCGTTGCTGGATGACCATTGCCGGAAGGACAAGAGTAAAGAGAGCCGTTCTCATTTAGGCAGGCTTTATCATAAAGTAAATGGTCTGTGAAGCGAAAATCGCGGTAGGTTTCGCGATCGTAGAATTCTGCGCTAATCTGATGATAATCACCCTGATCAATCGTCCAGATAAAACCAATAAGGTTGAGACAAAGATACTTTCGGTCTCCCCGCCAGGGAGTACTACCTGGTTGAAATGACTCGTGATATTGTGGCTCCCATGACTGTGCGTGCCTCTTATTCCTAGAGATCCCATAAGAATCCACATCATCCGCAGGTCTCTTACCATTACCATTCAACCCGAGTGCGTAGCCAGCGCCATCGTCATCGATAACAAAGTCATCTTCATCCCCCATGATATCAGAGCCAAGGATATCATCCAAGCTGTCAGGCGAGCCACGCCGGACGCCCCGAAGGGGCATATCTTTTGTGCCATTTGTGTTCGGACGCCGTGCATTATTTGATGTTTCTGACAAGGGATCATGTACAAGAGGGGCTTGCTGGCGTCCTAATTTGACTAGATGAGCATGCTCACTGGGTACAAAATTTTGAAAGATATAGACTTCTCCATCCGAGTTGGTGAATGAGAGCAAGTTATCTGTGGGATGCCAGGCTAAATCCATAACATTTGCATGATCATAAGTAGCGATAATCTTTTGTGTTTTGGTCTCCCAAAGTAATATCTTTTTATCTTTTCCAGCCGATGCAAGCATTGCTCCATTTGGCGACCAAGCCAATGCTGTAATATCTCCGGTATGACCATCTGCGAAGATACGCTGTTTCTCCCAGTCATTCCTAGATATGATTTGAATATCTCTTGTTGCTGTGGGTGCAGCGAATGCTCTGCCATCCGGATGCCATGCGACTCTTGAACTAATCTCGTCATCCGTCTCAACAGCCCTGATAATTCCATCGATTGTTCTCACAAGTTCAGGGTCCTCGTTTGCTAACGAATAAACGTATATCATACCATCCGTACATGAAAGAGTTATGATGTTATTGCTTGGATCGAAGGATAAGTGCTTCACAGGCTTCTGCTGATCTCTGAGGTACATTGTATGATTTACATCGTTTGTATTAACGATTTTGACGGTCAATTCGTCACTGGCCACGGCACACCATTTACCATCCGGGGATATCGCAATGTCTCGAACTGGCAGCGAACAGCGCATAAGGAACTTGTCGAACGACATCGTATCGAGGGAATATTTGCTAACAGTTCCATCTTCAGAGCCTGCAACGAAGAATTCATTCTTGAAGCGAAATTAGCATGATGTACTTCGCAGATTTTTGGAGCCATACTGTTGAATCAACCGCCATATTCTGCTCTTGACAGTCATCAATATTCGTAGGTTCTCCATCAGACCCAGTCTTGTATACTCTAATCGTGTTATTAGAACCAATTGTGACCAATTTTGTTCCATTTGGAGTATATGATAGATAAGTTGGCCCAGAAGTATGAGCCGGCCTGGGTCGTAGGTTGATCTGGGTTGTGGAAGCCATCTTCGTTGAGTTGTCGCAGACAGGATGGTTTTCAGAACATTTGTTATGGATCAAATGGACCGCTATGAAGTTGTGAATACTGAATAGATTACGCGACTTGGATAAGGGAATCGCGTATCAGCGTAAATTCCACTTTACGCGTCGCTACCCCTGTAGGATTGAATTTCGAATGCCCATAGTGATAGTGAACCCCACTATATTTGCTGTATCAATATGGACATATAACATATAAACTGCTCTTTGATTACATTTTATATCAATCATGTCTCGATCAACAGATCCAGGTCATTTTTTCCAAACTGACGCATCCGAATCTACACGGGCACGCAGAGCTGCAAAGTCGGGCAATAACAATGGAAACCCTATTGTTTTACAATCAAAGATTCTGAGCTTGATTCCAGACCCATTTTCCTCCCAATGCATTTATATCGCGGAAAGTGCTGGCTGTGTGCGGAAGGTCAATATTGAAGTAGGTACGATAATTATCTAAGGTTATGCCATATCCTAAGCATTATCTAACATCATTATCAGACGAGAGATACAAGAACGGTTTATCGAGGGCCAACTGCGCCAGTTACTTCAGTAGCCATCGGAGGCCATGGTGGTAATACTGTTTTTGCGGGATGTTGGGACAAACAAATCTGGAGTTGGGACAGGGAAAGTAGAGATCTGGGCAAGAAATTCAAGGGCCATTCAGACTTTGTCAAAGCAATTGTCTGCGTGAATATTGACGGAACGGATGTAAGCTTCTTCGCCTTGATTTGAGGCTAGGTGTGCCTGCTGACACCTTTTCAAGTGTTTAATATCTGGTGGTGCTGATGCCAAAATCATGGTATGGAACACCGCTACTGGTGAACGATTGCATACCCTGCGAGATAAGAGTGAATCCATGATGGCAGTACAAGACCTCGCCCTGGACCCCGAAGAATCTACAAGCACCGCCATTGTTCTCGTTTCTTCAAGTAGCGACCCCCATATTCGAAGATGGCGAATCAGCTTGACATCTGCATCCCAAATACTTGACACTACCGAAGACGTTCCGGCACAGAGCAAGCCTATTAGAGATACGATTCTTGAGCACGAAACAAGCGTCTACCAAGTCATATTTGCTGGCGATGATGAAGAGACGGATCTGTGGACTGCAAGTGCCGATGGTACGGCTAAATGTTTATCAAGAGTGAAGAATTGGAGCACAGAAGAAACGTACGAGCATGGAGACTATGTCCGTGCTGTAGCTGTCACCGATACGTGGGTTGTGACCGCAGGTAGAGATGAAGATGTGAAAATCTGGGACAAGGCAACTGGGAAATTATGGCACATTTACGATGGTCATTATGAGGAAGTTACTGGTCTGGTGATCTTGAAGGGCGAAAAGCAAGCCATTAGCACCAGTATCGATGGCACTGTAAGAATTTGGGGACTCACTAAAGGGGAGCTCGAAAAGGCACGCCTCGAGAGCGAAGAGAAAGCTAAAGGAGTCGTTAAGGAAGAGAAAGTCGAGCCTAAAAAGGGCCTAATGACTGCAGAAGAAGAAGCAGAGTTAGCAGAGCTATTAGACTCTGACGAGGACTAAATACTATCGAACGACTAGGTCAAATGTATCCAGTTTGTCGCTTGTTTAAAAAATCTCCGACTGCATACTAAGTATTCCAGATAGTCAAGATCGGATGTTTCAAGTTCTGAAATCTCAGGCTAAGTAATATGTACTTTGGTGATGAAAAGTTTATTTGGCAAGCTTGATAGCTAATTCTGTGTACTTTGTTCCACATTGGTCCATGGCTATATACTTCCTCTAAGATACACAACTGCAGAACCATTAGTGGCAATTCTGATCAATTTGCCCTGGCATCGCGAAACAGCAAAGGCAATGTTTCTTACTAATTGATGTGAAATAAATCATTTTAATATGTCCAACACCTCACGCTATTGCATTATCATAGGGCTACACTTCACCGTTAGCTATCTCATATCAACTTCACAATATTTCCTTTTTCACACTCCCCTGCGTCATGATATGCAAACAAGCTGTAAAACTTGTAGGCTACTGATGTACTCCAGATTTCTAATCCTTGCCCCTAGTCTCATCATTTGAATCAATAAATGGTGTGAGACTGGACTCTTCCTCATTCAGTCAGTCAATTGTAGCATTACTGGGGAGAACCTTCCCTCCAATTGAGTCAAGAAAACACTCGGTGTACGATTAGTGTCCTTTGTCCTTGTATTGTGATAACTTAGACATTTGCGCACGACCGGAAGTACCTTAGCAGACTTAGTGAGGTACCTATCTATAGGTAGTTTCTCGCTATTGGCTCTTTCTACCTCGTGCACCTGATGTGATGCTCAAATTAGATTAGAAGTGTGAATAGCAATTGTCAGAAGCCTCGCAAAAGATTGCAACTTACCCTTGTATATCAATCAATACATAGTGAAAGTAGGTATTGACAGTCTTGTCAGTATTGTCCACCTCTATCGAATAAGCACCCGCAGCGACCAAAGATTTCGTGCGTGTAAAATCCCACCAATACGGATCGTTCCAGCTAGTTTTGGTTTCGTGCCGATCCAATCTATTAGCGCACGGAGTTTGAGAAGCGATCTACCAATAAATAATGATTGGCCAATAATCATTCAAAATATCAGACCTCCAAACCTTAATCTACATCCTGGTGGAGATCAGTCAAGACTCAACTGGTACCAAAATGGAATCAAGATGGACTCAAACAGTCGAAATGTATCTCCTCGGTATCACTTACGCCATTTAAACGCCGGGCCCCTTACACTCTTGGTAGCGTGTGATTCCGTCCTCGGATGGTGGCAGTGGTAAGAGGTCTAGTGGCCTTCAAGATCTCCAAATTCCAATTTATCACAGACTTTCATATCAATTTTTTTTTTACCTGTTTAGCTATCTCATTTCCTATTATCAACAGTGGAAATTATATACATCTCTTGTCAAATTGTGCCCATAAACTATTTTGTACTTCGCGTTTCCTGAATGAATGTGTGGCAAACATCACCAACGAAGGAGACCAATCCCAAGACTTATAATTCGATCTCCAAAATGGCACCAATAACCTCGGACGAGAACATGAGTGTTGGAAAGCTGGTTGCATTAGAGGGTAACATAAATACCATTACAACACAATTGCGACTTCTTCCACACTCGCATATGATTCTCATCGTTGCGCCTCTCGATCATTATCTAAGCGATGACTGCAAACAAGAACCATTTGAAGCTCGAGCATTTGTCCGCGGTGTTTATATCGCTCTCGCACAACGAAATGAAGAAGCGAGATCATTTCTAAGATCATCACCTCAATCAAAATTGGCATTTTTGAATGGGGGTAGTGTTAGTGCCCGAGCAATATGTGTTGCTAGAATATCCCAAAGGCTCACGTATGGAAACTTCGCAGAAGCAGAGACCATCTTCCATGATATTGTCAAGGATGGAGTAGCAGGTCTTTTTAGAAATGTCGAGTTTTCAAAGCCTGTTTCTGATCGGGAACCGGCAAAAGCAGCAGTCAGATCTCGCGCGAAGTTACCGAAGAGGTTGAATTTAAGAAGTACGAAAAGCGCAACGACATTGGGCGCAAAAGACCTGCCAGGGCACGAGAACAATATCGAGGGGAAACGAATACATGGAGCCCATAATTTGAGAATTAGGGATGATAGTGGCCTTCAAGTTATACACATTTCTGGAGAATCTAGAACAATTACACCGGAGCCATCAATGTGGAAATTCCAAAATGGAGATGATATCCGGACGACGATCGTTTCAATACCCCATGAGACCAGGCCAAGTCAACTAAATAGAGAAGGCAGTCGACTTAGTCAGTACAGTGGCACATTCGGCCCTCAACCTCCCTCAAGCTCTAAGCCAGCCTTTCCCGTGCCGAGAAGTAGATATTCAACGCAACAAAATACGGACATTGACGAGGATGAGGATTACTTTGAATATATCTCACAAGACGATGAGACCTCTTTTTCTACACCCAACGTTGTCTATGGTGAGGCATGTGTTGTGGATATGCAATCCGCTTTGCCAACACCTTCCACGCCTTCGGGGTGGACGAAGTCTGCAGGGGATTTGTTGCTGGATGATAGCTCAAAAGACCTTGAGAAATTTAAACGTGCAGCATCAGCAAATGATCTTAGGAATGCCTTAAACATATCGAAGAAGAATTCCATTAGAGATCCAACTTTTAAGAAGTTGCCCAAACCGGCATTTGTAAAAGCGCCAAGAACTATGGTCAGGAGCCCTTCAAATGCAAGCACTCCTATGTCAGATAATTCGATGTGCTCAAGCTCAAATGGTATGCCCAGCATAATTCAGGGTAGCGATTATGATGTTAATGAAGATTTCAATTCAAATGAGCCGGTATTCGATACCGTTGAGGATGTAGTGATCCATTTCACGGATAATTCGCCAGGAGAGATCATGCGATCGATATCAGGGTACAGAAGCGGCAAATTCCCAATCTCTCCATCGAATTTACCGCGACCATTACCCACGCCTCCCAGTACAGCACCAATGGCTGATGAATCTTTGAATTCAAGACAATTTACAAATCAAGGGGGATCTGAGAGTCATTGGGACTATCAACAACGTGTCGAAGTTGATCCATTCTTTTTAAGCGGATCGCCTGTTTATGAGTTAAGCGGATCACCTGTTTACGAAGAGATAGAGCAACAGAGGGCGTCAGAGAATGTTGATGCTGCGACCAATGAATCTTTACCAACGCCCGCATCAGCTACGTTTACTACTCACAAAGACAAAATGGATAAGTTTTACGAATTCTCGGGTGCCTATACCAATAAGTCAATGGACATCCAAAATGAATTCCGCTCCTTTTTAAATTTTCACTTTCCAAATGAAGCCGCAGCACTTAGCAAACACCAAAATTCTTTAATGTCTGGATTGGGTCCATTCTTGAAAGATATGTTCAGTAATGGCAATTCAACATGTTACGAAGGCCCTGCTGTTGATCAGATTCTTGCAGTTGGGTGCGAGAAGGGCATAAGTAATGTTTTCTGTGCTCAACTTCTTGGACAAGTAGAACACATTGGTGTCAAAAAAAGTGGCGAGAGCCGAAGTGGTAGAATTGATCTCAGGTATTTTGACTTCCACATTCGTGATTTCTCATGAACTGACAAAAATTAGGTTCCTAATTGCAAGTGCTATGCAAACATTCATGTCGCAACCACTTCCTGCACGCAAAGGTTTAGATCCCATGAGCGATCCGAGATTACTTGCCGATCTGATAGTTCCCCATCTCGAATTATATCTAGCCACGAACTCCCTCGTCCGATTTCTCGTTCTTAGTTTCCCATTTGATCAAATCGCAACCGTAATTGCTCTTCGCAGTCTCCTAGGTTCAGATCTCGTCAAAGTCGCGGGGGTTTTAGATACGCTTTCGTCTGATCCTCCTTTATTCGCCAAACCCATTCTTTCCAACTTTCATTCTTCGCATCGTTCATACGATTTCGCCATTTCCACGACTCATCGACGCCCCGAGATTTCAGATCGCAACATACTCAAATCCACTCTTAGCACTTCCAATGAGACAGATGCGGAAGCAACACCCAACTGCCCTTCATCCTCCTACTCCCTCTTCTTCAAAGCAGACTATCATCTTCCTTCCACCGCATCATCCCTGGAGATACAAAACTTCCTAAATCTCATCCGCAAAAATATTGTGGAGAGATTATCCTGGTACCATGTCGAACAAGACTTCCTCCAACTTTCCCCAACACTCAGTTCTACCATTACGCAAGACGCATCAACATCCACCGATGAAGAATTACCACGTGCAGATTCCAATGCACATATGCCCATATTAACCCTCTCCCGAGATGCCTATCGTACATCTTCTATCTACGATTCGCAGAGTGATTCCGAAATCGAAGTTCTACGTCCGCCAACGAGATTATCACCCTCATCTTCATACCCAAACAGCAATCGATCAACGGCGAGAATACCATCGCTTATCGAGGCAGATTCGAGTTCTAGCGGGCATAGCGGTAGTAGTTCGACGATCCGCCATATTCCTATTGCGATTGAGCGTCAATCCTTACTTTCCGCTCCTCCCTATTCCCCTCTCTCGAATCATTCACCCTCAAACTCCGAGTTTTTTCCTCTCTCTCTCCCTCCTCCTCCTCCTCATCCCCAACCCGTCACTCGAAATCAAATCCAAGAACCCCAACAACCCCATCATCATCATCATCATCATCATCAACAACAACAACAACAACAACAACAACAACAACAACAACAACAACAACAACAACAACAACAACAACAACAACAACAACAACAACAACAACAACAACAACAACAACAACAACAACAACAACAACAACAACAACAACAAGAAGAAGTAGTAGTAGAAGAAGAAGAAGAAGAAGAAGAAGAAGAAGACGACTTCGCATACGTCCTCCCGCACACGCACTCTCGCCTCCCCCAAATCTCCACCCCCACCACCGCCAGCACCCCACCCTCTCCCTCGTACCTCGACCATCCCCATTCCCCCAACCTCTCCTTCGCCGACTCCCAACTCGACTACAACTTCGACGAAGACAGCGACGACGACGCCTACGATCGCATGGTTATGGGTTGTTATTCGCCCGTTAGCGCTAGGAGAAGGAGCATGTTTTCTAATAATCTTAATAATACTAATACGGATGCTCCGTTTGGAACCGGGAATATGAGGGGAAGAGAGGAGCTCGAGATGAGGGGGTTGGTCCACAAGGGGAATAGCCGGAAGGCGCTGAAGTGGTTGGGGTTGGCTTGATTTGTTCTTCTCTCTTCTTTGTTATATATTGTTATGGAGTCGAGATGACTCCTCCGAATTTTTGTGTATCATATTGTATAATACTTGTATACTTTAGACATTCGAAATAATTTTCATGTCAAGTCTGTAGGAAAGGATGATGTGTTAATGATGGATCTTATTGTACATCACTATCATTATTATTATCATCAAGAGAGCAGAGCATGTATAACAAACTCACACGTCATCAAATATCAACACACTCAAAATGAGCACCTCAGAAGATTAAGAATGTTGTAAAGTAATTTGATTGATTATTATCCTCTGCACTGCAGTTATACTACAAGAGGTTTTCCCATGCTCAAATGCCAAATGCCGAATGCCCCCCCCACACGAGTAGTAAATAAAAAAAGCCAGTAATAGCTCCCCTTCCATCCGTTCCACCCCAGCCATCTCATAACTCATTTCTTTCACTGTCTGGTACCATTCTCCTATAATTGTAACAATTTGTTTAATATTCTTGATACATCATTGTCGCATCGTTCGCGACTAGTATCATACAGGTTACAGTACAGAGGACATTTAAGCACCCTCATCATCATCGATGCGGATGGCACCCTCGCTGGACAAGCCATGGCTCCACCATCCATCAACAGATGTAGAAGCACTACCATCATGAGCGAACAAGAGCCAAAGACCAAAGATGGGCTTGGCCAAGACATCAAGGACAGCATAAGCAATGATCTCGGCATCAACCGACCAAGTGCGGGATCCATCACCAATACCCCAGACGATTGGGTAAAGGGTCCAGATGATCAAAGTGTAACCTGCAATAGCAGCGAAAAGCTTTGAGGTCTTGGCATCCTTGGTTGATACGGCACGACGACCAGGAACGACAAGTTGGTAGATAATGACCAAGAATGCAACGCATCCCATAGCATACCATCCCCACTTGGCGGCCCCATCATTGTGGTAGGCAGCAAAGAGACCAGTCAAAACCATGACGACATCAGCAACGATGGTAACCAAGATGTTAGCACCATTGAGACCAGCAAGGAATGAAAGATCGAGGAGGAGAAGAGGAGTAGTCAAACTCCAATCAACATAACGAGCCCAGAAAACTTGTCTATAGACATGCTCAACAGTATCTGGGGTGTGTTCGTGGACTTCTCGTAGAACAATATGTGTAAGAGCGTTTCCATCACCAATTGCCATTGCATAGTATGAGAGGGTGGCGAAAAGAGTGATGAATGCAGTAAGAACATGGAAGAGGCGTTTTTGCTATAACACGAAAGATTAGCATATTGATTGCGTGATTTCTAGAATCTGCGAGACACTTACAACTGGTACTCTCCAAGCCAAGTAGAAAAAGGTAAGAGTTGAGAGGAACATGATCACAAAGACAACCTAACAAGTGATACAAATTAGTCAACGATATTGCATGCATCAGCACAGTGTGATTGAGACAGCTTACCCATAATGTTGTCTGACCCGATTGACCAGCAACTTCGTAAGTTGGGACATTGGGAACGACGGTTGGAATTGGAGCGACTGAGGGAGTAGCAGTCGCCGTGCTTGTTGGAACTGGGAGAAGAGCAGTGGTCTTCTTCATGATGTCCATGTCGAGAACCTGCATTGGATCAATCATATTGATTAATGATTGATAGGATACTTGAATCTCTCGTATGTATGTATGAATGGATGTATTGAACTCCAAGAGTTAAATGTATGGTGTTGTGGGTTGATGTTGAGGAGGTGAAGAGGTGAAGAGATGAAGATGAATCGAATCCTTTTAAGAAGTTGGAAGAAGAGATCGAATGACGAAGCTTGGAAGGAAAGAGGAGTAAAGTAGATAGTAGGCAGTAGGCAGTAGGTAGCAGGTACCTACTATTATCGTAAGTGCATAACAAGGTCTAGTTAGCTAGCAAGCGATTTAAAATATACCCAATTCGGGTTTGAGCATTGAGCATTGATTATTATTATATTATCATGTATTGTTATGGTCAGACCATTCTTTGTGATTGGTCGGTAGGGGTGAGGAGTAAGGAGTGAGGAGTGAGGGGTGAAGAGGAAGAGGAGGAGGAGGAGGAGGGATGGTATCGGAAAGTACGATGCAGAATCCAGATTGACTCCAAGCTGTACCAGACTATAGACTGTAGGACTATATCGTCCAATTCATTCCAATCATTCCAACCAATTCTAACCATTCCAATCAGGGAAAGAGCGAAACAAGCTACCTACCTACCTACCTACCTACCTTTCAGCCCCTAACCGACCATTTCATCTCAGCCACTCACATGAATGGAGAATCTGATCTTCGCGCTCCTTTTGCTTCTGTTCTGCATCTTTTGATACATCTCCCATCCATCACTTACGATTTATAATGGAAATGTTCGTGGCTCAGGTCGAATAGGTAGCTACCCAGACCAAGAGCTTGCCGCTTCCAAGCGTCCTCTCTCTGGGGCACGATAAACGATGTACAAGTGCGATGGTACGAAAAAACAAACAGGGATGGTGATGACGTATTGATGTCATCGAAACATCGAAGCATGGGAAAACGAGGAGTGAAGGAGTGAGGAGTGAAAGGCAAAAGGTCTTTGTTGTTTTTGATTGGCTCACGGAGCTTGCTAAGTGTTGAGGTCAAAGCTCCTCTCGGAAAACTTTGAGACAGATGTGCATATGCTGATTACATAAGTAGCACAAGCACAAGCACAAGCACAAGGATCAGCTCATCATGCTTTCCTTTGCTTTCCCTTCCCCACAATCCTCTCTCTCGTACATGATACCGGTACACCCATCCCTCGAGACATCTCACTCACGTTGAAAGATTCTAATGGTACCGGTATACATCGTAAGGACTTATTATCATTATCGTGAGGGCTAACCTTGTAAAGGCTATAAAGCTAAGCTACGCTACATATAAAGTAGGTGCCTTATCATTCAGGCTCGTGTCGGCATAACAACGTCTCTCACCCTTCACTTGATTTCCCTCCCCCCCACCTTTCTCAAATCGACCATGGCAAATCGAACTTTCCCATGGAAGATCGAGAGGATCTCATCAGCTTTGCATCGTACTCCCTTCCCTATGAGACTATGGCTGTGCGGAGTATTCGTGCTTACATCACCTGACTGGGCATCTTTGATCCTCTGGCCAACTTTTATTTCTTTCCTTCTTTCTTTCGTCCTTTCTTCCTCTCTTCTTTTCTTTCTCGACATCGTATAACTAGACACAATCAAATCATTTATTCCCACTAGCTCGGCAGTAGTAACTACCTATTCGCGGCCGGAGCACTAGCTCCGATAATAACTTGGTCTTTCTGTTTCAGAACGGATATACCCGGTCCAACATCTCATCAACACCAACCTTGTGTGTGGGTTTGCGCGGTAGGTAAGGTTAAATAAATATCAATGTTTCTTGCCTCCCAATTTTCTCTCTGCAACAACTTGCACCGGATGTACACTGATTTGGTACACAATCGTTCGAATATAAAAATAAAGAAATTGGAGTATCACGTATATCAAAATACGTCTTGTCCGGTCGCACATCATCTCCTTTTTAATTTGCTTTCTGCAAGCCACAATTCGGCGTCGGGCAGGCAGTCCTCTTTGTGGGATTGACTGGGCGTGGGGTTGAGTGAGCGAGAGTGAGCGAGAGTGAGTGAGAGTGATTAACTGCATTGTGTGAGGTAAGCTGAAGTTACATTTGTAGCTACCATGTATTGGTGCTGTTCTTCTATCTACTACATCTTCAGATTTATGCTGGCTGGCAGCTCTTCGTCTCGGGGTCAGTAGTTCATGCTTTCGTATTGGAGTGTATCTATTTCAAGTGGAAATTTACTTTGGTACTATCCACAGCATCAGTACATACATACATGCATGTGTGGTACGTTGCAAGGCTTGGAAGTAAATGAGGTTGTTACAGCACATGATCCATGATCTTGCAAATTGCAATTCGATGCTTCCCTAACACAATGCACAAATGTGTACTTATATACATAAATGTATCACAATGTCTGCATAAGTATTTCGCCTGATTGCGCCTGAGGGGTGTGATTACAAAGCTGTAATGTTCTCTATAATAACTCACACGACCCATTTCTTCCCCTCTCTGGATTCCCCTACTATGACTTCCTAGGAGAATTCTGCAGTCCTCAGTTCTGTGATGTGTGAATCTCTTGGGCACTGAGATTTTGATACCAATTTGCTTACTTGAAACTTCTTGTACGCAAAAACGATCAACTATACCAGGCAAGATGTCTCGATCGCTTCCCGGGTTGCAAGAATATAGATATTATCAATATCTATAAACTAAAAGCATTCAATACAAAAGATAAAGGTTCTCGAGTAAAACCAACCTGATCGGTACCATCTCCACAAGAATTCTACATCAAAATGCCAAATCTCGGGGCATACGAGGATCCGGACCTTGAACAACAAATCACTCACGAAGTGGATATATGTGAACTCCTCAAACCTCACACATATCTCAACCATTTCCTTACATAAATGATATCTAAATGCTAGCGGACGAGTATCGGGTCTTTGTTCTAAACGATCTATATATAAATCAACACGTCAATAACACGTTGATCCAGGCCATTTGAACAAATTCAAACTTCTTCTCCGTGGCCATCTAGCATTTGATAATCCATCATCCTACAAAATTATCTTTGCATTGAACACTCGCGGCTATCATACATCTTAACTCATTGGGTGAGGATGAGGATGATCACAGTGATATCAATCCCACAAGTATCATATTCGAAGAAATCGTTACACCAATTACAATCGATTTCAGTAGCGGTGAAAGGATTAGAGAGCCACTTTTGAAAGTAAAAGAATAAAAATATATAGATGGCGTGATCTGGATGTAATGATTGCAATAGGAAAGAATAATCTATGTTTATAGATAGAGAATTGCAAACTTGGCCAAGGGGGAAATTATCAAAGGGATTTCTGGAAAAGGACTTGCAGATAAATGGAAAGAGTGATTTCATTTGAATCGGATAGATACCTAGAAAATGATAGCGGGTTTCCTTTGAGCGGAGTGTTGGGGATGAGTGCATGGAGATTTGCGTAGTTGGTGAGTGGCTCTTGATCTTGATCTTGGTCTTCATCTTCAATGTTTGAGAAAGAAAGAAACCAATCAATAAATAGAAAGCTTAAAAGGATTGATGTGAGAAGTCTTTGTGTTGTATCTTGTGAAGGGGGGATAGGAATAGAAAATACATTGCATACATACAATCATTACCTCGTTTCTTCTTCTTCTTCTTCTTCTTCTTCTTCTTCTTCTTCTTCTTCTTCTTCTTCTTCTTTCTCTTCTTTTTCGTGCGAATAAAAAACTCGGAATGAGTTGTAGAAGAGGGAAGGGAAAGAGGATGAGGATACCTTCGGGTAGATCGTAGATCGTAGGTAGACCGTAGATATATATATATATTCGTTGGCTAAACATCTGTATCTGTATGGAAGCTTGTAGGCGTATGTATGTATGTATGTATGTATGTATGTATGTATTTTGAGATGTGGAATTGAAAATTGGAGAAGATGAGATGTGTGTAGTAAGTATACACACACCACAGCTTCCTGGGAAACTAGGGAGAGATGTCTGTCTGCTATATGGGGTAGGTGATAAGGTGATATTTGGTATGGTGCAGTTCAGTCCAGTCCGGTCCAGTCTAGTCCTAGATATTCGATGGAAGGAAGGATGGATGGATGGATGGCGGGAGAGAAAGAGAAAAAAAAGGAGTTGTGGGATATGAGATATGAGATATCGCTATGGATGTTGTGTTATTGCTATAGTTGTTGGTTATTTGCAGAAGTTTAATTGTGAGGTTGTCTATTGAGATGTTCTTATTTAAAAAAAATATAGAGAGAGAGAGAGAGAGAGAGAATGGGGAGGTTGTGTGTGTATGTGTGTGTATCTGTGTATATGCAGATCTAAGATCTATATATGATCTATATAAACGTGATAGATTGGAGATTCGATTCGAGATTCAAGATTCGAGGGTAGAGAGTGGAACGTGGGCTATTTGATATTCGAGATTTGATATGTAACATTTATGAGTCAGTCCTTCATTTAAGATCTCCATCCGGAATTCTCCTTCTCCCTTCTGCTCTTTTCTTCTGTCTGTCTCTCTCTTTTTTTTTTGTACACATTCTTTATCTCTCATTCCCCTAGTGATAGTTTATAAATACAGAAATACAATCAATCTCCAAGTAGAAAATTCAAATCATTGCGTAGTCCTAATATAATCACACCATCTGATTCTTAATGATTATATATTCTTTTTCATGTTCATCTCTCTCTCTCTCTCTCTCTCTCTCTCTCTCTCTCTCTCGCTCTCGCTCTATATATATATCCATCTAATCCTATCATTACAAAGCACGCGAGTGAAAGGAGTGAAAGGAAAGGAACGAGAACGAGAACGAGAACGAGAACGAGACCGAAGAGAAGAAATAAAGATTCCCATTTCAAGATTTCCATTGATTGACATATCCGTTCAACTCGATGTATTTTGTTTCTCGAACTATCATATTCATATTCATATGCATAAGCTTCTCCTAGATATGATCTCCTAGATATAATCTCCATAATCAAAAGTGATGTAAAGAACACTCGCGAGGGGGATTCATTGTATTCCAGTTTTGAGTAGTGATAGATGTGAGTATTGATTGCACGGTATACACTATGTATCTACGTACGTTGATTCATCTCATAACCCTCATAACCCTCATCTACTTTCATTCCCTTTGCTTCCACTCGTCTCCACTCATCTCCTCTCATCTCCTCTCTCTCCTCTCCTCTCCTCTCCTCTCTCCTTTCCTCTCCTACATAAACCCACCCACTCAACTACCATCTACCCCTCTCTCATTTCACGCTCCCCAACACCAACACCCACATTCGCCTCATGCCAACAAACAAGCAAGACCAAATAAAATTATATTAAATTAAATTAATATTCCACACTCCTATCTCAACCCATGCAACTTTTTTGATATCCTACCCTACCCTACTCCATGCTTTCCTTTTCTTTCCTCTGCCTTCCCTATCCCATCCCGAAAGTACAGTGCATTGCAAGTAATAACAAAAAAACTCCTTTTATGCATCGCATGTAGCAAGTAAACAAACCAGCCACCCGCCTCGCCTGGTAAATGACAAATCTCGCCTCCCTTATGTAAGTATGCACTTCTTCTCTTGTTTCTTTTCAATTTTCTCTCGACCTTGTAGTATGCATCCATGTATCCATGCGACCTCCATTCTTCCATGTCCGAGATTAAAATTAGAACAGATATACAACACAACCTCCCCGTTCCTCCCTCACGTATACCCTCACCCCCCAACCTCCTGATCTAGTAACCCTCCTAGCATATCCAACGCCCTCTCACTCCCCCCAACACTCAATACCACTGCGCCCGCCCGCGCCGTACTTAAATACGATAATTCCCTTCCAAATACACATCCACCTTCTTCCTCCGGCCGATCATTCATGCGCATCTCATCGACCAACTTCCCCGCCACGCCACACACAATCCCTGTGCTTTCCAATGGTAAATCCACCAGGTCCAGGAAAATCGGCACGAGATCCCCATCCGTATCTCCTTGAATTGAGTTTCCAAAGAGAGGGAGGAGAGATTTGTCGAGGAGGAGAGAAGAGCCTTCTTCGAGGGAGATGGTGAGGGAGAGGAAAGTGGGTTGGTGCAACAGCGCCGAGATGATGGAGATGTAGAGACGGGTGTTGAGTTTATCGAGGGGGGAGGAGGTATGCGTGCCATTTCCATTCCCGTTTGAGATGGGCCGATCTTCCATTTCGCGGTCGCGACCGGAACATTGGATGAGGTGGAGTCCGGGCTGCACGAACGGTTTTACGTTTCTCCGCTTGAGATGTTTGAAGGTGCGGGTTTGGAGTTCTGCGATGTTGGAAGGGGGAGGAGTAGATGGCGGGTTAGAGTTGGAACTAGGGCCTCGGGAGTGAGATGTTGGGGTTGGGACGACGTAGGCGGATTCTTCTTCGGAGAATTCAAAGCCGCGAGAGAGAAGGGTTTGGCCGACTTTATGGCGGTCTTTGGAGGGAACGAGGATGAAATCCGTGAAGTAAGTTGTGATGAAGAAAATGGGGACGCCGGCCATGGCTATTGTCAGTACATTAGTATTTGAGTGGGATCAACTGATTAGTAAAAGAATGAAGATATGGTATGAACTTACCAAGAGGTGAGGTGAGATCCATAACCCTTTGACCTGCATCAGTACCAGTGCTGTCTACAGAGAAAACAATATAGCTATCCGTTGATATCTGAACCTGATTGTTTTCATCTTTGGGCAAAGCATCGATAATTGGTTGAAAGACAGTTTCCGCCCAAGACTTATGACAGACAACTGAGCATTCGATTGGTGTTACACTGATGTTAAGAAAACCATGTTCTTCATCAAACACTATACTTTCTTCTTCATCTTCATTCTCGCCTGCCGGGTCTGCTTCCTTATATGGTAGCAAAACTCTCAAGATTGGCTGCAACAGCAAAGAGTATAGAGGTAGTGGTATATGGATTAGGCTGAATTCGCCTTTCTGGTATAGATTAGTAATTGTTTGAAGAGTATGTGGATTATTTGGAGTGTCATTTTCATAGACTTTGAACAATTCCATGATAGCTACATTGACAAGGTGTAGATGAGAAGGAAAGAAAGCAAGAACAGTATTTATGTGAGAGCTTTGTTATTATCTGAAGTTAATCTCGAACCTGATCTCGGGACGAAAGTATTCACATTCTTTGAGGGAGAGAAACAATAATCACTTTCTCCTCAAATCTCAAGCGAATTTGAAAACAGGTGATGGTGACTCTCGACTAAAGTACATCATAGCTTTGCATCGAGACACCATTCAGATGTATTTACCCACCAGCCCCTATACAAGCGACAACCCGACAACAACATGCTACTTCCCATTCTCTGTTGACTTTCCAATAATTAATTGAATAAAAATTTACTCACAATAAATGATATTTGAGCATTCATAATGCTTTTCGTTTCTCCAGCTTTCGGCTTCCCCGCCGTCGGCACAATGCCAGGGATTTATGCAAGCCGACCCTCGTGGGCTATAGTACCTTGCAGCCACCCGAAGCAAGAGAACCAAAGCAAGACAACAAGACTCGGAAGTTTCGAATTCCTGAAAGAAAGCTGTCTTCAATCGAGAAAGTTTGTTTCGAGTTGGCGAGTCTTCAAATCAATTGGTGGATGTATTTAATGTTCGAGATTGAATGAAGAGAATATGTTCATAGATGAAAATGAGAAGAACAAAGGAGGCACTTTCTCCAATCAATTGAAAAAGGTCAACAACTCAGATGATATATCCACCAATGCATCCCACTTCCCATACAGTCGAAATTCCACGCGTAATAAGACAAATGCAGAACCTTTGTCTCAATTCAGCTGAACGTTGGCCAAAACCAAAAGTGTGAATTTCTCTGTTTGGGGGGTTGGTGGAGGGTTTTATTCTTTCCGCAAAAAGATAGTAGTTATTCAGGGACTCTAGGGTGGTATTGAAAGTGCTTAACTGGAAGCTCTATCTCCTGCATGAGCCACAAACGACGCAACAAATGATAATGTGGGGGTACCTTCGGACGATATAAATTTTATTGAAGTGGTTCTTTTGGCACTTTTTAGCTGCAAAATTCCTGCAATAAACCGAACCAAAGGGAAGAGGGGCAGTCCAATATAAAGACGAAACTTGGATTGGATAGGACTGGATTGGATGTATGGCATGTATGGATATGGTTGGTAGTTGGAGAAAAGTCCCAATCTTGCTTGCATGCGTAGAGGGGCGGGACTTATAAGATGCTTTCCCGAGCGGAGAGTTTTCTTTGGATTGTACGAACTTGGTATGTGTTAGATGTGCTAGGTATGTTAGGTGGTAGTGTGTGGACGGTTGTATACCAAGGGTATATGGGTAAGGTACTGATGTGTGGGTTCTACAACGTCTTCCTTGGGTACTTTTGGTGTAAGTGTGTTCCGAGGATTGGTATTGGTATTGCGATAGAATGCGACGGGATATGCAAGATGGCTTGTCAAGGTTACTGGTGCCCTATGGAAGGGGAAGAAAAACTCTTACGTTGGCTCTCCTGCAGTAATTGCCAGCTCAGATAGAAGGGAAAAAAGGGAGAGAAAAAAGGGAAATAAAAACGAATTGACAAATAGGATGTCAAATTGAAGAAAGTATGAAATTCTACTCTCTTTGTTCTCATCGAGTCACCAGATAACTTTTAACAAGACAATAAGACTCATTCTTTCAATCATCCATCGTGGACATTGTCGAATGGAACGTAAAGACCCGGAAAGCGGGACCGGTCCATAATCTTTTTGGTCCCTTGAGCCTTGGGTTGTTGATAAGGAGGAAGAAGTACAAATGGCTTTAGTGAAGTATGATATCTCCATTCACTCACTAATTGATTGCACCAAGGTGACTAAAGTGGGATGATTGGTTGAATTGAGGTGATTGAGATGATTGAGATTAGATGAGACCAAAAGTTGTTACTCACTTGCGAGAAGCTAATTCACGTTCATTGGGACATTGGGACATTGGTGTTTGGAACTAATGATTCTAGATATGGATAGCCAAGCTCTTTCCATCCTATTCTCACTCGCAAGAACAAGAGCATCATCTCTCATCCCATGAATGAGAAGAGAGAAGTCTTTGAATCATGATACTCAACTACGTGAGACGGAGTGAGTAAGCCGATCACAAGGTTGAGGAAAGACCCACGACAAAGGTACTAAGTAACTATTTCATTCCCATGAATAGAATCAGAATCACATATCATGTGAATACCATACCACACCACACCACACCACACACACACACACACAATACCTACGCAAGCATGATGACAATTCAAACCCGTTAGATGATGTTTTGCAGTGGATGGTGTCCACCATGAGTAGTACGTACCCAGGTATTAATAGACGACATACAGATTTTACATGTACGCCCATCTCAAAATATCATAGCCTGTTGCACGCAATATGGGGAAGTACGACAGATAGGTCAAATCGCGGCGTAGATTATATTGTCACATTATTCGGGGTGACAAGATAACAACACCAAATACTTGTCACGGTATCACAACATTCAAATTGGATTATATCCCCAGTCTCCATTCCATCTAGGCCAGTCAATATATCACCACGAAAGCCATCGCAGCATACTCGAGTATATTCGGATACGTATATATTGGTGGAATGGGAACTGTACAACTCAAGGCATATAATATAATACTTACTGCTACTGCTGACAGTCCAACCATGAAAAAAAGACTTGAATCTCGATGGCCACACATTGAAATCAAGAAAAGTCGAGTCTGATGACAAAGGTCATCAGGATTTAAAGATTCTGACTGCCGACACAAACTTCTACCTATCACTTGGTGACCCTGATGTTGTTAGAATGCCCGTGAAAAACCATGACTTAAACTTCTGACATTATTTTTTCTCTCAACGCAATTGCCGCCCCGCTGATAGATAGGGAAAACGGAGGCATTGTGGTTTCATTTGTCCTCCCGACATCTTTGTCCCGGGAGTGAGACCGAAAGTCCTAGAATGGGTGGCTATCGCCTCTGCCCGTATACATTATCTTGAGGCTTGACCAAACAGGTTTCTCAAGCATCAGCTGTCAATAGGTAACATATCAGATGTTGAATAGCATGATTTAGATCTAGTCTACACTTGATTGTTATCATATCACTTCTCGCATTCACTTCTTACAATTTGGAAAATTCTATGCGAGCCTCCTAGAATCATGCGCATTGACCATTCATCGGTTAGATGCGGTGCACAAGGAGACAATGAAATATTAGCATTTTTTAGATCATGGTATAAATTTTATATGCTATTATTTTTGTAGCAGGGTACTCCGCTTTTTGATGACGATGCGTGGGGGCTTCATATAACCACACAATTTCCTCCCAATACATTCAACAGGAAATAAAATGTTAATCATGTGTGAAAACTTCATGAATCATGACCAACCTCCTCTACCCCTATAATTTCCTCTACCGCCCCTACCCTGCCCACCATAAGAATTGTTCCATCCTTTGTTGTAGCCTCTCCCCTGACCTCCCTGTACCGACGGTTGCCAACCCGTAGGCCCAGTAGGATAACCCCCCGGGGGTTGTTGAAAATTTGAAGAAACATTAGACATGGGAGGAGGAGGTGGTGGTGGCCACTGTGGATTAGCAGGGTTGAAAGGCATGTTTGGGTAGAGTGGAGGTCCTGGGGGAGGAGGTGGTGGCCACGGCATTGAACCTTGATGTTGAGCGAGGTTTGGAGGGAATCCTTGATTGAAGCCTTGCTGGTACGGCTGATACGGCATTGGTGGATTTGTGTATGTCTGATTTGAGGGGAAACCACCATGTTGGGCAGGTATTACGGCCATATTGTAAGTGTCAGGTATTGGGGGATTGCCGTTCCCTATAGATTGATTGGGAGAGCCGCTCGAAGAATGGCTTTTCTCGTTGTCCCCCGATGCGCCATAATCTTGTCGCCTGCCCTTTGAAGGCGACCTGGAACGATCATTATACTTGGAACGATTTTCGTGATCTGGGGATGGTGAGCGCGAAGAGCTGTATGAGCGTCGTTGCCGGTGACTCCTTGCTGCGAAGCTTCTCTCTGAATCTTCTGATTCACTATGGCGCCGTTTTCTCTGTGGGCTCAAGCTCTCACTTTGACTGTGTTGACCACGTTCACCATATGTATCCAGTCCCTTGCGGCGTCTCTTCATCCTCTCGCAGAACACTCTTGACCATCCATAATAACCCTCTCCGTCGAGTATCTCCCCGGTAATCTCATCTAGGATGATTGGCTGACCAAGTTCGTCCACATCAGACACACTTCTTTCGTCTTGGCCAGGTTCTGCGCCAAAAATTGTTTGAACATCATCCAGGAGAGCTTTCACAGCAATAACGAGATTCTCATCCGCGGGTCCGGCAACGAACTGCAGTGGCTTAACCATATCTGGATTTATTGGTCTGGTTGAGTTGGGAACGATGTGCGGCATCAAGTTTCCAGCAGGTAAATCGAACCAAGGCATCGACGAGTCTCCATGCGTTGCTGGCATAACAAATGGCACGGCCTTATTCAACTTTGGCGCAAGACCCTGCTCTCCATTTTCTGCCGACCCAGTTGATTCTTCGGTAAATTGTCCGACTTCTGAAGCAATTTTTACTGCTTCGCGCAGCTTTCCGATGTATTCATGGGAGTAATACCCTTTCTCTTCCCATATATTTAGTAGATCTTGAATCTTTTGCTGATGCTTTGGGCAATCTTTAAATGAAGCAGTGCTTCCTAGTAAATTAACTAGTACAGGTTGAATCTTGCCACATACAGATGCATCGTTGACTCGGTACTTGCAATGGTAGAGAATGTCGTTAAGAAGGTAGAGTATATGTATGCGCTTGCGCTTGACCGAAGGTTCGCCGTTTAAGGATTTGGTGAATGATGTCGTAAGAACTGTTAAATATTTTCCCAGCGCTGTAAATCTTGCTGCAGATTGTACAATATGTTCCAATATCCATTGCTTGCATTTCTATCCTCGGGCACGATTTAGTTATCGCATAACAACATCCATTAGAGTGTATGATCAAACCTGGACATTTATTGATGAGCATTGTAGTATGACGTTATTCAGATCGCTGTGAAACTCTGCGATGGCTTCTCTAGAAACTGGTGTTGGATCGCGTCGAAGGAGACTTGCAGAGAACGAGGCTTTAGCTATGGCAAGCTGATGCGACGCCATTGTTGAAAAGTTGTTTAAAGTAGACTCAATATTTATTTGAAGGCTTCGCCATTCGCGATTGAATTTATTGGGTCCAAAGGAAGAGGATTGATCTAAAATGTGATTAAGTTTGGGTGTGATTTTGATTATCTTGTTGAAGTGGGATGATTCAATGAAATTGAAATGAAGCTTCGCGACGAAAGGTCCAGATTCGCTAGAGCGTGCTAAGGGAACATGCTGGTTGATCACCCTTCGATAAATTCATCATCAATTGATACAGCAAGCTTTTCATAAAACCCCTTCCCTTTTATCATTGTTATTTATTACTTTGCATTTTAAATTTATTATTCTATCGATTTTTGAAGTCTTGGGAATTCTGGTGTGTTCATCAATTGACCAGAAGGGCAATAGCTGTTCCTGTCTTCTCGCCTGCGGCGAATAACTTGTTGTACTCGATTGTAGCAACAATGATGAAAGGAACGACACGTTTCAAAGGGCTCACATAATCCCGAGAACTCGATAGGAGCAGAGTTTTGTGAGATTGACGTATACACATACATAAAAGCACCCAGTTCCCAGCGCCAACTCCAATACCAAACAAAATCGCCGTGAGTAGATTTGCATTATTTAACGACAGTGGCGTGCCTCAATTCAACTGAACCTATCGCCTTTCTTTGATCTGAACGGTTCCGACGGTTCATATTTGCTCTTCTCCCTTACACGCTGTCCCTCGCTCGCTGGTGCATGTGTTGTTGGCGCAGGCTCAGTTGTCGATACTTCCTGGCTTGGAGAACCGGCAGAGTCCAATTTTGCTGGTCCGCCATTACTTCCTGGCCCTGTATAACCACCTGTTCTGCCAGAATATTCTAGGGCTTCCTGCTGCCTCTTGCGTTTCTGATCTGCCTCGAATCGTGCAGCTCTATCTGCATTGATCGATTGTTTTGCGAAATAGTATGCTGTTCCACCGGCTGGTTTCCTTTGTTAGTACTTAATCACTGGGGACGTCTCTCCACCTCTCAAAACATACCGACACACAACGAGCCCCATCCAACCCTGAATAGATTATGTTAGTCGAGAATTGCTTCCAACGCACTGTAAACCGAGGCGTGGAATGTGGGACAGTACCAGAATGATTTCACCTAAATGATGTTAGCTATACTTGCAGGCTCATTTTTGCCCACAATGGCAATTAAATCACTTACAGTGTTCATATTGAAGATATATTTGGATTCTGAGATATTCTCACACAAAGAGTGGCTATTGATTGCAATGTTATTTGAGAAGACAAAGTGTTTTGGTGAATCTGGGTTCTTTATTTAATATATAAAAATCTTTCAATGCCATCATCATAATGGTACGATAATAGAAATGGTAGCCTTGTCGCCTTCTTCCCATCAGATCAGATCAAATCAGATAATTGCGCACCTCTGCCTCTAATGTCTATCTGCGGATCATTGAAACATAAAAACACACTCAAACCAATCCAGCCCGACCCCTGCAAATTGCCGCGAAGCCACAATGAGGGATGTACACACTGGAAATGAACATTTGAACTCACGTAACCTTACCCAGGTACCTATAGTATTATTCACATTCACCGAACAACACCAACAACATAATTTGACCCCTCTCGATTACTTCGAACTTCTTTCGAGGAAACCAACAACACTCTCTTAAACATCCATTCACTTGTCTACTTTCAATCTTTATTAATAGCATCTTTCCTTTCATGTTTACGATAACCGAAGTAGAAGATCCCATAGATATTCCAGATACAACAGTACTGGCCTGCGAGGCTACAATTTACGGGCTAGACGTCCCATTTCCAATGACGACGAGCTTGACATTGGTCCTCTAATACCAGAGGCTCCTCTTATGGAACAGAGGATAGAATTCTTATATTCAATCGCATGCGACATTTGTTTTTAGTTTGCAAATTGCAAAGCACACATCATGGAGGAGCCAGAGAAAGAGAGCCTCGATGGCTCGTCCATAGTAGGGATATGATACACAGCTCTGCGAATGGCCTGCTAATATTTTACTTGTCTAGAAACCAGTTTCATCTCTGCGGTCCCATTTCGAACAAATGGCGAATGCCCAGCCGACCAACAACACAGCTACAAGAGGAGTTTCCCCAAAAGGTTTGAGGAATACGGCTAGTCCTGGAGATACTGTCAGAGTAGCGCCAACCATACCGAATCGACCGGAGTCAGTAACGCATTTAGCGGATTCCGTTCAGTCTGTGAGAGGTCGTGATGCAGAAGCAACTGATGTCACACTGCGGCCTCCGCGTGCGAATGGCGGTCGAAAGTTATCTCCCTCACCTACTCGTATTATTACTCCTTCTCCAAGGCCAATATCAACTGCCCCTCCCGCTGTCACTGTTCAGCCACCTCAATCACCTCCAAAGATAAAGAATCTGAATCTTTCATTGGCAAACACCTCTGCGTATTTATCTACAGATGCACCTTTTTCGGCCTCATTCAATAGTTCCTCCCAGGGCCATTTTAAAATTCCTAGTCGGTCGAATACACCTTTGGCGGAGACCAAAAACTCGTCATCTAACCCATCTTCACTTCCGCCCTCGCCACCTCCTCCTAGACGATCGGGTGAGGTGAGAAGGAATTCATCTTTTAAGGTTGGACCTCCGCCGATCAATCGCGCCGACAAACCTAAGATATCAAGTAAACCAGTAGGGTTCAGTTCAAGCGCAGAAAGTGTGAACTTAGCTCCTATATCCGTTCAGATACCTATAGAAAAGTCATCTCCATTTAGTACCCCTCCAAGTAGTGGAGGAAGTGTCGAAAACGAATATCCAGTAGCACCACCATTACCGCGAAATAGGCCACGACCAGTCTCCTATACTCCTTCATCTAGATCTTTCGAGCCTCCCCCTAGACATCATTCCGTTTCAAGTAGACAGAGAGATCAGGAGACCAATGGTCTAGGTCGAGCTATAATATCCCCGCAATTTACTGGGGGAGACCGAAGACCTGCGTTACCTAGCCGCCCAATGCCACCACCTCCTCGACCTCCTGTTGACAGATCAAGACCGCCAGTGACTAATGCTATGCCGGTCGACAACGGACCAAATTTCGTAACCCCTCCAAAAAGAGTTCTTTCAAACCCTACGGCCCAGTTACAGACTCCACCTAGATCCCATGGGAGATCTATGACCGTTGATAGGACAAGCGATAAAACGCCGGCTGAGTTCAGAACCCCGATGGTGTCTGTGTCAACTAGAACCGACCATCGTCCTTCGAGTGATGTGCCCTCCACACCAGTGACCAGGGAAGGCCTATCTTTCAAGGCAGGCGAATATCCGGATACCTCTCATTCAAACCGTAGACCTCCATATTTCACCAAGGGAGCATACGAAATATCAACGAAGTATGATACTCGCATTCTAGATGTTTGCGGAGAATACGTATGCACCACTGGTCACGTAACTAGGGTTTGGAGTCTACTGGACGGAGGTGTAGTCATGAACCTAGCCCAGACCGAGGGAATTAAAGTCGTATCTGTAGCTTTCAAGCCAGCAGCGGAAGTGCAAAATGAGGGCACAAGGCTATGGTTAGGCAACAACATTGGAGATTTGGTTGAGGTTGATATTCCAAGCGGAAGCATTGTCGCGAGCAAGTCAAACGCCCACACTCGTCGTGAGATAATTAAAATTTATCGACACTTGAACGAATTATGGACACTTGATGATGGTGGAACATTGCATTTATGGGCTTCAGACGACACTGGCGAACCTAATTTGACCAACAATCCATCACAAAGCTATCGACTTCCGAAAGGTCATACATTTTCGCTGGTTATTGATGGTGAATTGTGGCACGCAGCAGGCAAAGATATACGGGTTTTCATCCCGACACTAGACGGAAGCTCTCAGTTTCAGGTTTTACAACGCCCCATTCATCAACCAGATGCTGGCGAAATAACATCGGGTGCTGTCATAAGTTCTCAGCCTGACCGGATATACTTTGGTCATGTTGATGGAAAAGTAAGCATATATTCTCGACATGACTATGCATGTCTAGGAATAGTAAATATCAGCGTCTATAAAATCACATCTCTTGCGGGTGTAGGTAGTAATCTTTGGGCTGGCTTTAGTACCGGCATGGTATATGTATATGATACTACTCACACTCCATGGATCGTAAAGAAGGACTGGCGTGCTCATCATGATCCACTTATTGGCCTATTTGTTGACCGTAGCAGCTTTTGGATGCTTGATCGGGAACATGTCATCTCCTTGGGCCAGGACAATATGGTACGAGCATGGGATGGCCTGCTTCAGGATGATTGGATGGAGCAACAGATGCAATCTCAAGAAGCAGATTTCTGCAAACTTACCCCAATCAAGACTTTAGTTATGACGTGGAACGCGGGCGCGTCTACTCCATATCATCTTCAACAATCCGATCAGGATTCGAGGTTCTTGCCTCAACTTCTTCAAGACAGCGATCGACCAGATATCTTAGTCTTCGGATTCCAGGAATTGGTTGATCTAGAAGACAAAAAGACTACCGCTAGTAAGTACGCTGTTAACTTCCACGAGCTCCTTCTAACTGGCTGGTAGAAAGTTTTTTCAAATCGAAGAAGAAGGAGAAGGATTCCGATCATGAACACATGAGCCACCAATATCGAAATTGGCGAGACTTCCTTACCCGGTGCTTAGATGATTATGTTCAGGGTGAGATATACCACTTGCTTCACACCGCAAATCTAGTTGGCCTATTCACATGCGTATTTGTTCGATCTCCACTTCTACCACGGATCAAGAATATCAATGCCGCTGAAATCAAGAGAGGTATGGGTGGACTCCATGGGAACAAGGTAAGAATCTTCCGCGAAAATTCCTGCTAGTAATATGAGTTTCCTGACGTACATTAGGGCGCATTAATTCTTCGATTTACGCTGGATGATACATCGATGTGCTTCATCAACTGCCATCTTGCCGCTGGACAAACCCAAACGAAAGATAGAAACACAGACATAAGTATGATTCTCGAAAGCCAGGTTCTGCCTGCAGAACGCGATCACAGTGTCCGTATAGATAGTTTTGTGGGAGGCGGTGATGGAACAATGATCCTCGATCATGAAATCTGCATTTTGAATGGCGATTTGAACTACCGCATCGACACAATGGGCAGAGATACTGTGGTTAATGCAGTGAAAGCCAATAACTTGGCAAAACTTCTTGAGCGAGATCAACTTCTTGCCTCAAAACGCAAAAACCCATGGTTTCGATTACGCGCTTTTCACGAATTACCCATCACTTTCGCGCCGACCTATAAATACGATGTAGGGACCGACAATTATGACACGAGTGAGAAGAAAAGAGCACCCGCTTGGTGTGATCGATTGCTGTATCGTGGACACAATCGTGTAGAGCAGCTCGATTACCGTCGACATGAGGTTCGAGTGTCTGATCATAGACCCGTAACTGGATTATTTCACATGATTATTAAATCTATTTCACCCCAGAAGCGTGCTGTTAAATGGGAAGAATGTTTACAAAACTTTAAAATTTTGAAAGAAAAGCTTGGATCGGAAGCAAGGTAAGCTTTTCCTCTAGCTCTTTATCAGTCGTCACGACATTATAACTACCGACACTAATCGATATTTAGACTTGATTATCTCACCAATGTTCTGGGTTTCGATCTGGCGACCAGTCAACAGATAGTTTCATCGGGACCGGGAACTTATGGGGGCCGTTGATTGGCTTCATCAACATTCCAGGCTAGAAGTTCCAACACACAAAGTAAAAAGACATAGATTATACTTCACCGTGAGTCAAGTATTAAAATGCAAGGAGCAGAAAGGTCAGACCTCATAGCCCTTTAGAGGTTACCAGCTCAAGAAATATGGGACATGGAATATGAGATATGGGACATGGCACACGGGATATGCGCCACCAATTATCTAGCATTTCGTGTGGTTTAGGAATGGACACGTGATGCATGGTCCTGAGAGGACTAATAAAGTAGCGCACGTCATGATGTACAAGCCTGGCTCGGATGGCTGGTGGTTCTTTCGATGTTGCCCCACTATTCAGGTACAATCCCCGCAGTATAGAAAGTGTTTCCATCATAGATACAACAGATGACGATATGAATATGAATATGAAGAAGAAAGAATAGCTGGTAGGCAAGTTGTATGTAGGTATGTCGATATGTATGTATGTACGTAATTAAGAATTCGAAAAGTTAATTGAGACAGTAAATATGAATCTAAACTGTCCTAGAATGGTTGGATGCTTTTTTACTTTTTTGCTTTTCTTCTTTCCATATATGATACTACTAATTGTTTGTCAACAATTGGATGTTTTTAAGACGTAGGAATCACATCAATAAACTCCTTCTTTCTCAATTATCTTCCATCTGCCTTCCATTCTCATTCCAATCAAAGCCCATATCTTCCTCTTGTCCCCATCAACACATATCCCACACTCACTCTCAATCTTACCACACCCGCAATATGTCCCCCTCCTCAGAGAACTCCACCTCCAACGCCAAAAACGAAGCCAGATCCCAAGGTCACAAAGACGAGGATATCGAAGGCGACCACAATGATTGGAAATTCAGAGTTCCGTATAAAGTGCACGAGAATGATGAGGATTTTAAAGTGCTGTATGAAGGGGGTTGTCACTGTGGACGGGTGAAGTATCAGTTGAGTAGGGAGAGGCCTTTGAGTGCGAAGTATTGTCATTGTACGACTTGTCAGGTTTTGCATGGTGAGTTTTTCCGAGGGGTTGGGATGGGAGGAAAGGAGAGGGGGGAAGGATGAATGGAATAAAAGGAAGGGGATGAGGAGATAGGAAAGGAAAAGGAACAAGAACGAGAAAAAATATTAATACAAGAGTTCCGTAGGAGCACCATTCCAATGGGCTGCAATTTTCCATAAAGAAGATATCAATTTCACCCATGGACACCATGATCTGGGCTGGTACGTACATGTATCTCCCAATTCCCTCGTCGACTGCTTTTTTTTCCTTCTTCCCTTGCTCAAATTCTCCCTATTATCTTTAATTGCCATTTTATCCATCAATTAACAACTCAACTAGGTACGAATCCGAAGAAAAAACCACTCGTCACAAGCTTCCCTGCAAAGTAAGCTGTGCATACTGCCGTACGCCCATCATGGACGAAGGCAGAAATATGATATTGCTTTTCCCGAGCTTGATTAAGTTTAAGAATCAAGGGGAGAAAGAGAAGTTTAACCCTACGTTAGTTCCACTCCTTAATTGTTTCTTCCTCGGTCTCAAAAGTTGTCTTCTTTTAGTGGAGGGAATGTTTTGGAGGATGATATTAACGAATTTCTAACTGATGTTTGTGATACAGATGTCATATGTTTTATTCAAGACGTCTAGTGGATATTCCTGATGGGTTACCTAAATGGACGGGCTTAAATGATAAGAGTGACTTGATCGAAGATAGTCCTCCTGAAGCTATTCAAAAGAGAAAGAGAGAGAAGGAAGAAGAGGAAAAGGATGGGAAAGGAGAAAATGGTCATGAGAAGAAGAAAGAGAGGAAGGAATAGATGGCCTGAAGCTTGAGAGATCTGTAGTAGGTGGCAGATATAAAGTGTGGTATTCCCATTCTGGTATTTGTTTTAGTAATTTTGCCATTTCCGGAACGATCGAGTATTCATTTATTTCCCAGGTCCTTTGGTCACGACTGTCAAGATACCTTCGTTCGTGCACCGCTGCGCCGATATTTGAATCGTAACTCCTTCCCTTTCCAATTTCTCTTCGTCTCTTTTCAGTGTTCCTTCTGTTTTCTCCTCAAAGCCCATAACACCAAACAAATTACTACCTTGAAAGTCTTCGTTTTCTATGAGGATATTTTCTTACATAGTAAAAACTATGAAGCTCTCGGATTTCATGATATATATGAGGTAGATATTTCCAAAATAACCACAATAAATTATCCAGAGCAGTCTCCAGAATTCATACGCCCACCTCCGTGCCACCATTCTTCAACAACAAGCCATCTAATCTCAGCAAACCCAAACTCATAAGTCCATTTCCAGTATTGCCACTACCAATCCTCATGGCCCATCTCCAACGAGTCACAAGCTCGTGGATCTCGGCCGATTCGGTTTCGCTTTCGGATGTGACGAGTAGTTGCATCAGAAACGATGATGCGATTGCAAAGTTTGCACGAGACCCTGATTTTCTATTAGCGATTATGGGCAGGAAGGGTGGTGAAGACTTACAAGAATGCCAAAAGGCATCTAAAGATCCCCTCCCAAGATTCTCTACAAATTCAACAACTTCTTTTGCGCATTCTCTCGCCCCAGCTCGTACAGCTAGACGACTACCTATTTTTGTGTCTTCTTCTACTCTTGTTAAGTTTTCGAGAGGTCGGAGAAGAGCTCTGAATAGTGTCATGGTTGCGATGATATAGGCTAGCGAAAGTGATGGGTTCCCACTTAATTGGGCTAGACCGCGGGAATCTAAATGTTCTGTTTGACGGAGAGACATAGAAGGAGGTAACGAATCGTTCCAAGCCTTAAGCCGCGTGCGGAGTGGTCTTGCTAGTTCGAGGGACAGTGAAAAATCTTTGGATGTACGTTGTGTTGCTCGCAACGTATAATATGAATCAATAATGTCGCCGAGAATGGCAGTCAGCTCGGTTAGTAACCGAAAGTGTTCTGAATCGGGTTCTGATTCTGTGATAGGTTGATTGGGATCGGGACTTGACGATTCAAAATCATTGTCTTCAAGCGGGAGGACATCAAAATCATCAGCGTGTATATGACTTGGCATTCCCGCGCCCAAGGACGCCCACTTATCCATGACAAAAACCCCATACCAAAGTCTTTTTCTCAAATTTATTTCCCATACTGGTATACTACTCCAGTCACTACACTCCTTCATCAAACCCAGAATCTGGGCAAGACTCACTGTCCATCCCACAAGACTCGTTTTCCAAGGTGTGTCGGTTGTATATCGATTTGTGGGAGCTCTCTGAAGTAACAATAGACATGCTTGTACCGTTGCAAGTCGTGGAATGTGTAGTTCTTGTTGAATAAACAGCCAGGACAAACGAAACAGTTCATGTGATGTCGGAGGTGAATGTATAAGAGTTGTAGCAAGAAAATCATCATACAATATGAACGGTAGGGCTGTAGCGTATATTGCCGACAACAGAGAAAATGGTAACGTATGCAGAATCGTAGGGGAGATTCCCCCTGGTGACTGGAAGACTTGGCTTTTGGATAGGATAGGAAAGTATGGGTATACAAATCGGAAAAAGAGATCTATGAGACGAAGGGCTTCTTGATCTGTGAACATGCCCCTCAGATCTGATTCGGCTTTACTGAGAATATCATCATCTACCCTTGGCTCCCCTTTCTGCGCAAAGCTATCATCTGCTAACATAAATACCACAGGCGGTTCTCCTTTCTGGGTCGAAAAATCATTTTGTGTTGAGGAGTTCTTGATTCGCCTGTAGGTCAACTTTGATATTGTACATTCATCGTTTTCATTATAGCGATAATGACGCAATAGGTATGGATTTGATTCACCCATTTCCCCAACAAATCTTGCCGATTTTGTAGAATGCTGGGAATCGAGGGGCCTTATTCGCGTGCTTTGCATTATGTTCAGGTAAGGATCCAAATTATATATAGGGGAGCCATCTTGGACGAGAATCTGTTGGTCCGGAGACGAAGTCGATCCAGTCAAGACATCATGTCCCGTCAAGCTTTGAAAGCTATGCTCGCTATATTGGCTGATAAAGCTGGGACTAAGTTGGGCTGCCGAGACATCATATTGTTGCAAAGGAGCAGTAGCTTCACAGACACACAAGTCAGCGAATGTCTCTCATGATATACACACGCCCTTTGCATGGTTGTGCAATGTGTTGTAACATACAAGTAGATGTTGTAGATCCACTACTCTGATCACCATTGCTTGCTGCAAGATTTGGCCTTCTCTTCTTCTTTGGCCGATCTACAAACGTGCAACTTCTCCCATGAGATATGCACAATTGACAAGGCGGAGCGGAAGATATCGAACACCTTACTTGACGGGCTCGACAAAAATCACAAGGTCGATACTTGCGCGACTTGTAGGATCTTGGACCTGGTTGAATGGGATGGTTGTTCAATTGTTGCGGTAATTGTAAATCAATTGCACCTCCGTTAAAGTAATCATTGGAAGTAAGTGAAGTTTGGAAATTATGAGGATCCATCGAATGAAGGGGGAAGACTTTAGGAGCCAGGCCTATTGGCGGTACTAAATGACCCTTAGAAATTCCTTATCGCCTCTGATAAACAATAATAATGAATGCAACAACAACTCTTTGGGAACTTCAATTGACCGATTCATTCCCCGCGCGGGCAGGAGGTATTTCTTTTCTTTAATGATATATAATAAGAATATTCTTTGAGATTTTCATTAGAATCTCACTTATGATTATGTCCAACTGGAATTACTTTTGTTTTTATCCCAATATTCTGGACGTTGAATGTTGGATGGCGTTGTGTCCAACGTTCCAGAATATTTCCCATCTTGTTCATTTCCTCACATTCCCTCCCACGACGTTCATCCGAAAAGACGGCCAAGGATGCCAAAAGGAGTTGCCCGTGTTATCATCGTGCAGTTGATGTAGCGAGTGAAGTCAAATACACCCTTGTGCTTACAATGCTGGTCAGAATCATCCCTAGTCGTTTCGGAGTTTACTTTGAGAAGCGTGAGAATTATCGGATAAAAGTATCACTTTGACGAGAGAATGGCATAGTCCGGGGAGGTCTTGGCTGCGATGAATTGAAATATTCAAATAAATGGAATGTCCTCAGCTGCTTCTAAGCTTTTATGACGCGATTAACCTTCCATTTCTTTCTCTTCGTCGCAGCTTTCCTCTAATCGCCGAAGGTTTGGAAGTCTAGTGGCCTCTATCAAGTGTTCTCGGCCCATTGTCACCAAAATAAAGATCTTTATTATCAATCTGGATGGAATTCATGATATTACGTTGGTCTGTCGGCTCTTTTATACTCTTTCGGCTCATTTTACTGTGATGTCGCAGTTCTGCTATTCAACTCCTTCGGCTTCGGCGATAGAGTTCCATCTCATTATGCATCGCTATGGTCTATCCTAGCTATGCTATGTCTATATATTTGAATTTTCGCAGGATTTCTCATCAAATAGCATTATCTCGTTCATGTGTCAGGTGACGAACGATTGTTCAAATCAAAGATTATAACTGGGGTGATCAATAGAAGCCGTTTTCTTCCGTAGGTATTCCAAATAGAATGCTGCGAGAAGTTTCTCGAAGAGATGTAGAAGTCTGCATCTGAACCCAACTGAAAATTAGATACGGCTTGGGCAAGTCTCCCACAGTACGGATATACCCGACAGAGAGTCTGGATGTTGAAGTCTTGGACCGTGGAATGATCTTTTGAATTAAACTGGTGATGTGTAAACCATTGGCGGCGAGGGAATGAAGCGGTTCTTCATCCATCCTTGTAACTATGGAATCTTTGTTACATCAGATATGAAAGAGCAACGTTAGTTTAGTCGCAGGGAGCTGCCATCATGAGTGAACAGCTCTCCCGATTCCATATGATCTTGTATGCTTCGAATGAGTAGGATATGTTCAGCATCGAAAATCAAGACAGGTATGACCTTGAAGATCTAAGGGTCAATACCAATTCTGGATGCCAAGGGAAAAGAATCATGAGTGAACTTTCCTTTGGGAATGGGATATCTAAGATATTGAGTATCGAAAGTATTGGCAAGACTGAGCAGAGGTTCATTTGTTTCAACTTATTAGGCATACACTCATTACTCATAATGTGGTGAAATAAGTCAACACTATTTGACTAGCTATTGGCATCGCCATACAAGATAATCTGGAGGATTAATGCGATTCTAGTCACAGGAAGCAGGCGCAGTATATTATACCAGACTGTTATATTTGCCTTTGGGTCGAACGGTTGAACTTCGAAACACTCAAGCAATTTCTTATTTTCCAGTACTTGTACTATTCGACTACCATCAAACTGATGTTTCGAGGAATATTTTCCCCAACCCGATAAGAACATTCACCCCCAACTTTTCTTATCGACCCGCATAGATTTATGGGGCACACATCCAAATAAACATACTTTGCCCGTCGGCCAACGAGTCTTGGCCCAAAAGTGGTCTCATATCGTAGAGCTATTGTTCGTCAACCCACGCTTTCAACTGTTTTCATATCATATCCCGTATGTAATGAAAATCAACGTTAATTTGGATGCAATCGCAGATTCTTTGGGATTGCATCTTTCAACCAAATTATGTTTCAGTGAACAATATTTGTTATTCACCCATTTCGCTTGTTGCTTGGGCGTGGGGGTCTTGGTTCGAAGCGGTGTCGTCGGCAAATTGAATGTTATATATTTTCAGCCAAAACGAGGTCTGTCACATACGACCATAGACTGAAGAGAATTGGGCATCCCGTCCGCTCTGCCATACACAAGCTTCAGATCGGTAGATTAGTAGTTGGGTGGGTGACCACCAGCGAATCCCTACTGTTGTATGTCTTTTTGGTGAGTTTTGCTATTAGTTTTGGTGGTGCTGGCAGACGATCGATCTTGTTTGTGATTGGGAAGAGAAGTGAATACATGAAGTTCACTTCTGGCGTTGAAGTTTATTTTACTCCCACGGATTTCTCAAATCAACCTTCCCCTAGAAACATTCAAACTATGTAACCTTGGTTGTTTTCTACTTTTAAGTATAACGCCTATCCCAGAGTAACGAGACGCCCCTTAGAACGAGACAAATCGTAGGTACTTCGCGTTTATGCGACATAAAATTTCTATTCATTTCATCTCATTTACATTTTATGCTTTTCCCGAATACTCCTGACCTATTATTCCGAGATTTATTCTTGCATTGTTGCTACCTATTGAATTTATATAGGGTGTCCCTTCATACTAAAACAAGACACCCCCTTGTTATACAACAACACCATTAAGTTTTCATTGCCTTTCGAACACGTAAGTCAAATGGATATAGATATTCAAATTCTATCACAACACCAAAATGTTATCACCACTATTATGACGGCCAGAGTGTGGCTTACCACAACGCTAGCATGCGCGGTGATAAGAGGCAACACTTCCCAAGACACAGAATAAAGGCACAACAATGGCAAGTACAAGTGCTTTCAACGCGCCTCAGTTTTACTTTGACAAAATTTGATATAAGCGATCTTATTCTAATAGGTGATTGGAAATCGTATGTCGTGCTAGTATGTTTAACTTGCAAAATGGCCATTCTGATCTTGAGGACAAAGAAAAGATCAGACAGAAGCCGAACATCATTTTATACTTCATTACAGGCCCGCATATCTTTAAAATGATAATAAAAGGAGAGGCGTATTGCTTAATTCTTCTGCCTAAACAACCACTTGTCAAACTCGACCGTATCCAAATCCTTCGGTGCCGAATCCCTCACGCTTTTCCACTTCCTAGAATATACTTCAAGGCTAATATGGACGGCTGGTTTCAACGCAAGAGACTTCACTCTCAGCGTCTCAGGGCTATCCTCACCTTCACAGATCACCTTAGCTTTATAGGCTCTCTCCGCAAATATACTCGCGCGTGCCTGATGCCCATGCGCAATGCTGATCTGGAAGGCGTCGTAGTAGAGCCTAGGAATTAATGCGCCAGCAAACCCGTCGAATTCTTGGCCGAGGACTTGAATTAGCGAGTAGCAGTCCCTTAAGCTTTCTTGTGGGTTGCTTTTCATGTGGACTGGATCTCCAATAGCGTCATCAAGATTCTGGATCTGTGTGCGCCGATTGTCGCTAGCTTGGAGTGAGAGAGGGGGGAGGGTACAAAAACTACAAGTGCAGGAGAAAGCAAAGCTTTGTTCAAGAAAAGCCTGCCTTTCACTTGACGTCCCGCCATGGTCGTACGATATTGTGATCTCAGCTCCTCTCTTGATTGATCGGATCGCATGAATAGTTTCGTGCTCTTTATCACTGTTCCAACTATTGTGAGCATTTGGCATGCAAGTATGGTTGATTAAGCACGCTGTTGGGTAGACGCCGCCGACAGGCGACCCAGAGCCACACGGCAGAGCGTTCGTCCTGAAAATGCCGTTGAATGGTTTCTTTGCCGGGAGGCTGTTATGAAGAGACAGGAACTGTCGCTGTGACTCTTTTGACATGGCCTTTAACTTTGTCGCGAGAAATCCCTCTAGCTCATCATGAGGCATAGGCCCAGCCTTAAGAAGCAGCTTCTCACAAATGATTCGAGTACCTTTAGATATATTGAAACGGGCAACGAGACCTTTGCCTTTTCCGCTGATATCCTTAATCTCGAAAGGCGCAATGCCTAGCTCTGCGATAGGATCAATGCCACTAAGGAGTTGAGCGATGCTGGACAGGAGAAAAGATGCGAAAGGCGGCTAATTGATAATTCAATGCCATATGTTGTGTAACAGTAGTATTACCAATGAGCAGAGGACACAAAGCCAGCGGCTGAAGTCCACCACGACGTTTGTGCCTAAAGTGTTAATGATGTAATTCCTCATTCTTCAACTTGAGTGAAACCTTCAGTCTATTCTGGGCATGATAGCAACGCCGTTGGATAATCCCGCTCCAGCCATTCTTTTCCTACACCGACCCTGAACAATAAAAGCGTGCTAAGCTGTCAGCCGATTTTGACCGAGCTGCTGGTCCATACTCCAAGTTCAATAAAGACGGAAAGAGGATGCAAATTTCCCTCTGTATGAAAACTCAACGAAGATCAACACTCACTGTATTGTATAGCAACAGATATCGAAGACAGCCTGAGCTTGCCCCAAATAAGAATCAGTTGATTAAATCTATTACAAAATTTCATAGCAGTTTCATCTTCTCTTAATAAATCTGCGTCAATGGAGCTTTCCACGGTTTTAGCTTAATCTCATTCTCGGCAATCTGTGTACTAGCCTGCATTACCAGGACACTTGCTGGCTTGTGGGCATTGCTCATCCATACTATCTTGTTCATTAGCTCTAACACCTTAGGTTCTATACTCTTGCACTTTCACCTAGGTCTCGCCGTCTCTGCAATGTCTTCCTCTAGCTTGGGCAGACTATTCTTATTCTTCCGACCACATTTCCTCTTGCTTTTAATTGATTAAATAAACTCTTTTATGACACACTTTGTTCGTACATGCTTAAACTTCTTATGACATGTGATCTTTGTAATCCCTGGCACCAACATTCTCATTGATTGTCGAATCTTAACTTTGCTGATTATAATCAGGAATTGAATCTCGTTCTTCTACAGGATACTTTTAGTAGAGGATATCTGGATCTAAATACATACAACACATAATACTTCTGGCTCATTGCTACTCTCGTATTCAAACCTTCTATCTAGCATCTGGCATCTAGCAAATAGCACCTTCCTCACTCAACTTCCTTCTTCCACACCTCACATCCTCCTCCTCCAAAGTCCAGCAAACACACACTTTTACACTCCCATAATTTCAATCCCTCTCCAAACCTACAAGAATACTGTAAAAACGATCCACAGAATGCATCTGACAACCCCTTTTTTTCCATCTCGCATCTCTCTCTTATCTTGTACCCCAATTACCCATCATTGTCTTCATACATGTACATATACACATCTTCATCCCTATCCTCACACCAGCATCTTCATTATCACTCTCATTCCCATTCCCAGTCCCATATCCCAAATTCCAATCCCAAACCAAGCTAATTACCCATCCCAAACAAACAAACTAGAAGTACAAATGCATCCAATTACAAAAGAGGATATCAAAACTCCCACTATGTATATGCATAGATGCGTATTCAACCGAGACCTCGGGAGTTACGATGACCTCATCAAGAAGAGATCCCAGTGTAAAAGGATGAAAGGCTAAAAGAACAAATCCAAAGGCAAAAGCATTCATCAATACAATCAACAGATACATAAAGACACAAACGCGTATTGAAAAACTTTGATTTCAATTAAATTCGTCCACGCAAGTAGACACTCGCCGTCATATCATCCATCTGCCACCCCGAAAATAGTCTATTAATTCGCATTGCAGTTGCAATCGCATTCATTGTATATCAGATCATTAAAATCATATCCTCTACTCTTATTCTGAGAAGATCATAGCAAGCCTCCATAAAAAACCAGAAGAACCAAACCAATGCCAGATATATGTGTGCATGCATGCAAGCCAGGTATTCCCAAAACGCCTTAATGCTTAGCGGTGACCTTTTCACCCGTCAATTTCTCGACGTAAGCTTTTGCCCTGTTGACTGTGTCAGTATTTGTATTGTTGGGATAGATATTGAGGAGTAGTGAAGGGATGATGGAAGGGAAGGAAACTTACATATCACCCATAGCAACCATGCAAATAGTTTGCCAAACGCCCAACCCAATTCTAGGAACAACGCCACGATACAAGCCCGAAATTCCGTTCTGACTATAAATATACTTGAGGGTATTGCCAACCGTCATCTTAGCAGGTCGATTAGGATCAACCGTCTTACTCTGCATCTCGACACGAATAACTTCGATAGGTTGGTTCCAAGCACTCAATCCACCACCCAATCCGCTTGCCAAAATCTTCTCCCAAGCATTCAACTTTCCATTCTCACCCTTGCCAGTCACTTTTCGGATACCACTTTCTGCCAATCGACTCAATCCAAATCTACTTCCCCAGTTGGTCATTTGACGAATGGCGACGGCGTTGACTCCTTTGTTGATTCCCTTAATACCTTCTTTGCGGTAGATGTTCATGAAAGTGGTCATGGTACCGTCAGGCTTGACACCAGCTTTTGCCATGTTGGTCTTGGTGATTTCCACAGTCTTCATGCAGGTGCAGAATCCCATGGTAGCATATGCTTGAGCAACACCACCAATCACACCTCCACTGATACCAGCGGTGAAATCACCAGCACCGAAGGAACGAGCGTACCATTCGGCTTCGGAAGCAACGAAGAGGAGAACGGCACCTTTGGTAGAGGCTTCGATCCATGCCCATGGAATAAGTCCTTGGTAGACTGTAGCGGGGTTATCATTAGCTGTTATTCTCGCAGATCTGGAATAGAAAGGAAGATGCATAAATCGAATCATTGAATAGGATTCGCGACATAGAAATTAGGAAAATCATCAAAGGGGAAAAAAACAACATACATCCAAGAACACCACCTCTCCCCCAAATTCTACCCAGAGCACCCGCAAAAGTATCCCCTCTATTAGCAGCCATAGTAGTCTTTGTAACCTCCAACGGTTGACCCAAAGTGGTTACCTCGAACAAGTTCAAACTAGCACCCAAAAGTAAGTTTGAGAACTTGACGGGCTTCTTCTCTGGAACGGCTGGTTTGCCGACGATGGGCATATTGGCGGTGACAGCGGACATGATAAGGTTGATGGTGTTTGTATTGGGGCCCTGACCAAGGGAATAGGTTGCTTCTTCGCAAAGGAAAGGGTGGTGAGAATGAGGGTTGTTGTTGTTGGCTGGAAAGTACCTAAGTAAGGGAAGATTTGATGGATGGAAGAGAAAGGGAATGAGAAGGAGGGGGAGGGAAGAGATATGTGTTTGTTGAAAGGAGAGCTTAGCTGATCTGCCACAGTATTCGCGAAAGATAGGAAGCTAATGAAAGACCAGGTGGACCCTAATTTTTTGGAGCGGTGCTCGGTACTGGGGCCCCGATAAGATACAAGGGGTATGTGGGAATTTGTTGATAATGCTGAAAACTTATTGTTTGGAGTGAAGGTGAAGAAAAGCAAGAAAAGAAAAAGTTTACCTAAGTTCACCCAGTAGAAAATTATATAAAAATTACCTTAGAGAAACCACTCTATTGTTGGTATTGTGCCGTTTGAATTGCCAAAATCTTCATTGTTTATTATCACATTCTTTGCTTCAGGATAATGAATCGGGGGTCAGCAGAAAGTCTTGGTCTTGAGTGACAAGAAAGTTAAACTTTCTCTTTCTGCTCCATCAAATCATTCATCACTCTTACTCGGGTCCAACTTTCCTGATTGATACATACATATATACACATATACACATATATACATACATACATCCACCCGTCCATCAATCATTGTCCACCTAACAGGTTGACAACCTTATTTCTTGTCTACACAGGGTCTACTACTATTTAAAGTCTACTAAATACTATTTGGGCGACCCTAAAGAAAAAGAATGGAACAACCTTGGAAGCCTCGGCCATTTGTTGAGAAGTTCAAGCTCAACGAATTGCATGTGTTGTTGCTTCATTGGGGAAGTCCGGTCCGAATTTAAAAGCGGTCTGTAACTTGGTATCAATATTGCTTTTTCTTCTTCTTTGGATGAAGTCTTGAGCTGAATTGATCGGCTTGCTAGTACGACATCTTGTTGTCAATAATATGTACACTTTGTATGCATTCTTGACTCGGACATTGTTTGATTATGTTCTGACACTTATCGTTTGTTATCATGATCTCATCACCACTATCCGCACGAGTGATTGGTGAGTTAATTGAAATCAGATAGATACTCTCAGACTATCATGTCAGTCTTGCGATGCGAGATGACGACTTATCTCTGAAGCGCCATAGTATATCCCTTACTTTCTAAACGACTCTCTACTGTGTACGCACTGTCAGGACTCAGGATCTCACGCTTTCCCCCAAATATGTTTAGGTTTCAGGAATGCGGCTTTCTTCACAAGCTGATAGAATTGTTTCTATTTTTAAAGGCTTAAGTACCTAGGTTGCAAAAGCATGTTGCTACACCGGCTTGCTCTCTTAACTTGTTACTTTCGTCTAACCCCTCCCCTCTACGTAGCCGAAGTAATAGGCTGAATTCGAGAACCTTTGAAAAGTATTTATAATTACTTTTTAATGTCAAGTCTCATGATAAACATAATTTGCAAATGTAAAAAAAATCACTGATGGAAATAGAAGCCAAACTTTCATTAAATATTTTCAATCTCTATGTATTAATTTGTGGTTTATTTAAAAACATAATTTAACCAACAATCAATTCCCGGCCTGTTTCTTCGGCAAACTCCAATAATGCTCTTGATTCCTATCCTCAACTCTCCAACCCATCGCTCTCATATCTCTACCCTCAAATCCAAAAATTTATCAACCTATTATCAAAATCTTTTACATCTCCACCCTCTCCTCCTTCTTCCTTATTTCATATCCCGAACCCATCAACCGGCCCCAGCCCGAGAGTATCCTCACAGCCTATAAATAAATATAAATCCACAAACTGCAACCTAAAACCCATTATATCCCCTCCCACCCCCTCCATGAAGTCCACGCTATTCCAAACCCCTCATACACTCACCCCTCTCGTAAAATTCCAACTCCAGTTCTTCAAACCCCAACCCCAAGCAGTAAACTCCAGGCGGAGTGCTTTCTTCTATCACATGTACATCAAAATCCGTCTGTAGCGCGTCGTACCGAGAACAGTCAGTGAGATAAGTTAATTTAGTCAAAAACTAGTGATGCTTCGATAGTGATATAACGCGAGCAAGATGAGCAAGTGAAATGTCTAGTCAGGTTTGAATAATGGAGTTGGGGCGAGGTTGATAATTGCATCCGGATTGGGTTGGGATGGGCTAGATGTTTCATCGCTTTAGGCCTCTTTGCTACGTGTAGGCTGGGTATTATAGTTGAGAAAGGTTGCATGCTTTAAAGAGATTTAATGTCCTGGCGAATTTGAGTCATTGGGATGAACCGAACGTTTGCAATCGATTCGTGTATATGTTTGGTTGTATATCTAAAATGTTAAAGGCATGAGACACATCTCAGCGAGCAACAGAATTGAAGGTATACCGGATTACTAGTGGAGTCTCTTCGTCTTTATTCTTCTAGCAAACGCGAATCATTGTATTATACACCGGATCATCATGAAAAGTATGTGTGCGTATTCCTGCTCTAGGTTTCCTTCACTGCAACTTCTTGGAAAAACGATTTTACAATTTTATAATGGTTGGATCTATCCAGTCTACACCTTTGGTCATTAATTCAGGGCATCCATGTGTATACCACTAAGTTTACCTCCCCAATATTCCTTTGATATCCTTTTTACAACTTGGCTCCAACAATCTCGGCCCACTTCTCGGTGGAGAAGGACTTAGGGCGCTCAATTGGGGCACCGACGGCTCGGTCGATGATCAATTGTGGAAGAACACCAATGGCACGGGAAACACCGAAGAGAACGGTGTAGTAGTTGGCCTCAGTCAAACCATAGTATTGGAGCAAGACACCAGAGTGCTGTGAAAAACGTTAGTTATTGAATTATATATCTTTGACTTCATAAAAGCACTCACAGCATCCACGTTAGGGAACGGGTTTTTCGTCTTTCCGTGCTCAGTGAGAACACCTGGAGCAATCTTATAAACCTGGCTAACAAGCTTGTACATAGGATCTGTAAATTATAGTTAGAGGTGAACATGTAAATCACGTGATCGGTTAAACTTACCCGATGGCAAGTGCTTCTCGGCAAATTCTCTCTGAGCCATGTAACGGGGATCAGTCTTGCGGAGAACGGCGTGACCGTAACCTGGAACGACTTGACCGGCATTGAGAGTAGACCACAAGTAGTTCTTGATGGCCTCATCACTGAGATCATCACCAATAGCAGCCTTCATCTTTGTGAGCCAGTTCAAGACTTCTTGGTTGGCGAGACCGTGAAGAGGACCAGCAAGACCGTTCAAACCAGCAGCGAGGGACAACATTGGGGAACTGAGAGCGGATCCAACCAAGTGAGTGGTGTGAGCGGAAACGTTACCACCCTCGTGATCAGTGTGGATGGTGAGATACAATCTCATCAATTCAACGAAATCCTTGTTCTCGCCAAATCCGAGTTGGTTGGCGAAGTTGAAGGAGTAATCCTTGTCCTTTTGGACAGCAGCGACCTTGCCGCCCTTGAAGACGTTTTGGTAGATTCTAGCGGCAATGGTTGGGAGCTTGGCAATCAGATCCATGGAGTCCTCGAAAGTGTGACCCCAGTACTCGGTCTTCTTCATTCCCTTAGCATAAGCCTTGGCGAATGCGGACTCGTGCTCGAGAGCAGTGACAGCGAGGGAGAATTGTGCCATTGGGTGAAGGTCGCTTGGGCATCGGTCGATGAGCTCTTCGACGAACTTTGGTACGTCGGAACGAGCGGCCCACTCGGCAGAGAGATCGCGAACTTGTTGCTCGCTGGGAACTTCACCGGTCAAAAGGAGCCAGAAAAGACCTGGGTTGGATTAGTGATTGCAATAACAGCGGGGGTCATATGAGGTCTTACCTTCTGGTAAAGGCTCTTGTCCACCTGGTGCTTTTGGGAGGAGTTCCTGGCACTCTGGGATAGTCTTTCCTCTGAAACGGATACCCTCTTCAGAGTCAAGGACTGAACCTTCCCAAACTAATGACTTGATTCCACGAGCACCACCGTAGACTTGGTCCAAAGTAACCTCGCCGATGACCTTGTTTCCATAACCCCTGCGAAAATAAGTATGTGTAGATGCAAAGCGAGTGTCGATTTTTAGAATCGAGAAGATATTTCTTACTTGCGGAGAGCCTTGATTTGCTCAATCTTCTCTGGAAGTTGCTCGGCGAAACGCTCCTTCAAAGTCTAGAAAGAATAGTCAGTAAAGCTGTTTTGTGCGGCATGGATAAAAGTTTCAAATATACCTGAGTCTTCGATGAATAGCATCGCAAGCCATTGAAGGCGGCGGATTTAGCACCGAATGTTGGAGCTCTCATTGATGCTCTAAGAGCAGTTTGACCAATACGAAGGGATGCCATCGTGAGAGATGTGTAGTAATTGCAGTAGAAATGCAAAAATGTAGGTATGATAGAATAGAAATTTAAGAACAGATTCCGGCTCGTGGACGGAAAAAATGGTCGGAGACCCGCTAGCGTTGAGGCCGACCAATGCACAAATGCACACAGAAAGCTTCCCCTACCTCAACTACGTCAACCTTGGTATTTGATAAACGCGAGTTATCCCGAGAATGTAAGACGGAAATCCCCACATATTCAAATGATTGTAATAGATTCATTGGTTAAGTCAAGGAACAACATAGACTACTTTTCTCCAGTCAACTGGGGATTTGGTTTATTGTATAGATAAGGCGGGGCGAAATTAACAAAGTACTACGCTGTGCCAATACAAGTAAATAGGCAAAGTAGATATGGGCGGCTCGAGGGCGGCTATGTTCTACACCTAGGCAATACCCGATCGGTAACTCCCCGCCAATGCTCAAGTCTTTTGCGCCCTTTGCACCGGTGCCGGCGAGAGAGGTCGGCAATTGATTCATAATGCATGTCAAGTATAATGAATAGATAGGTTAATGAGCTAGTGAATAGATTCACAATTCAATCAACTAATTCATATTTCTTCTTCCATACTAAATTAGGTAAGCCACCTTGTCTTCAGTTTGTTGTTTTTCTGGCCTTCCATTCAACCAATGAAAGAACTCACTCTGGTTTGTTTTGTTTTGCTTTTCACATCCTTCCTTCTATCTAACCAATCAGGTGTTCCGTTCACCCTAATCGCCTCGGGGGAAGTGAAACAAGAATTGAGATTCTATCAAAGGAATCGTAATTTGATAATTGGATAATTTCGTGTCCTACACGTGACTGCACAGCTGGTGGATGACTAACTAGCGTCGTAAAAATCAAGACCTTGCCTTTTACCTCAATGACTAGTCGAATGATCGAAGCTACTACACATATGCCCCAACCTTTTTCAATTCGGACAACTTCAACATCTTCGAACTTCCCTAAACTCATTTAATCTCCATCTACTTGAACCTGAGGTAAAGAAAAGTAATCAAAATTTCGTTACATTAGTAGCGACTTCTACCTTCTGCCACAACTCTCTCCAAAATATTATCAGAGTTCATAAGAGCTCTAGCCCTTACGTGACGGTCGCAGATCCGTAGTCGCGATAGATCCGTTCATCAAATTTTCATCGTAGCCCATAATCTGGAATCGAGCTGGTGAAAAGTCAAATCATAGAGAGTAATCTAGATTTAATTGTCACCTCGTCGATAACAATTCGTCGCGTTGATTTGAAGAACTGAGTCCATATCTTCAGTGGTTGAGAATTCATATTCATTATGTCTTCCGCCGTAGCAGAATTAGAAGCCGGCCTTCAAGCCATGGTACAATTAAAACCTCCTGGTGTATCAGGATCTCGAATTCAAGGCCTTACAAACCTCTGCACTCAAAATATCCAGGTATGCGATAATCTCATGTTCCCCTGCTTCCATTGCCACCATCGCCGCATCTTTCCCCATCTCCCTCCTTGCCTGCGAGCTCTAACTAACACCTCATTCTCTTTGCAGCAAGAATCCGCTTTGGTTCAGAAACTATATGTTCACTTTAAAAAGACACCTGGCACACACAAGCTTGGCACCCTCTACGTCGTAGACTCTGTAACTCGAAAATGGACCGAACAAGCCAAACTTGCTCAACAAACCATAAATAGTTCTGCCCCGGATGGCACATATGCTGCTGGTGTACATAAAGTAAAGGAATTGCTCCCCGCTTTTATGAACGACATAATTCAATCTGCTCCCGATGATCAAAAGGTACGCCCAGTATATTCAAAATGCTCGAACTGAGTAGTTTCCAGCATAGCCATGTTCTATGTCTGCGTGAAAATTTGCTTCCAAGATATCATATATGTTCCTCGACCGAGATATCATTGTGCACCTTCTCTATATTTACCAATCCTCCAAATGAATTCCTACTTACTTGACATCTGTTGTTTTTTGTAGGACAAGATTAAAAAACTAGTTGATATTTGGGAAAAGGGACAAACCTTCCCTGCGCAAATGTTGAATGGATTTAAAGACAAGTTGAATGCTGGTAAGATTATCACATAAAATCCCGAGAGAAAACAATGTTGTGCATATCTAACCATAATGTCACCGGCCATGTAGAATCTACAACACCTCCAGGAAGCCCACCAAAAGATCTTCAAGGAGCCTTAGGTTTACAGCCAACTTCAGCAACTTCGACCATGGCACCTCCACAACAAGTTTCCGTGCCCCCTAACACATCTTCGATTTTAGCAGCTCTCGCAAATATGTCAAATACTGCCCGTCAAAATGCTACACCTACGCCAATTGCTTCTACCCCACCTGTTAATTCATACAATGTATCACATGCGCAGCATAATCCCATCCAACCTCCTCAAGCAGTAAACCAAAGCTTGCCATTTTCAGTTGCTCCTCAACCTGTAAATGCCCCGGCTACTTCGATACCTGCTTATGGTCAGAGTCCAAGTAATGGAATGCCGAACTTTGCCAGTAATCCAAATCCTTTCCCAGGTGCAGCACCAATGAATCCTCCCGGTAATCTCGACCCAGCTACGCAACAACAGGTAGCTTTAATCAAGGCACTTGCAGCTACTGGTGTTCCAGCTGAACAAATTGCTGGTATCTTAGCAGCCATGGGTAACCAAGGAGCTGCAGCCGCTGCACCACCCCCATTTGCTCAAACTCAAAATGCTCATGCTCAAAATAATTGGGGTGTCAGAGATGATGCACGTGACCGAAATGGTTTCCACGATTCTATGAGATCACCACCTGGACGTTACCGTCGTCGCTCTAGATCCCCATCTCCTCAACGCGGCTGGGGTGGTCGTGATTCTCCAAATGCTCGCCGTCGTGATGAATTTGATAGGGAATCTCCAGCACGTACGAGAGGTTCTGAGGATCGCGGTAGAGGTGGACGCGGCCGAGGTAATGATTACCGCCAGCGTAGTCCCCAACGCCGTCGCAGCAATACACCTCCCAGAACAAATACCAGTGGACCTAAGTGGGTTGGACACGATGCTTCGATTGGTAAAGGAAATATCAAAGGTAATTCATCCATTTGTCTTCATTCATGTTTGAATTTATTCTAACAAAACTTACAGTTCTCAGTCGCACTTTGTTTGTTGGCGGAGTTACGTAAGTCAAACCCCTTGGCTTTTGATCATTCGAATTGTCCCTCTCCAAAGTTTATCGTTTATACTGACTTTCTATAGTTCTTCTGAGCATGAACTGAAAGGGCTTTTCAATCAATATGGTGATGTGCAAACTTGCATTGTTAATAAAGAAAAGCGCCACGCTTTCGTCAAGATGGTCAGCCGTGAGCATGCTGTTAAAGCTAAGGAGGCCATGGAAAAGAACAGAAGTCCCGATTCTTCATTGAGAGTACGTATATTACATATAAACACCTTCCACACTCAAACTGTTTGCTAACTCTTTAATTTTAGACTCGTTGGGGTGTTGGCTTCGGACCACGTGATTGCAGTGATTATCAAACAGGTATCAGCATCATTCCGATTAGCAAACTCACGGATGCCGACCGAAAATGGATGCTCAATGCAGAATATGGTGGGAGCGGTGGCCAAGAAATTGAACCTGGTATGGTTGTCGAAGAGCCTGATATTGAAATCGGTCAAGGTGTTTCGTCCAAGGCAATTAGCCGTCGCATGCAAACCGACAACGGTGGTAAGAATGGTCCAAAATCTGGCGTTCGCGATTACGAGGAGGATGAGAGACCACGTTATCGTCGTGATCGAGATGACCGTCGGGATGACCATCGGGACGAAGGTCACAAATTCCCTGCCAATACAGTTCCTCCAGTTATGCCCCCATTCCCATTGGGCTCATTCCCTTATCCTCTTCCAACACTTCCTAATGGTATGCCAATGTTTCCCCCAGGATTCACTTTCCCAGGCGCACCTCCACCACCTCCACCAGGAACATAGTTCATCTTAAATATTGAACTTCATGGCGTTGGCCTCTCGCACAACAATTCCTTTGGCAGTTTGTTTCACACGATTCATATCACGCATTTCTGTGGCGTTTAGGCGTACAAGATACCTCGATCATGGCTCTGGTTTGCCACCTCGAAAAAAAAAACTTTGGGTTTCAAATTCATGAGCAAACAGGATCACTATAGTAATCAGCAAGTTAGGACAGTGCATCATTTGGGTGACCGACATATCACAGATGTACACTTCTTGCGTTTATTGTTTTCTTCTTCTTTCTCGTTTGTGTAGCTAGCTTGCTGCCTTTTTCTGATATGTACTTAATACGAATACCCAAATTTATGAACACTTTTATGTGCTATAGTGATTTAATGAAAGAGCCTGTGAAAACTCTAGGCCAATGGGCTAGCCTTGTGAAAGTTTGGTGAGTGGTGGGGACGGCGGAGCCCTTACGTTCTGAATTATCTGCACTGGTAGTATATAACATGAGCCCAGCTTTCCTAATAACGACTGATCAAGCAGACAGCAGTGAACAATCAAAACAATGAATGTCAAATGAACCGCTCGGCTGTTGCGTGTGTCCTCAGAGATCAATACGACCTAACGCAGATAGTCTTCTGCAAGGGCGAGGAACATCCGTGCCTATTTCTTACACTCTTACCATCTGGTTGTTTTCACCGTCAAAGATTTTTTTTGTCGTTACTCTAAGCAGCGTACGGTCAAAATAGCAATGACGATTGTTTGTTCTTACCACCATTATTTTATTACTTTATCGATTATCACATTCAAGATTGTACTCTTCGTTCATTTTGCTAGTTCCCTCGGTCTTGGCTTTGTGACTGGAAAGATAGTCTAGTATTTGATAGGGTTTATTCGTCCATCTCTGTCCTTGTTCATATTGTTCGAAAGACGTTTTTGAAAATGAGAAAGGGAGGCGGGGTGGAGGAATGGGGGGTTTATATCCTATAAATCACAAGTGAAATGAATGTATATTAGTCTGTAAAAGTTGTAGCTTGAGGATTATCGTGTGATGTCAATGGCTCTCACCAGCCGTCGAATTCTGTCGGAGATTGGTATATAAGAAAATTGCTATCCCACTTGTTTTCATTCATATGCACTCCAAAATACGAACCAGTCAAAGCCCAATGGAGGTCAGCCAATCTTTCAAATTGCGTGGTGTACTTTCTCATCAAGTGACTCCTCTAAAGGGTGCGGGCTGGCCTTAAGACTGGTGGTTTCTCAGATATGTAATCTCTGTACTACTACCGCTATAGCGCAGTGGTGAATATATCTAATGACAATCATATTTGCATTCTTATTGTCGTTTCTTTCTTCACGGCGATGTACTAGGGTTGCAGTAGTTAGGGCTGCAACCCCTACGTGATGTGAGGTTTGGAATCTGAATCCAGTCAGAACGTTCAACTTGTTTGGAACACTGAACTGCTTCTCAATATGGAAAGCTTCTGTCCAACATTTCTGTATCGATAAGCCGAATTCTTGAACATTCTATGGTTTCTGTCATGAATTTTTTCGACTTAAATATCTCCGCTGCGCGGGTGCTGGCTTCAAGATTTTTTGCATAGAGCTATGAATCTCCATATCTTTATTGTCATTACAAATGACAGTTGTAATTAATTTCAATATAGTTTTCGGTATTTGATTAAGATTTTCTTTTATAGTATTTCAATGTTCAAAACTCCCTAGGACATTTATAAGATTCCACTCGCTGTGTTTAGTGCTTGATACAACACCTCAATCTCCCGCGGGAGTGAATCTTGGGAGCCAACAATATAAGGATTCGAATGTCCAAAAGCAATTGTAAATCTGAATATGGTTCAATGTTCCAATCAAATTCTATATCTCAAAATGATTTGAATGTTCAAATTGGTTTGGAGATTTGACAATCTTTATTGTTAGACGTTCTTTGGATTGGCTTTTTAAAAGAAGTCTAACATACAATCTCTAGCGCTCCGCATATTGCCTGGACCATCCCGAATACCTTATAAGATGGTGCTCGAATGAACTTTTCGATTACAATATGAAGATTCTAGAGGATGTGGCAGTCACACATGAAATCCCTGTCCAAATTAGCTATAGGAAAAACAACAACGAGGTCAAGCCGTTTCTCTACAGGCAAACAGTCATGTCATAAATTGCACAAAAAGATAAGCAAGAAATGCTGGTTGTGCGACAGGAACAAGCAGAAGAGTTAAGGATGAAAAGAAGGGCAGAATGGGAAAGATTATCGGAAGCGAGGCGGATTGAAATTGAAGAGAAGAAGAAAGCGAGCAGGGATGGTAATGCTATTGGAGGACAAGTGAATGCGTGGTGGAAGAAGAGCCCAGGAGAAAGAGCAATCGTTACGAAGAAGCAGATGACGACAAGAAAGGAGAGGTTCGTTAAGAATGGACGCTTACTGAAGATGAAGCAACGAAAAGGCGAACGATACAGAGCAACGGAAGCTGCTAAGACCGAGGAAGAAAGAAGCCGTCCCGTTGAGATTCGGTCTCGTTCTTGGGAGAAGAATTTACTGCAACCGAAATAGTTGAAATGCATTCTTCTCTTATTTTGAGACTGCTATTTATAATTAGTTTCGCTCAAATACTTTCGATTGTTTTAATTGGTCTTTCTCACTCTTGAGCGTAGTATTGCTGTCATTTTATATACACTCTACAATACCCTAGTATTCAACAATCCAATAACAAAGATTATCGAATCCTCAAACCAATCAAAACATTCAAATCATTTGAGATATTAAGTTTGATTAAAAAATTGAACCATTTTCAGATTTCTAATTACTTTTTGAACATTCAAACCCTCATATTGTTGACCTGCAGTCCGGACTATTGAATACCCTGCTCTACACAAGAGACTACTTCTTTTCTGACGATGCAATTGAAACATCCAAAAAACTTGGCAGCATCAACAGAAGTAGTATTATTCCTACTATTCTCAAGTCATATTATGATCGTTGAAACCCATCTATCTCCTCTCGTGTGTAACTGTCACATTGACTCCAAATTTGGAGAGCAGGAATTTCGAGAATTCAACTCGCTTTTATAGTTGTATTCTTGAAGAAACTAGTAGCTTTTACTGAATGTCATGTGATTTCGGCTCTGGGAAGTGGACCAGCGTCCCATTCATAGTTTCACCCCAAAGTTCATGCTGTGATGGAATAGTTCATCAAAGGGGTATATAAACATACTCAGCTACAATCCTCTTCGTCAATCAATCTGGCAATAGAATGACTGGGTTGTCAAGGGAGTAGCTCTAAATCACAATCTTACTCTATAGTGACAGTAATGACACTGATTATACTAGGCGCTTTTCACCTTCAAACTCTTACTGAAATCGGCTTTTGCTGTCGATTCTACTGAAGACTATCAGTGTTTAGAAGACAAATGAAGTATAACGACAGTGACTAACTGAATTCTCGCGCTTTCATGATAAACTTTCAGTCAAGGAGTTTCTCATTAGCCCAACAGGAAGCAAAACCCACAACGCGTTGTGTTCGATTGTCATTGATATGACACAAGCTGTGTGTTCGCGATGGCTCTTATACAAGAAACGATGCGGATAGCTTAGAATGAGTGATATGCCCTCTTGTGAGAGCTATGTTTCTCTGGCATGATAGGACACAACGATCTTTCCCAAGATCTTTAATATATCCTCGCCTTCTCATTATCAAACTTCAAGAGATCCATCTAAAGACAGTCTCAAATTAGATCCCGGAGAAGCAAGATAGATGTATTTTTGTTGCAGCTTGGCTCTCATCGCCGAAGATTCTACTCTCATCGAAAACTGAGTTGCTGTCGTTTTTGCAACTTAGTCTAGTCTACTTACCATTCCAATCTGTTTAAATTCCGGTGTCATTCAAAGAGACCTTCTGAACAAGTTCACTTTATTATCTTCAGACTGCCGTATCCTCTTTTCGTTCCTTGTAAAGCTGGTGGTTGAAACTTCCCGATCAGTTTATTCTAGAAAAGGCCCACGACTTTGACCCCTTTTATAGTTGGTTTCCCATGAATTAAATCATAACTCTAACTTGTATCCCCACAACCCCCATCCATGCCTTCCTTCCAGATCTAGGTCATGGCTAGCGTTTAATATCGGTATTGGTTTTCTTGTTACTATCTATCAGATGTAATGGATGGGCACGAGTTTAGCTTTCTTCGCCACATTTCAGGTGGGATTTGGTTTCAATCACCGTTTAACCCCATCCTGCGCTCCCAAATTCGGAGATCTCTCCACATTGGCATTGAAATAGATCCACTCGAGGCAACAGCGAAATCCAATTTTCTTTACTGTGGGCTATATCTAGGACCAAGTTGGATGCTCGTCAAAATCATAATCTCACAAAGAACGTCAAAGCGAAAGGTTCAGGAGCGGGCATGTAATTCTAGATTAGAGATCTATACGAGAATGATGATATAACGGATTAGCTGGTGTTTTGGTTATGTAGTTTTGGGTTATTGCCGTTAAATTCGAAAGGTTATCATTGATATTCATGAGTAGAAATGTTCGTGTTCTTGTAGCAGCGATAAGACTTAAACTCTCGACTTCTCTGCTTTCCGGTCGGTGTTCATTCGACAGTGAAGAGAGAAAGTGTGGTATCGACAGTGACACAAATGCGCTTCATATAATCCAATAACTACAGCACACTAGAGTTCCTCCATTCAAATTACCATTCCCCGCTTGCGTCCTAGAAAGTTGAAACTCGATTCCCTCGCACTTCACACCCCGATCTCTGTAGATACCACAAAACCTCCCCTTTCCGTGAACACTTATTCCCATCCAACTTCTACGAACCCATCCATCCATACATCCATAAATCCACGCCTCATCCCCTCATCTCCTCATTTCCACTTCCCAATTCCCCAATAAGAATCCACGATTTAGGTATGGGAAAGTTCGATAGTGGTTAAGAGAAAACGCTAATCATTGGTATCAACAGGGTATTATCATTTATCATATGTACATTTCCTCAGTAACTCCACAAAATTGACCTTCATCTCGAAAATCATTTCAGAGTCTATATTCGTTTCCTCCCACTGTGTTTTCGTCCTGAGCTGAGAGTCTCGAGCTAAGTCATATACCTCTAGAAAATCAACTCACTTCTCCACCATAACACTCTCTGGAACAAAGACGTCTTCACGACTCTCGCTTCCATTTCCCTCTAACCGCTTCTTCTCAGCCTCCTTATCCGCATCCCCCATCTCAGCAAGTCCATACCACGTAATAGTAGCTAGACCCAGAAGCGCAGCCAAGCAACTGAATACCATGGCTACAATTCCCTTCGCCGTGAATCCCGCAGGCAAAGGTCCAGGTGCTACATTGGCACCTTTCAGATCCAAGTAATCCTTCGTATTTCCAGCCGCATTACCTGTATATGGCACACCACGAGCTTGGCAAGCAGCGATGTGATTCTCTGGGATAGTGAGAGATTTTTGGAGCTCGAGAGGTGCTTCGATCATGGTGGCGATGAGACCCTGGTCGACGTGCCATTCGATGTGGCAGTGGAAGAGCCAAACTCCCGGGTTATCGGATTGGAAACGAAGAACGAGGTAGCCGGATGGACGAAGGACAACAGTGTCGCGACGCATGGGAACGGCCGGATATAATGTCTCCGTTGTATTGGTAGAATCGAATGTGCCAGCATCTTCATCGGATCTCTGAATTACTTGGAAGTTATGACCGTGGAGATGGAAAGGATGTTTGCCGGAGTCTAGAGAGTGTTAGTGGAGCACTTGGTGATGAAGCTTACGACGATATGATGGATACTAGGTGGTTGGTTTTGCTAATCATGGGTTTGTACTTACCAAGGTTGTTTACGACGATTTCTATTGTTTGTTGGTAATTAAGGACAAAAGAGTGAGTGAACTCTCCATAAATGGCAGCATTCACAGCATCGTCTCCAGCGGACATAACTGAGTATAGAGTGGGAACCTTGGGGGAAACGTATGTGATGTTGTTGAAGAAAGCACTGTCAAGAGTCAGAATTGCTATATAGAAATGGTAAGAAATTACCTACTATGGTTTACCATTTCCAAGTACATCCATGACCACATCAAGACTAATAATCTGATCAGGCTCTGGGAGTAGCGCCATCCCGTCATAAGGTACTAAATTGAAATCATCGAAATCGTTGTACTCGTCAACAAATGCAGCATCCGGAAGGGCTTTAGTATCGTCATAGACCAGCCATCCCGTTCCATTCCAATTCAAACCATCAGGAACTACATCGAAGAGGGACTAGAATATTTTAGCAAAGCTTTGATTGATATCAAACATTGTATTTACCGTATCCATGCTTGTGACAAAAGCAAAGTTTGCTGAGCTGTCATTCTTGGTTGTGAGCAAAAAGCTGTACCTCTGAGCTGCAGCGATATATATAGATTCTGCCTCTGCCTTCTCAGTATAGACGCCATCAACTTCAACAATAGTGATATTGTGGCCTTCAAACCAGATGTACTGGCCAGCAAAAGCACCAATGTTGACCACGCGAAACAGGTAGGTTTTCCCTGGTTGCACCGATACAGTAAGATTCTGAGTATCATTGAGAAGAACGGCTTGAGGGACAGGCTCCGCTCCGGTTGGATTTGCAACCCCTATAAACTTAGGAATCCAAACTTGCATCTCTTCGTGGTACCAGTCTGAGACTGAGAGAACAAATTCCTCGTCAACATCGTTCGCATAGGGAAATTCTGGATCCGTGACAATGAATGGTGCTCTAAGTCCATCTGGATATTGCCCTCTGTCGTGTGAATGATACCAGTAAGTACCTGGCTGGTTTACCTGAGGAAATTTTAGCGGACGCTCACAATACAACCTTATGTATTCTCCATATACTACAGCAAACTTACAGTAAAATTGTAAACAAATTGTGAGCCCGATGGAATTCCACATTGAGATACTTGTGCAGGTCCATCCATATGAGTACTGCCGTTCATAAAAAGACCGTGAAAATGAAGGGTTGTAGTTTGATTGCCAAGTTGATTATCAACATTAACAATTACTTGATCCCCAACATTTGCCCTCATAACAGGCAATGGCCATTGACCATTGATGCCAATAGTTGGACGTTCATGAGCGCCATCGGGATTTGCTCGTACCCAAGTAATGTTGAAGTCATAAGTAACAGTCGCTGCTTCTGTGAAGAGTGATAATGCAAGAAGCAGCGCCGATAAGATGGGGAAAAATGATAGAGAAATTGCCATTTTCAAATCGAGGAATGAGTGACAATGTCAACAGGGTGAGGTTAAATTCTGGTCGAGATAATTCTCTCGAGACTTTGAATTGTTTTGTGGGCGATTACGAGAGAGCTCCCGATGCCAACCCAAAACGGAGAATGATAACTACCCAGGTATTAAGGGTAGCTGGCTGTTGACGGATGAATGGTGTGAAGTGAGAAAGTGGATACCCGAAGGCGAGCTAAGAAAAGCTAAGAAAAGCTAATGATCGATTAGACGATTGATTAGATGATCTGATAAAATATCAAACGTTATTGTCATTGTAATTGACTAGTGACACGAGTTTGAGCGGAGTATGTTCCAAATCAAGGCAGGCGTAGTAAAGAACCAAGCCAAGCCAAATCTAGGCTTTGAATACCCAGTCGCGGTAAATATTCTTAATTGCAAGAAGCTTTTTTTTAACCAGGGTGACTGCAATTAAATGACAAGAGAAACTAACACATACGGTAAAGTTCTAGCCGAATACGTGGAAGAAAGAAAAAACTGAAATCATCGCTATTAGAGCTGAATTTGGTAATATATGATCAGATATCCTACAAGCTACTTACGCCGGAATGTGACTTGATGAGGAGGAAGAGGAGGAGGAAGAAGAAGAAGAAGAAGAAGAAGGAGAAGAATGATGCCAGCTTTAGAAACCAAACATTGGCTATAGGAAGGAGAAGTATTGGTTGGAGGCCCAAATCAAGAGGCGTTCGATCCGAATGGCAACCATGCAAGGTCAAAACTTAAAAGACAATCTGAGTAGAGAAGAGACGGGACGGGATCAAGGAAGTGAAATGTCAGTTGATAGGTAGGTATGATGGAAGTGGAGCCAAATTCGAGTGATACAGTAAAGAGTAAAGAGTGAAGAGTGAAGAGGGAAAGGGAACAATAGCTACAGGCAGAAATGAGCAATCCTTGATGTTCGATGCAAAGTGCTGTCTGTCTCCCAGGTACGAGTATATTCAAACCTAACAAACCCGGTCCAAACGACTTCTTCGCATCATTCCCGATCTATTTCATTTTTGATGATCTGATGATCTGATAAACATCCCATCGATCCATATCTCCCCTCGTACAACCAACCACAAATTCGCTTCACAGACAGACTCGGAATCCATTGAATCCATTGAATTCACCAAATTCATCAAATTACCTAGCTCATGCGACTAAGTACCAAAACGGTTAGACCAGCCAGGATATTAGCTATAACCCCACGGGTGCACAAGCTTTTCTTTATCAGTCTAAGCTTTCAGGCCGCACAGGATTATCTAAGCAGAAAGCTTGAAAGCCTCCCAGCGGAAATTACCCAGGTTGTGTTCCGCGACAAAGGAAAACGAGAGGAGAGGTGATGAAGGATTGGGGTTCGTATGTTGCTTCACTCTCTTCAGCCTTACACCTATGTAGGTATCGATCGATTTACATTCGCACCAGGTGACAAGTAACAAGTCGTACTCGCACTCGTATACAGGAGGAGTTCTGAGCCAAGGGTAATTGTAAGAATAACTTTTTAACCTCGACCTCTTTACATCAACCAATCAAGATTCCCGGGTGTCATTCCAAATCTATACAACCTGCCAATACCAGGCTAGCAAACTTTAAAGTTCCCGTCTCCTCCTACCAAACCCTGGATTTCTTCTCGGGATTTCTTTTTCGAATAAGGATTAAGGCAATTTACTAGCTACTAGCTAGCGCAAAATTAAAGAATTTTACTTGATGGCTCAGACCCTCTCTAAGGTCTAGCTGTTATCAGATCCTCGTTTCTTTCTTATCAGATCCTTCCGCCCTTTCCCTTTCCCTTTCCCTCTTTCAGTTTTGACGGAAATATTGGATAAACGGTATCATCCTTCCGTGATCTGAGAGTTTTGATTTCTCTTCAAAAAGTTGGCTCGTCTCTCCTTTTGTTGCAGCGTGCAATTGCAACAACTTCACAATCCCTTAGAGAAACAAAAATAATAATCACAGGAATCATAGCGAATATGACTGCCAGTGTTTTCTCGGTACCAGTGTTCTTCGTCGTATTTCGAGAGTCGTTGGAGACGGTCGTCATCGTTTCCGTTCTCCTTGCATTCATCAAGCAGAGTTTGGGTAACTCTGATAAAGATGCGACATTGCGCAAGAAGCTGTTTCGGCAGGTAGGACATCTGATTATCCCTCCTCTTAATCCTTCCATATTGATTTGGAATGTTTGAATACAAGACTAACGAATATCTCCAGGTTATTTGGGGAGCTTTATCAGGACTTCTCCTATGCTTGATCATCGGTGGTGGTTTGATCGGAGCTTTCTATGGAATTGGTAAAGATGCCTGGTCCACTACCGAATACTATTGGGAAGGCTCATTTGCTATTGTCGCCTCTGTCATCATCACTTTGATGGGAGCTGCACTACTCCGTGTGTCAAAAATGAAAGAAAAGTGGACAGTCAAGCTTCGCCAACACTTAGAGCCATCAGAAGATACAAGAAAACGAAGGTGGTATGCTAGCTGGCTTGACTTCAAGACATGGGGAGAGAAGCACTTCATGTTCGTTCTTCCCTTCATTACCGTCCTTAGAGAAGGGCTTGAGGCCGTCGTCTTTGTGGCAGGTGTTTCTTTCTCTACGCCTGCGACAAGTATTCCACTCCCAGTCATTATTGGATTGATTGCCGGATTAGCAGCAGGATACGTCATCTATAAGTAAGTCAACCTGGTCAATCTTGCTGGTCAGACTAACACGGCACAGGGGTGGAGCGACATCGAAACTTCAAGTCTTCTTGGTTATATCGACATGTCTCTTATACCTCGTAGCTGCCGGTCTGTTCTCAAGAGCCGTCTGGTTCTTCCAAGCACAAAACTGGAACAATGCTACCGGAGGTGACGCAGCAGAGACTGGAGCAGGACCAGGTTCTTATGATATTAGGCAGAGTGTGTGGCATGTCAACGTAAGTCAAATCGACACTATTATCATATGCCTTTACTGAAAATTTTAGTTTGGTAACCCTGAATTAAATGGTGGTGGCGGATGGGGGATCTTCAATGCCATTCTCGGCTGGCAGAACTCTGCAACCTATGGCTCGGTCATCTCATACAACCTCTACTGGCTTGTAGTCATTGTTGGATTCCTTGTAATGAGATATAAGGAGGTAAAGTGCCATCTCCCACTTGCTCCAACACTGAGACCTTATTTTGCACCCGTTACAAATGCCAAAGGATATATCGCAAACATGAAGCAACGGGCCATTTACAAGGATGAAAAGGTCACACCAAGCAATGAGGTTCAAAAACATAGGAGAACTAGCAGTGAAACGTCATCGATGGCTAAAGATCCCGAGAAGGCTTTAGATACAGTAAGAGAGGTACCAGTCCGTACTATTTCAGACTGAACGACTTAGCTGGCTGGGATGAAATACAAAGGCCACACTGCATGAAATTTGGATCTGATAGCACTAGCTAAGTTCTCGAATACATTCTCGCAATGATAGAGTTCAGAAATGGTAATGAAACAATGGACCATATCCAGAGACGAATGAACATATTACCATTGAAAACCTCCATGACATGCTTGTGCCGAAATTTTGTTTTTCTAAAAGATTGAGTGAGAGCTGCATATTACATGAGCATCAGCACTCATTGCCAAACCTATTCATTTGATATTTTCGCTCTCAAGCTTCACTCTGGAGCTCTTCCAACTGTCGAGTCCTCCCACACGTCGTCAATATCCTCAGACACGAGCATAGCCCTCAAAGAGCCTGCTTGAACATGTAGCGAGCATTCCCACTATCCCCAGTAAAGTTACACGCCGCGTATGAGAATCTTCCGAATGCCAATTGCTCTTCAAAGATATATATATCAGAATGCTCGTCATATACACTATATATGAACATACCCAGATCAAGAGCTCGATATTAATACCCACTCGGCGATAGAATTAGGAAGCCAAACGAGACGCGAGAGGTAGGCTAGCGGCTAATCGATCGACGAGAGTTTAAGATCCATGGATTCAAAGAACCATTATCGGATATGGTTGATATAGTATGTAGTATATTAAGCTTGAATGGCTTATTAGAGGAAAAGATCATGTATTGTTATGAGATGGTTCGGGTACCTAGGTAAGCAGGGGATCTGATTATTTAAAAGTTGAGGGATGACAATCAAGGATTATCTAATTGGCCACGACCGTGCTTAGCGTGATCTCGGTCCCGACCAGTTTTGGGATTGTGACTTTGAGATGTTGATATTCACTTGTTTTGCTAAGTAGTTATCGGTTTGATGTATTAATAATGTACATTGTGAAAACACTAAACGCGACAATTCTAATTTACTTGGGTATCTTGCAAAATATAAAATCATAAACTTGATCAAAATGCCCTGGATTCATATCCCATGGTCTTTAGTCTCCTCTGGACCCTACCATAGATTCCAGCTTGCCCGCCAAAACACGATGCTTTTTGATAACCTCTGCCCATTCTTCATCGTCACTCTCATCCTCATCAGATTCTCCCTCGGCTAGTTCCTCCTGGTTGACTTTACTTCCCATGTCCGCAAGAACAAGGCTGAAATCACCCCCCAATCGTCCCAAACTACCGGCACAGTAAAGAACTTGAGTAAGCAGACTATCTCTACCACTTTTGTCCCTAACATTGGGTAGATAAATTTTCAAAGTTTCCTCCAACATTCCCACCAATTGAAGAGGAAAAGTAGTCAGGGCACTGGGTAATGGACCCAGTAAATCGTTATCTTCCTTCCCTTTCGTATTGTTTTTAAGTCCTTCTATTATGACCGGAGCCGTGGATGGTGGAAATATAGAGCGGAACATGGAAATAATTGCAAAACTCTGCTCCCGGAATATCTCAATGTAACGCTTTAAATATTTTTCCGTCTGTTGCCCTGTATCGAATTTGTTCCCTACTGCCTTTCCAGTTGATGATATTAACCGCAATGATTCCTGATCAGCGAGATCTCGTAAAGGACTTAGTGCATTGAGCATAGCTGTAAGACTGGCAAGGCGACAAACGAGGAACAAAGAGCCTAATGCTCCTTCTCGTGTTTGTGAGGAGCTCGGTATGGACGTAGATGGATCGAGCTCGGGGGCAACGCGCCGTAGCCAAGAGATTGTGCGCATAGCAGCTGCAAGTTTGAGAGAGGGTTGTCGCAGGGAGTATATGAGGTTTGTGGCCATAGATTGCATCTTCTCCTCCGCTTGTAAGGATACACTTGTTATGAGGGGGGAAGTAGGGTATAATGCGTGTAGCCGTCTGATATGTGCATTCAGATCTAATGCAGAAGCATAATTTAATGTGTTGTTTTCTCTACCAGTCGTACTGCTAGCAATTGTGTTCGAGGAGGATATCGCAGTAGAAAGTAAGGTGGGTAAGTCGAGAACATCCGCGAGCCTGTCTACGTTTCGTGATAGTAAAAGAGCTTTACGACGCCGGTCGAGGACATCATTCTCGATTCGATTGTTGTAGTTTTCGCTGAAATGAATAGCTGCATCGTCCAGCTTAGGAAGGGCATCTCGTAAGTCTGCGGTGGCTTTTGCAAGGGTAGGAAGAGTAGTAGTGAGTGTCGACAAATGGTCAGAAGATGCGATAACTGATTTATGGGAGCGCTTGGATAAAGCTTGTAGAGATAGGAGAAGAGAGTGGGATGTTTGAGAAAGCGATTGAGGTTCGGAAGTGTGTAGTGAAGAGAGGGGAAGGGTAGAGAGTCGATTCAAATAGGTGGCAGTTGTGGGATCGGTCGACGGTGGTGCCGGTCGTGGAGACGGTTTATTGAAATATGGAATGAGAAGCTCATATAATGGATCTGCCATTTTGAGACCAAAAATGACACTGGCTGAGGTTATTTGGTTGTTTGTCTCGTGGTTGAAGTCAAATAAAATAAAATAAAATGTTAGGAGCAATGATGAATGCTCACCCCAAGAGCTCCAAAAGTACGCTACTGCACTCCGAGACCTTGCGGGATCTTCACAATTCCCCACATCGCTTTCTTTAAATTTGCGGATTGCCAATGGAGAGCACTAAATTATCACTTCGAAAATATATTCAGAATGTCAGAAACTTTCATGCCGAGTGTCGAGCAACTGGAGACGTTACAGAATAATGAAATCTCAAGCTTCAGAGGTGTTCATATTCCTGGAGGTCCTCCAGACTCATGCCATGATGTCAACTGTTTGACAGGTTCTATTCGCTCAATTACATGTGCAGACAACTCTACATCAGACTCCGCGCAGCAAAAGGACTATCGCCTCATAGTTCCTGGCTTGTGTCACCCTCACATACATCTTGATAAATGCTTCTTGTTATCACATCCAAAATATGCAGATCTAGAAATCAACGACGGTGATTTTTCCGAGGCAATGAAGTTAACTAGTGTGTCTCTCTCTGAATGTTTCGTCAATCATCAAGTTGATATTGCCATCATAAATACATTCTTAACTTGTTCTAAATTCTATATGTGTTAGGTGAAGCCAAGTCACGTTTCGAACACGATGACCTCATGGAAAGAGGGAGGGCTTTAATTGAGGAGAGCATTCGATTCGGTGTCACCCATATGCGAGCTTTTGTTGAAGTAGACTTTGGTGTTGGCATGAAATGCTTAGATGCTGGATTGGCATTGAAAACGGAATTTCATGGCAAGTGTCATGTTCAGATATGCGTATTTGCTCAGGACCCAATTTTCAGTCACGACTATGGATCTCGATCAATGACAGATTTGCTCGAGCAGGCAATCAAACGGCCCGGAGTCGAGGTGATTGGAAGTACCCCATACGTCGAAAAAAGTTTTGCCCTCCAAGAGAAAAACATTCAATGGGCAATTGAAACGGCGAAATCACACACGTTACATTTAGATTTTCACCTCGACTACAATCTAGACTCAAACCAAAAGCCTGCCGTTTATACGGTAATTGAAAAACTCCGTAAGGCGCAGTGGCCTACCGACAGAGACATCGCAGGCTTAAAATTTCGGACTGTTGTGCTTGGTCATTGCACCAGACTCACACTATTTGATGAGGATGCCTGGCAGAATCTTCGTCTTAAAATTGGTGATTTACCTATCTCGTTTGTTGGATTGCCTACATCGGATTTATTCATGATGGGTCGGCCTGCAAAGGGTGCCGGTGGGAGTAGCAGAGCAAGGGGCACCCTCCAAGTGATTGAAATGATCGAGAAATACGATCTCAACGCAGTTATAGGAATTAATAACGTCGGCAATGCCTTCACCCCCTACGGTAGTTGTGACCCTATGAGTCTCACAAGTCTGGGTATGGGCATTTATCAAACAGGCACAAAGGCAGATGCGGAGATCTTATTGGTAATGGTACCTCGATCGACAACATTCAGAACAACACTAATCAAGGAACACAGGAATGCGTATCTACAAGAGCAAGAGCAGCGATAGGTCTTGATATCACGCGCAGTCTTAAGCTGGAGGTTGGAACTCCTGCGAGTTTTGTTATTTTCGGTAAGAACGGATCCCGGGATTTCAGAGCAAGAAAGTCAATCCAGGAGTTGGTGTACGATGCAGGCGTTGAGCGAACAACCATCTTTGAAGGAAAGGAGGTCAGTTCTACATGATACTACGGATCATTTATCTCGTTATCATATCATGTGTATATCGATTCCACGTGGCAGTTTAATCATTCATTTCATTCACGTGTACAACTGTGCAAGACATTTGTTGCCGAACTCAATTGATTCATGATAGGATCTTAGAGGAACTTGAAACATGATAGAAATACAAAGCAGTGATTCATCAAGTGCAAAATGATTATTAGTCTCTTGGAACTGATGTAAGCCGTAATACAAACCGTAATATAAAGATCAAATATACTTTTGCAGTATTCTCGAGCAAGTTCAATATAATAAATACCCCATACAAAGACATTATACACATCACCCCTGTTCCACTTATCTGTCTCGGTTAAGGATACTTAGATTTAACTTTAAACTGTAATTGGTTAATTCTCCCGCATCTTACAGAATACACCTTCAATTTGTTGGGACAGGAAAGTGGAACCTTATTAATATCTGACACCTCGGTCGGTCGTTATAGACCTGTCTACTTCATCGTACATACATAAATACATAAATATCTCGACTTCCTCCATTACAACGAGGAGAGTTAGATTCGCTCCTAAACACACTCGGTGTGTGTTACGACAAGAAGATCGTTATCTTCTCGTCCCTTTCAGATAACCCTAATTTTCGACATATCATTCTGCGATGCATGATCCATTTCCTATACCACCATGGCAATGGCTTAGCCAGGCTGTTCAGCCTTTTGCCGACTACTTCCACCTAACTACGCTACCTCTCCATATTCACGAAGTTGTCGGATCTTTCATAGGATACACTTTTATAAATAAAGTCATCGCACCCCAAGTTTCCATGCTCCTGTTCCCCGAGAAGTACTCCAAATTTTCGGCAGAACGAAAGCTTAACTGGGACGTACATGTGGTCTCACTATGCCAGAGTTCTCTTATCAATGTCCTGGCCTTATGGGTAATGTTTGCGGATGAGGAGCGCAGCAATATGACAGCACAGGAACGTGTTCATGGATATACGGGTGCTGCTGGCATGATCCAAGGTCTAGCGACTGGCTATTTCCTCTGGGATTTGATGATCACCCTCCAGAATCTCAGAGTTTTTGGAATAGGAATGCTGGCACATGCGACTAGTGCTCTTTTGGTTTTCTCTTTTGGTTTTGTAAGTCCTTGCAGTTCCCAAAAAACAAACATTGCTAACAAATTCCCTACAGAGACCGTTTGTTAACTTTTATGGTTGCACATTTATTCTTTACGAGCTCTCCTCGCCCTTCCTCAACTTCCACTGGTTCTTCGACAAACTCGATATGACCGGATCCAAGCCCCAACTTTACAATGGAATTGCCCTCCTCTTTACCTTCTTCTGCTGCCGACTTGTGTGGGGAACATATCAATCGGTTCGTGTCTACCAAGATGTATGGAGGTCTATGCACAATCAACCTGCATTTTCTGCTTCTATCAACATTGATGCACTCGCAAATGGAACTGCTTCTGCAGTTGATGCAGCAGCAGGCCACAGTGCAGCTCCACTTAAAAATGACATCATGCGCTTCGCCGACGACGAATTTATTCCTCTTTGGTTAGGGTTTACATATTTGGGAAGCAATCTTGTGCTCAATACCTTGAACTTTTATTGGTTCGGAAAAATGATTGAGGCCGTCAGAAAGAGATTCCAGCCCGCCAAAGAAGGCAGACAGAAGGACAAAGCTATTGCCATGAAGAGCACTGGTGCTAATGGCAAAATTAAGATCAGCGTCGAAGAGAGTGAGGTTCGTAGACGAAAGGGCTTAGACGAAGACGAACCAATTGCGGCAGTCTCGTAGTTTTGTTTGTGTATATGTCAGAGTGTGGAGAATTGCACGGTTTTGAACAATTGGTAATTGGCGTTTGTGAGGGCTTCCACTCGTTTGAGTGCATCGAGAGTTCATGGTACTTAACTTACTCCTTCTGTGTTCGAGAGTCTTCAGGCTTCTTTCCAATTAGAATTATCCTATACATAAAGACACTTTTCCACCTATGATCTATATTGCATTCATATCGATTTAATCATGAATAGGTTAGTCTTTCTTTCGTACTTCAATTTCAGCGAACAGCCAGTTTTTATGCAACAGGTTTGAACTCCAGTGTAATAAAATTATGGTATAAACAAACTCCTCATCTATCCCGAATAGAATTTGTCCCATCAGTCCCTAACCCAAACCAGCCCAAAGAAGAATTGGACTCGAAAGAAATACCCCAAAAATCATTCACTCATCAGAATTTCAGTTAAAAGCACCGGCTTGGGGATCAGCAACCATTCCTGGCTGAGGTTGATAACCCTTTGCACCGGCGTTCTTCTCGAGGAGAATGTAGTCCAGTTCCTTGCTTGTCTGCATCAATTCGCAACAGGCACAACAGCAGGATCCCATGCAGCCGGTACAGGCGTTTCCTTCGAGACCTTGCGATTGTGTTAATTTTGATTTCTTGGTTGGAAGGTGGGAATAGGAGAGGAGAGCTACTAGTGAAGTAACATGTGAATAAGAAGGTACTAACCATGTTGCTGCTGCATCTTTTGACGATCAAGCATTTGCAATATGAATGAAAATCCTCCGATGGTAGCAAGACTGTACCAACCGCAACACCAGCCATTACATGTCGAATAATCATCATCATTGCCGTGTTCAATGCGGTGGTGGTTGCGACCGGAGACGAAACAGGGGCAGCAGCATGTTTTGATACCTAGAATGGGTTATTAGTATATTGATTGGGAATGGTACTTGAAATTGAGATTGGGAAACATACAAAGATCGAATGGGGAGCAGCAAGCCCAGAAAGAGTTCTTGTATGCGGTAGGCATGGTGGTAATGGGAGAGTTGTAATGTGGAGGTTGTATTAAAAGTTGTACGTAAAGTTATAGAAGAAATATCAACGAGCGATTGATAAAGAAAGAGAAGTTTATGTACTGCGGAGAAGTTGTCTGAAGGAATTGAAAAAAAAAAAAGTCGAAGATGGAGGATCACAGGTCATATTTGAAGTCATCTACACATTCACATACAGGCATTACACGAAGGATTCACCTCCATATACAACATGGCTGATGCACTGGGCCTCACAATCAGAGCAAAAGAAAATCTCCACCAGATCACTAAACCTATCTCATACAAGGGCGAAGTTATAAAAAGAATATAACAGTTAGAAAAGTGCAGTAAGGCTGAAAAGCAATGCCTCGTTCTCATTTCGGGGAGAGGCGGTAGCGGGGGCTGGGATTGGTGCATATAGCGAAGGAGCAAAGGATCGAGGGTCCGATCTTTTATTGGGGTTGCTTTTGGATATTATGAGCCCCTGATTATTGTACTCGGCTTCCTGCTTGAAGGATGGACTAGAAAAGGAGTGTTTGTGAGATTATGATAAGTTTTTTACTTCTTATCGTACTTGGAAGTGCCACATTGTGTGTATTTGCACTGGACGATAGATAGCTCTGATTAGATGGTTGGCAGGGAGAGACGATAACATGTTACTCTCCACTTTGTGCTTACTGCATACTGCCACAAAAATTGACGACAGTATGCAAGAGAGAGTTATTGATGTGAAGGCGGAGTGACAGATATTCACCAGTCGGGAAACCTCAGCCTCATGTCAAACCTAAGAATACCTACCTGCTGCTAGGTAGGTGTAGGATAGGGATTCGATGGTAAGCGAGGTAAGCTTACTATTTGATATTGAAGGAAGACCAAAGTAATCACTTTACATGTAAGATGAAATGTCATTCAGGCTGTTTCGAACGTGCCTTATTGTTCCTGGCAGGATCATCTTTTCAGTATACGGCTAGAGGGGCTGTTAGGTTTGGATTCGAGGAGGTGAGAGGAAGATACAGGGTAGAGTACAAAAAGTCAGTACAAATGTTGAATTAGATCGTGCTGTGAATTAGTTAGCTATGAGTATATACCGCTCTTTGGTGCTCTTCAAACTATTCTTTCGAGTTGAATACCTTTAGCATGAAGTAGAGTACATATTAATACTCTCCATGGACGAAAAGTCCGAAGGAGTTTACGTACCAGGTAGGGTCCAAAATCGATTGTGCCCGTTATGCCAAATGACATTTGGTGCCAACACCATATATATGGCCGACAACTCAATAAGGTCGTACTGTCACATCAATGACACGGTCACTGCGTTTTGCAACATGTTTGCTTTGAGATTGTATCGTAAGATTCTCGATTTCGAATATTACCTGGCTGGGTAGGTGTGCTTTGAAAATGTGAGTAACGTGACTGGTATGAAATGATGATGCATTTTGAATCATAAAGCAAGGCTACTTACTTATCCGGACCCCTGTCTACCCTAGTCCAACCCGGAAATTGTGGGGAAAACTTTATGTTCATCCATCGTCAACTTGAGCATATGAACATTATGATGATGTTGAATTTGCTCGACAAGATCTTGATAAAAGAACAATTCCTGTTAACATGATTTGAGCAAGTTCGATAAGATATCCCAACATATTATCCCAATTTTCTTGCGGGCTCCGTTTCTGGGTTACTCATCGGAAAACATCATATAATCGATTTTGGGAAATTAGGTGCTATTGTTGGATTGTGCCTAAATATGTTCATATTGCCGACCTCGGCTTCTCTTTTCAACTCTTCAAAAGACATCATTGATTTGGTTTGATGGTGTAGAGTTTCAACATATCAATCAATTGTGCTTGAATTGTCTCTTGGGCTTCGAAGAGCTTGACGGTGGATCATGGGAAGAATGAAACCAATGGCTCGGGGCCCATGGTCCTTGGCAGATTCCTATGGTATGTTTGTTAATTGCTGTTCTGTGTAATTCCCAACCACCGCATCTAACCTGCATCTACAGACTTCATATCTACCTTCCTCAACGGATCCGTAGCCTGCAGATGTCCTTCGACCACGAGCCGTAGTTCTGTCACACAAGTTGGTAGACTGGCATTCAGCACGTCACACTCATCTCCCAGGCATCGTATGAAAACTCGCAGATCAGGCAAACAAACAGACCTGCATCAGGAAGGACAGAACAGATGGTTTCACGACTACTTCACAACGCATCTTCCCTCTTCATCTCTTCATCCTGATTCTCGGTCGAGCGGCCCGCACCACAAATTGCCAAGATCGGCATCAACACCACATACGCCCGGCTCAGGACCTTCTCCAGCTGCCGCCCCACCAACTATTGGAACGTCTAGAGAACTTACAGTTGTGCGAATACCTCTACGAAGCGCGAAACATCATTTTGGAGTTTCTGTTTCTCGCGGTACGAGACCATACAATGAAGATACATACCAAGCAGGAACGATAGAGATCCCAGCATTTGCAAAGCGGGCACCTATAAGTCTAAGTCGCTCGAATTCTAAAAGCATCCCAAGCGGTGGTACATCGGCAGATGGTGCGAGTGGAGATCCACAAGTCTTCTATTTTGGAGTGTTTGATGGACATGGGGGAAATGAGTGTAGTGATTTTTTAAGGGAGGAGCTACACAAATATATCGAGACGACAGCAGAAACATTTAAGCTTCCTTCAAGTTTAGACAAGAAGGTGAAAGTTCCCGGTTCGGGGGCTTCTGCGGCAAGCAAGGAAGGGCAGGATGATGGATCAGGGACACCGATTTCTCAGCAAATTTCTAACAAAATCAAAGCAATTGAGCTGGAAAAATCACTTGTTTCAGATTGGAAAATAACAGTCGGTGGATATTTTCGCCGCTTCAAACCGGAATATTTCGATCTTCTTGATTCTATGGAAGGAGAGCCAATAAGGAAACCTGTTTCGATCGAGGCAGCCTTAATGTATGCTTTCTTGAAAGCAGATTTAGATTTCATATCAGCACAAGCCCGGAAACCTAGCCCGGATGATAATAACACCGACTCGCCTTTGAATGCGGATGAAATCTTAGGGGAGCCTGCGCGTTATGCTTCTCCGCATCGCATTGGAGGCCCGACGCGCTTTGTTGGCGGCTCAACTGCTTCAGTTGCTATGATATCTACTCCAACACCGACTCCTTTCTGGCATCCATCCTCTCCTTCGACACTGATGGTCGCCCACGTTGGGGACACTCGTATAATACTTTGTGAAACTTTGACCGGGTTGGCCAAACCTGTGACAACCAACCATCATCCAAGTTCACCAGTTGAAGGTGGAAGGCTCAGACGATACGCTGCGACATTTGTCACAGATTCATTTGGTGAAGAGCGCATGTCTGGATTGGCCAATACAAGAGCATTCGGTGATATGCGTTCCAAGCGCATAGGCGTTTCTGCCGAGCCGGAAATTAGACGTGTAGAGATATCTCCAGCTGAATACAGCTTTTTGGTTTTGGTTTCCGACGGTGTTAGTGGCACATTGAGTGACCAAGAAATTGTGGATGTTGTAAAGGAGGCTAAGACGCCAGAACAAGGGGCGAGAGATATTGTTAGTTTTTCCACAGAAGTGAGTAAAGAAGGAGACAATGCAACGTGCTTAGTTGTTAGGCTGGGAGGCTGGGAGAGAAGAATTGAAGGTGGAATGGGAAGTATGGGGACTAAGGAAGTTAGAGATTATAAGAAGGGTGACGCAATGGATCCTAGGAGAGCTAGAACTTAGGGTTAATAGTATATGGGAACATATAGACTGTATTGCTAGAGCTAGAAATAGTATATATTTAACATGTATCCGTCGCAAGTAACTTACGACTGCCTATGAGTTCCTCTCAGCAGACTTTAGACGTGAAAGATTTGCGAGTTCTGTACCAAATCCGGAGCCTTAAATTAGAATGATCCATGACGTCATATTCACATGATGTGATTTCAATATCAGTTCTAAGCTTCGGGGATCAAGCATGTCAACAACGCATACAATCATGTCTTCAAAAGTCGACCCAGCCATATTAAACGCTCTCTCTCTTGATCCTTCTTCAGCTACAATATCAAAGCATGGCGGCGGTGGATTCGCCAAAACATTCAGGATAAGTGGTACAGTTAAGGGAACGCAAAAGCTGTTCTTTGTGAAGACTGGAGAGAAGGACAGTGAAGAGATGTTTACGGGTATGTACGGAAATTCTCTACTCTGCTTCTGCCCTCTGTGCGAAATTTCATAGTTTCCAAATGATTCGATGCGCATCCCAATCATGTGCTCACAATTCATCAAAGGAGAACACGCCTCCCTCAACGCGATCCACTCCATTGTTCCAAGCCTCTGTCCACAATCCTATGCCCATGGACCGCTAGAATCTGGAAAAGGGGTTTTCCTTGCGACGGATTTCTTGGATTTGAACCCACGAGATGCAAAATCTACACCTGGTTCAGGTGAATCTCTAGCGACAAAATTGGCAAAGTTACATAGTGTATCTGCACCGACTCCTGAAGGATATGAGCAGCCGCATTTCGGATTTCCGGTTACGACGTGTTGTGGAGAGACGAAACAGGATAATAGTTTCAAGGGGAGTTGGGCGGAATTCTATGGGGATAATAGGCTGAGGGGGATTGTCAAGGAAGCGGAGAGAAATAATGGGAAAAATGGGGAGTTAAGGGAGTTGGTAGAAGAGGTTGTGGAAATTGTTGTACCGAGATTGCTAGGGGATGAAAACTTGAGAGGGAGTGATGGACAGAAGATCAAACCGGTGGTTGTGCATGGAGACTTGTGGAGTGGAAATCACGGAATTGGGCGGATTGGGGAGGGGGGAGTGGAGGAGGTGGTTTATGATTCAAGTGCTAGTTGGAGTCATGCGGAGTTTGAGGCCGGGATTATGAGGATGTTTGGAGGGTTTGGAAGTGCGTTTTGGAGGGAGTATCATGAGGTTAGGCCGAAGGATGAACCGCAAGAGGAGTGGGAGGATAGGTGTGCGCTGTATGAATTGTGAGTATATTGATTTGTGATTTATGCGTTGGACCGGAACAATGGTGCTGATTTGTAATCTAGGTATCATCATTTGAATCATTATGCAATGTTTGGGGGCGGATATAAGGGGGGTGCTGTGAATATTATGAGAAAACTGTTGAGGAAGTATGGAGAAGAAACTTGATACCACCAGTCAAGCACTTAAGCTGGAATTATCTACTGATGAAGTAACAATATTTCATATATATTCTAAAGACCTCCAGAAACAGATTTGACACCTCTAAAGAGATGTAAAAGGGATGTTTGCTGTGAACCATGTAGCTGCATACTAGCTGTAGCTCTTCAAAAGAGAACGCGAGCATGGATAGATTTTGGTCTAAGCAGGAATTCTTGCCGATGTTTCTGTGTCTAAAGTAATAGACACTGAGAATGGGTTATTGAGCTATTGGTATTGAAGATCAGGTGATACTGACGGCGGACCACCTTTGTTGCACTTTTGACGCCGTCAACGACACGTTCAACACCCGCTTTTGGTCCGCTGTGACATATTGTATGAATTAAACTCCAAAAGGATTATTTTCTTATGTTGAGGCTTTGATAGCAGCTCAGATGTGAAAATCCTGACATTCATACTTCTTACATATCTGTCGTACATCATTGATTGGCAAGAAAAGAAGCAACCAACAAAAGCTGATCCGACTCTCTAAAAGAGGCAGGTAGTATCGCATTTCCCATTGGACAGCGATAAGAACCAAACTGCCGGGTACCAAGTGATTGATTAGCTGCCAGGTACAAGCGAGTTTTCTTTGCGTCTACCATGCTATCTAGTGCTTTAGCGAGCTTTATGTGCATGGATCGGATCCCCTTTCGGATAAGCTTCAGATAGCAACTAACTATAAACAAGCAACCAGTTGAACGCAGGAAAATATGTTTAACCTGTCAACTGCCAAGTGTATTAGTTTATTGTCACAATGCCGTGTCCATTCACAGAGGAATTGGCATACGGGCCCGTCGTTCTTCAGTGTCGCAGACTCTCTGACTTCACTCTTCTTTTTGAGGAAATCTTTTTCACATTACTCCCATCATGTCTCTTTTTAATCGTTGCCGCTACAAGAGTGTTTGCAATTCATAACAAGCCTCTTATAGTCCGACGGGGTACACTGTATTCCCTTAAGCTTGTCAGTCAAAGTCCCTCTGATATCCCTCAGTAGACACGCATATTATACTCCAAATCAAAACAGCTAATGTGTGTAAAGATTGCAGTGATAATCTTCGCAATAATTCAGCTCGTTACTCTAGTATTGATTTGTAGTAATCATGCCAGAACTTTTCTTTCGGTACCTGCGACCACATTGTCGATGGTGGCCGCGATCTCCTTGGCGCTTTTGTCCCATTTTGAACATACGCGTTCACTTTCTCCATCATTTACAATTGGCTCATACTTGTGCACCACTATCCTGCTTAAAGCTGTAACTACACGGACTTATTGGCTCCTTGCAAACACCGATACAGGCTACATACGCGTTGCTGAAGCGAGTTCAATTGCGCTCGTCTTCCAAATTATCATCGTCGTTCTTGAAAGCTGGAGCAAGAAGCAGTGGCTCTTTGAACATGAAAAAGTTGCAGCCGAAGAGTTGGCTAGCTTTGTGGATCGTTCTCTATTCTTTTGGCTTGGCAAGCTACTCCTTCACGGATACCGACAAAAGCTCACACTGCTTGATCTACAGCCGATCGATCGGACTCTAGGTACATTCAACCTATCGAATGGCTTTCATAACATACAGAAGCGTGTAAAGCGTGCGTATTCATCATAAATCATCTCCTCTAATCACCGCCCCTGACCTTTTATCTCCAGTTAGGCGTTTCGGTCTTCTAGGCATAACTTTACGATGCTCGGGCTCATCCATATTATTTCCTGTGCTACCACGACTTTGTCTCACCGGCTTCAACTTTGCACAACCATTCTTGGCCACATCGTTGATTGCATATTTTGAAAATCAAGGATCAACGACTTTGAATGCGGGGTACGGATTGATCGCAGCTTCCTTCCTTACCTACACTGGAATTGCGGTAGGCAGGCATATCCGCCTTTTCTGATTGACATGGTGCTTATTGATCTGAATAGATATTCACTGGATGGTATTGGCATATGTCGTATAAATATGCCACAAAACTGCGTGGTGGTTTAATTGCAAGAATCGCTGACAAATTAATGAGGCTCAAGCAGGAGACAGGTCTCGAGTCAAAAGTTTTCACTCTCATAGTCGCAGATGTTCAGAAGATTATCAGCGCTTCCGCATATATACATGAGATATGGGCGGTGGTTCTAGAAACTGGTTTAGCGACATGGCTGCTCTGGAGACAAATTGGGCCTTCAAGCCTGACTGTCCTGGCAGTCGCCTTGAGTTAGTTTCTACCACCTAAAATTAATATGTATTTTCTGACATTTATCTATTAGTCTGTGCCACGGGGTCAACTTTCCTCGGAAAACACGTTGGAAAGGCACAGCAAACTTGGCTCGCAGGTACAGAGAAGAGAATTGCGGCAACAAAGAAAATGCTGTCTTCTCTAAAGTCAGTTAAAATGATGGGCGCCAGCCAGCGTGTACGTATAGCCATCGAGAAACTTCGAGATCTCGAATTTGTGGCCTCAAAGTCATTTCGTACACTTTTGACCGGAAATTTAATCTCATGTGAGTGTATCAATACTCAGTATTTCACACACGTCTACTAACATTTGCCAAAAGCGTACTCCACACTCACTTTAGCGCCCGTTGTTGCATTTGGAACATATATTGGCTTCAATAGAGCTACAAATGGAGACTTTAATGCCTCTAAATTATTCGGTTCTCTTATTCTCATCAATCTGCTTGCATCGCCACTCGTACGCATTTTACAAATCCTCCCGCATTTTGGAGCCGCGCTTGGATGCTTCTCTCGCGTAGAAGACTTTTTGCTGAAGTCAGAAGTCACTGACCCCAGAGTAATCGTAGTTGATGCGACCAAACACGGGAAGGGTTTCCAGAAGACTGAGTTTGTAGGTGAGAAAGGAGTATTAAACCAAGAGAAGGAAGAATATCCGGTGAAGTCGAAGGATTTTTCAATATTGACCATGCGGCATGCAAGTTTTGGCTGGGGCACTGAAACAATTCTGCGCGATGTTAATTTTGAAATTACTGCAGGTCAACACGTCGCCGTCACTGGATCTGTCGGCTGCGGTAAATCACTCTTGCTACAAGCGATACTTGGTGAAGTCGAACTTAAGACTGGGACTTTGCATATTGGAGATATAGGCATGGGGTATTGCAGTCAGAACCCGTGGCTAGAAAATGTTTCCGCACACGAAAATGCATTTAGAGGCGCGCCTAATGACAAATCATGGTTGAATTTGGTTGCTGATAGTTGTGATCTCGGCGGCTTACTGGGTGTAGAGAGTTTTCATAAGACTGTTGGAAGTGGTGGTGCCAAAATAAGTGGTGGTGAATGCCAGCGACTAGTAAGTTGATCCATTGCACACATGAAATTTCGACTTATGAAATTCAGGCTTTGGCACGTGCGATTGCAACTCGATCCGCAATCTTACTCCTAGATGATGTTTTCAGTGCTATAGATAAGACTACAAAGACTTCCATGCAAGAAAAGTTGTTTGGACGAAAAGGTATTTTGCGCGAGCAGAAAACTACAGTTATTCATGTCACTCAGGACCGTAAGCAGGCCCGTTAACGAAACTTTTGTCATCTTCTAATCCTCTATAGAACAATTCATAGAAGCTGCCGATATGGTTCTTCGAATAGACGATGCAGGAAACATTCAGCAGTTGCAGCCAGTGGCTGGTACAATTCAGGCTACGGTGGTAGACAAAATCGAGGGGAAAATAGTCAATACTACAGAGTCCAGCCCTGGTTCTCAATCCCCATCAAAAAGCAGCCATGCCGACCCGACTAAAATCGCAGATAAGAAGGTCTACCAAGCGTATCTCTTTTCCATTGGGCGTTCGAACATAATTATCTTCTTCATTGGTGCCATCATATTTTACTTCACTTTGAGGTTTGCCAGTATGTTTGCTTTTGAGCGATTGTCTAATTATCAAAGCCACTAACAGAGAATTAGACATATGGGCAGAGTGGTGGTCTAATGCAAGTACTGGCAGCTCGACAAAGGGTGTTAAGTACTGGATGGGTATCTACGCATTCTTGAATCTGCTCCCACTGATCACCATAAGCCTCTGGGCGGCGTGAGTTTATCCCTGGCCGAGAAATTTGCCTAAGCTAATTCATTGTGGTCACCTCATGCTCATAGTTATTCCAACTTCAGGTGTTGGGCTACATGGTAGACTACTCCGATCTGTCCTCAATGCACCTTTTATCTTCAATAGCACCATCGACTCTGGAAGCCTCATAAATAGATTCAACCAAGACCTAATGCTTGTTGATACCCAACTTCCATTCCAGCTTCTGAATACTGTTTCTGGATTGTTCGCGACTGTTATCCAAACAATATTGATTACCATATCTGCTGTTTATATCGTTGCTATTCTTCCCGTTCTGGCAGCCGTACTTTTTTTGATACAGAATTTCTACTTACGAACATCGAAACAACTGCGACAATTTGATTTAGAATCTAAAGCGGGCTTGCACACAATGATCGCAGAAGTATATGAAGGACTGGTGACAATCAGGGCCCATGGTTGGCAGAATATCATGCAAGGAGAGTTTTACGAGAAGCTGGACAGATCACAGGAGCCAATATATCTTCTTTACATGGTGCAGACTTGGCTCCAGTTGACGCTGAACTTAGTAGTTGCTGGAATTGCAGTATTAGTGGTTGGTGTGGCTATTGAATTGCGTTACAGGACAAGTGCCGGAGGAATTGGAGTAGCATTTTTGAATCTGGTGAGTTTGGGAGAATCACTGACACAAACAATTCAATCTTGGACCGCTTTGGAGACCTCCCTTGGAGCCATTGCCAGAATTAAAGCCTTTGAGCAAGAAACACCTGTAGAGCCAGAAGTTACATCGCCAACTGAAGTACCTCTTACGTGGCCAACTTCGGGCCAACTGAGTTTTGAAAACGTTTGGACAAGCTATAATCTTGGCATGGAAAAGCCTTCTTGGAGTTTACGAGCAATAACCTTGAAAATCAAATCTGGTGAGAGGATTGCCATTTGTGGTCGTAGTGGTTCTGGAAAGTCGACTTTGTTGCTATCCCTCTTGGCGCTGATCGAAACAACGAAGGGTGCCATATATCTTGATGGTATCGATATCTCAAAAGTCCAACGATATGTTTTGCGATCCAAACTCCATGTTATTTCACAAGACGCGTTCACAGATGGCGAAATCGTTCGCGATGCACTAGATCCGGCTGGAAAGCTGTCTGATGAGACCATCAACGACGCCCTGCGTGATTGTGCTTTACTAGACAAGATCAATGCATCAGGATCGCTGTCTGCCAATTTAGGTGACGCCATGCTATCGGTTGGTGAAACCCAACTTTTTATCTTAGCCCGAACTATTCTTGGAATCGAGGACTCTAATAGAGGCGGTGTCGTACTGCTCGACGAAGCCACTAGCAGGTAAGAGACTACCCATCTTATTGAAAATGAATGGGAACTAACAGACTGATAATTATCGATGTCGCCACCGAGCGAAAGATAATGAATACTGTTGCCAAAAGACTGCAAGGAAAGACCGTGATCTCAGTTTTACATCGTCTCGAAGCCGCGGTTGAATTTGACAAAATTTTGGTTCTGGAGAAGGGCGAAGTGGCACATTTTGGCCCCACGAAAGAGGTTATCAAAGATTCTGATTTATTTTCTTCTTTCAGAAACTGAAATCGAGCTTAGAAAATACTGTATTGTCACACGGATAAAAGTCTATTTTTTAGAAGTGTGTAATAATTATTGAGCAGATTTACCTAGAAAAAGCCAATCTGCATATTCGCCTCATAAGAGCGTTAAATCAATCACCTATGCTGTAATCAAAACATCACCTGCGTTTTATCTGGACACTTCTATTGACTAACATGATATCTTTGAGCCTCACGACGACTTTTGGTGTCCTTTGTAACCCTCCCTACAGCAAGCAAGCATTTACTCTTCCTAATGGGGGCAGTACTGCATGAGTATCCCTAAGAGATACAAGGGTGTTACTTGTATCGTGTAACTGTTGCAAGTGCGCCGTTCTTTACACTATGTAGAGTTGCTATCGTGTCTATTCGAAGTCTTGAAGCTACTCGCTCATGATACTGGCCTGTTCATTGAACGCACAGCACATGCACCATTGCTTATGATGGTTGCAAGAGAGGATGCCACCACGCCAATCGATGTCACTCTAGCTACTTATCAGAGGGTTCGCGAGCCCAAACAGCTTGTACCACTTCTAGGTGGGCAATTTGAGGTGTATCTGGGTCCAAAATTTGCTCTTAGTTCCTCCAAGGCTAAGAGCGGATAGAGTTGTTGCAGGGAAACTTCTTGTGATTGATACCGGATGATTTAAAAACTAACAAAAAACCACTAGGTCCAATGGAGATTGACATAAAAGTCAAAGCAGCCAGTGTCAACTTTCTTGATCTGCTCACGGCTCTCGGATGTGTCGACAATCACAAACTCGTGGGATGTGCATATGCAGGTGTGGTGACCAGAGCCGGCTCAGGAAGTACCTTCCATTGCCGGTGCCGACCGAGAATATCGATACTTTGATACAGCTCTACGAGCACGGTGTCGATTCTCGGCTTTTCAGGGAGCTGACATGGTAGAAATGAGGCTATATTGGCTACCTATGTAGTGAATACTAAGGATCCAAGATTCCACGGAAGGGCGAAGCTCTCTTCGCAGGATACTCATACATTAGTCCCAAACTCGGATAGAATGTAATGCACGTGCTACCTAGGAGCTAATCTGTCAGTTCAACAGATTCAACATCGCACTCTAACATGGAAATGCTGCCGTTTGGCTGTCTTCCTTTCTATACTCATTGATTGTGACGATATATCATTAACTACTATCTACTATCAACATCGACAGGATCACACCCTTGTCATCTGATGATCGATAGGACGATTCACTTTCTCATAGTGGAATTGTGCTGGTAGCAGTAACGACCTCGGGACGAAGGAGCCTCGTTTTTTGGGTGGAGGTAGATATTTTGTTGTTAATTGAACTTGACTTGAAGAATAAAAAAGTAATACGGGAATTTTTATTATCAAATATCAAAATAGATAATAATTATAATAAATTTATACACATGACAAATAAAACCGAGTAACAATTTATAAGTTTACTTTGTGTATAGGCAGGTAGGTATTGGTGACGTTCAATTTCAGTGATTTTCCCTTAGAATCTGGGGTCACTTAGCCGGGATTTATTTCTCGAGGACACTAAGGAATCTGGCATATCTTCAATCTACAACTCCCCCTCATCAACAAAATACTTCACGCCACACACCCTTCAAAGGCGTGAAATCTTAGGAATTTCGTACAGAATCACAGTCGCATATGGCTATATAGCAATTTGATACCATTCACCTTAATACTGACGGTAGTTGAAAACGCGTTCTCCTCCCTTCGTCTGTTTACGCGTAGCATTCAATTTTGATTTCGAGATGGCACCCGAACAATCCGCATCACCGCCAGGAAGGCGGAGAACAGGTGCAAATAGGGAAAATCAATACTTGTTTAACTTAGGAGTCAAGGGAAGGTTAGTGATTGATTGTCCATTTATTTTTATATTATTAAAATGGAACTAGGAAAACTGGTGTTGAACTACCGGATACTGGAATTCGCGATGCAAATGGCTTGGAGCCAATGGACGATTTGTTCTCTCCAGATAAACCTGAAAGTGTTAAGACAGGCAGAAGCGCAAATGGATCGCGGAGAAACGCGCTGGAAGACGCGACAATATCTAGTGAGGAGGATATGGAAATGGATGGAGAAAGTATGTCTAGACAGCCAGAAACGCGCAATTGGCAATATTGATATTCTTCTAGATACAGCCCCAGAGCCTACTGAAGTCTTGAATCAACGAAGACAAGATGCGCGAATGGCTCTGCCTATACCTAGATCTAGGTCGCCTTTAAAAACACATCTACAGTCACCAGCCCGCAGGCATCCATCATTTGGCATATCTTCCCCCGCCAAAGAAGCATCTAGTGAAGCCGACAATACGGGCCCTGTCCGACGAAAGTTGGATTTCTCAGCCGAAGATGTGGCAGTCGAAACGAAACAGGCAACGAGTGCTCCCAATGGACGAGGAAAACCAGGACGCCCAGCATTAGGCAATCTTACGAATGGCACTAGACTTTCACCTGGCAGACGTCCTCCGCAAGCGTTAAACCAGAGTAGCGATGATATGGAGAATCAAGACGAGAGTGCATTAGAGTTCGAAGATGATTCAAATCAATACAATGCCCCGGATGACGATGATGACGATGCTGCTGTCGATGCGCTCGAGGGAAACTCAGACTTGGTAGAAGAGTATGGTGAACAAGAAGAGGAAGAGGAGATTGAACAAGAGGACGAGCCGGAACCGGAACCTTCCCCGCCCAGAAAAGTAGCAAATAAGAGTAAAGGGAAGGGTAAAGTAATTGAGGAGCCAGAGCCAGAGGAAGTACCGGAACTAGAGCAGCCCGCGCCAAAGCGTAGAGGCAGGAAACCGAAGAATTCAGCTCGGATCGAACCTGCGGAGGAATCAAGAGAGGAAACCAAAGAAAGACCTACAAAAAAAGCACGACGATCTGCAGAAGCTGTTGAAGCACCTGAACCTACAAAGAAAAAACCTGGAAGACCTGGAAGACCGGGCAATGCCACAAAATCCACCACTGTACCTAAAGTAGCGGCGAAACCAAAAGGCCGACCAAAGATAGCCCCGATACTTGAGGCGGACTCGCCTCTGGTTCACCGTGGTCCCCCTATTCCTAGAAAAAATGGCCTCTATATTCTTCGACGTGAGACGACACTGGGTGGCACTGGTATGCTGCGAACAAGATCTGGCCGAAACTCAATGAAGCCTCTTGCGTTCTGGAAAGGTGAGCATGTCGAATATGACGATGACGGAACGGTGCCAGATGGAACTCATGGTGCAAAGATTCTGTTGCCTAGCATTAAGGAGGTTATTCGTGTAGATGAAGTAGAGCAAGAAAAGCGATCGAGATCGAAATATCAAAAACCCAGCAAAAGCAAATCGAAGAAGAGGGCGCGAGAGGAACTGGAAGAAGATTCGGAAACAGAGGAATGGGAATCCCAACCTGGTCGCATTGAGGGCTCAGTACGAATATGGGACCCGGAAGATCAAGTTGGAGAAAATGCTGCAGAGAAAGTGGAAGACGTCGCTTTCTCGTCAGCTGCAATTAAGACTCGTGATATTCCAAACGCTTCGTTCAAATTTGCCAAAACTCTCACGTTGCCCTTTTTCGGCTCAGGTATGGTCGACCTCGAGCCTGGCGCTGTCAAGAAACCAAAGAATTCGAGAAAAATGCAGATGGTATTTTTCGTGTTCTATGGCAGAGTTGAAGTTTCGGTCAACGAAACCACTTTCAGAATTGGCAAAGGTGGAATGTGGCAAGTTCCTCGAGGTAAGCATTAACTTAATTCAATATTCATTCACTCAGATACTAAGACAATGCAGGAAACTTCTATAGCATCACCAACGATTACGACAAACCAGCGAGAATATTTTTTGCGCAAGGCTGTGAACTTGGAGATTCGGAAGGCGGCGCAGCTCCACCTGCAAGTCAATAATGTATAAATAATGTAATTGGTGTTTACTTGTTTTCCCTCTCGTCTTTTTACAACTTGTGCTTTCCCGTTGGTGGTACGATAAGGTGGAAAAATGGGCTCATGTTCTCACGCTTGGCTGGGGAGTTAATTGTTGAAGGTTTTTTGATGATACCATGCTTCTTATTCTTCGATAGCATTTTCATATGGACATCAAGTGCACGTTGATATGTCCATCTTTTGGGGTATCTATGTAACGAATGAAGGGATTTTATCCAATTTAGAAACGTCTCACATAACAACTACCTCGTCTGTTCTACAATGACATCATGTTATGTTGGACGTGAGATTAACGGGTGCATCGGGCGGTAGTAGGGTATTAAATGAATGTAAAACCATAAGCTGCGCACCGGGAGTCGTTCACTCGCCAACCCCTGTAGATTCATGAAATAAAGTGATGTACGCGAAATTGTCGCGAGACGCGTCTTCCTCAGATTCCCAATCAAAAGAAGGCCAAAAATCGACAAAGTTTTGCAACTTACCAGAAACAATTCGGATATGGCAGACTCCCAGATGGAAGTAGATGTCGCTCTTGAGACTCCTGCATCAGGCGTATTCATAGCCCCCTCGATAAATCAATCTTTACTACTATCCGGTGCTTCATATCAACATTATTCAGATGTTCCTCCGTCACTTCTTCCTATACCCAATACCGATGCTTTGAAACCTGATGCGCCTCCAGCTCCTGGCCCACCATGTGCTTTAGGAATTGATGAAGCTGGGCGCGGTCCTGTTCTTGGTCCTATGGTATACGGACTATTTTACTTACCACTACCTCTCTCCGATCCGTTGCTACGAAATACACATCATTTCGATGATAGTAAAGTACTTACACCGACCGTTCGATCCGAGCTTATGGAGAAACTTTGCACGCCAGGTTCAGATCTGTATACGCAATGTGGTTGGGCGGTCGACGTTATGTCGGCGAGAGATATTGGTGCCAACATGATGAAACCGGCAACATACAATTTAAATGCCCAAGCTATGGATTCCACCATCGCATTGATTCAAGGAGTCATGGATAAAGGTGTCAATGTGAAGGAAATTTATATTGATGCGTTGGGAAATACAGTCACATATCAGAAGAAACTGGAACGGATCTTCCCTACAGCTCAAATCACAGTTGCGAAAAAGGCGGATAGTTTGTATCCATGTGTGAGTGCGGCAAGTGTATGTGCAAAGGTTACTAGAGATGCTGCTCTAGAGTCACTGTATGAAAGTTACATGAATAAAGACGGGGATCAGAAGATGGGCGGAACGGAAGAGGACAGTTGGGGCTCGGGATATCCATCTGATGCTAGAGCAACTGCATGGCTGAAACGCAACATGGATCCTATATTTGGATGGGGTAGTGAATGCCGATTTAGTTGGGGGACGACGAAAGACATGTTAGATCTCAAAGGTATTGCGGCTAAAGTCGATTGGCCAATTGAGGAGGATGACGAGACGAGTAGGTTAACGGATTTCTTCAGTGCGGACAAAGATAAGGATACAGACGAGCTTGGGTCATGGTTTGGAAGCTCAGTAGGAACGGAAATCTTTTAGGATAGGGTTTCTTGTCTTGAGACTTGTTCGGCGTTTTGGTGGGAGGCAAACTTGGAACGTTGCCATACCTTGGTGTAAATATTTTGATTGAATTGGAGTTGGGTTGTCTTGTAAAGTCGAGATGGATTTGGCCCAGATTACGAGTACGGTTCTCCTTGGAGCTGTATAACACTCACTACCTACCGCACACAGATGGCTTATCAGGAAAGATAGGTATAAGAAACTTAGAATTCTCTGAACTTTCTGATGACGTGAATCTTAACATCTTATTGAAAATATCATGAGTTGATACAATTGGCATGTTTTAAAGTCTGCGAGCTGTGAATATTGATTGATATTGATATTGATATTTATATTGATGGTAGTTCAGTTTCCTTGGCGACAACCAATCAATCAAAGATTTCGGGTTCAGGGTAAGCAGGAAGCTGGAGCCTGTAAATATTAGCGCAAAACTTAATTTCTATCAACAGCTTCAAAAAAAGTCGCGTCTCTGCCAAAAAGTTATAAGTTATAAGCTTATTGTAAGCTTTAACTTTTTTCCTTTCCAAGAGCATTGAGCAGTGGATTGCGCCCCTTCTTGATTTGTTATCACTCATCATCAAGAGTTCTTTCTTTTCCCTTTCAATTTTATTCTCATTAGAACCTTGTAACGAATTGAAATCAGTCAAAATGTCGCTCTTCGGGAACACGAATCAAAACAAGCCATCACTCTTTGGTGCACCGCAGACAACAGGAGCGGCTACAGGTGCTAGTACGGGAGGTCTTTTTGGTGGATTGGGAACGACTACGACTAGTCAGGCTCCATCAACGGGAGGAATGTTCGGTGGAATGGGTGCTACAAGTCAACCACAATCGACCGGCGGTCTTTTTGGAGCAACGACAAGTCAACCACAATCAACCGGAGGCCTTTTTGGAGGAACAACTACAAGCCAACCTCAATCAACTGGCGGCCTTTTTGGAGCAGCCAAACCTCAACAACAATCGGGGACAGGATCCGGTGGTTTATTTGGAGGACTTGGAGCAACTCCAGCAGCAACTCAACCACAACAAACAGGTGGTCTTTTTGGTGCGACTACACAACCCCAAACTACAAGCAGCACAACCGGAGGTCTCTTTGGTAATTCTTTGGCACAACCACAACAGCAGCCGCAACAAAATACTGGTGGGCTTTTCGGAAACACAACTACACAACCCAACCCTTCAGGATCAATGTTCGGACCTACTCCACAAATCCAGCCTCTCTCGCAATCTCGACAACAAAATGGAACCAGCGGTGCCTATTTTGATGCTATATTGGAGAAGAGTCGTAAGAGGGCACACGATGAGGATTCTTTGGGCTTACAATTAGGTTTGGGGGATATTCGACAACGCATGAAGAGGCTGGCTCCTAGTACCCAAGATGGCTCTGTCGATGGAAGAGCTCATTACCTATTGGCAGCTTCTGGCGTAGACCCAGGCGCTGCGCTCAGAGATTTGAATCTATTCACCGCTGCCACGGGCAGACTCGATAGGACAGCGCCTGTAGAGGCACCCGTTGATGCAGATGTCGAAGCATACCTCACACGTCTGGAAACTCAAACCACAATGAGCATGATATCTGAAGGGTTGGCACGATCTGTTCGAGATTTCGATGATTTCCTCGAGGAGAATGTTGCGATGGAATGGAGTGCACAACGCAAGAGAATATATGAACATTTTGGAATTAAGCCCAGAAGAGAACAAACGACAGGGCCATCAGTAAGCTTTGCGGCTACAGCCACAGAATCTATGGGCGGTTTTGGTAGATCAAGACGCGGCAAAGGACTCGCTCCTGGAGCATCTAAAGGACCTGGAATTCCGAGGGCTAGCGTTTTTGGAAAATCAAGCATGCAGAGATCTGTTATAGGAGCTATTACTCCAGGAGGAACCGCAAACCGCACGCTATTTACTGATATAGAGAAAGGAGATACGAATGGGTCGGCACCAGGTCCAAGTGACCGATTCATTCGCGAGAAGCAGGCTCGATATATCGAGAAAGTCCAGAACCTCAATGGTGCTAGACTAAAGAACCTTCACTACCCAATTGCGAACGAATTCTCGGCTGTTGTAGCCCAAGGTAGCGAACAGCATTCTGCAGATGTTTACAGGGCATATAGATGCTTGATGGAAATCGTTGGCGAAGATCCCGACCCGGACAGACTACAACTCCCTGGCGCGGTCAAACAGAGACAGTTTGCAGCTGCATATCTGGATGACAATACAAACTCAGCTCAAGCGGCCGATTTGAAAAAGCGGATACTCAGTGGATCACTTCGATTTCTTGAAAAGGAATTTTTCGAGAATGTAGAAACTATTGTTGCCAAAAACCCCAGGGAAGCACTTGTGGGTGGTAAACCTAGTCCTCTCACAAAAATACAGGGTTATGTTCGTCTGCGCTCAGCTCGTAAAGACCTTGCTACAGACATCTCCGCTCTACAAATTGTCAATGACGATTACGTCTGGGCAGTAGTCTTTTATCTTCTGAGATCTGGCCACGTTGAGGAAGCCAATGCTTACGTCCAAGAGAACAGGGAAGCATTCCGGGTAATTGACCGCAGCTTCATGTTTTATATCGCAGAATATGCCAATAGCCCAGACAGAAAATTAGGACATGACCTTCAAAATCGCATTCAAAGCGAATACAGTCAGCGGAATCGAATTTCCCCAGAGGGTTCTATAGATCCTTTCAGAATGGCATGCTACAAGATAATTGGTCGCTGCGAACTCCACGTTCGCGCTCTGGATCAGAACATTGTTCAAAACCAGGATGACTTTGTCTGGATACAGTTTGTCCTTGCGCGCGAAGCTAACCGAGTCGATGAAATTGCCAGCGATGCATATGGACTCGCAAATGTACAAAAGACATTCAAAGATATTGGTGCCCGGATGTTTTCCAAAGGAAATGAAAATAGCGGACCATTTAGTGTGTACTTTGTGCTGTTGGTACTTTCAGGCTTATTCGAAGACGCAATCGACCTTCTTTATCGCCATAGTATTTCTGATTGTGTTCATTTCGCCACGGCACTTGACTTTTACGGCCTGCTTCGAGTCTCAGATCCAGATGTTGCAGAGGGTGGATTCTTAAGTTATACAATAAGACAACAACCTCAGATAGCATTTGGATTAATGATGGGATTTTACACTGCAGAATTCAGAGCTGCCAATGTCAGCGCTGCCGTGGATTATCTTACCTTGATCTGTCTTAATAGTGACCTTAAAGGCGATGCTGGTTCAAAACAAGTTGCATTATGCCACGAAGCTCTTCAAGAGCTGATTTTGGAAAGCAGAGAATTTGCTTTGTTGCTTGGAGATATCAGACAAGATGGAAAGCGCCTAAAGGGAGTTATCGAAGAACGCCTGGAACTCATCAATCTCAGCAGCGCAGATGATTTCATGAGAACAGTAACGATACAGGCAGGAAGTGTCGCGGATGACAACGGGCGAACTACTGATGCAGTCCTACTTTATCATTTAGCAGAAGAGTATGACAATGTCGTTACTATCCTTAATAGAGCTCTTAGCGAAGCTATTGCTGTGCCTGTGGGCCATAGCCCGTTGCGATTACAACCACTCAAGCCAAGGCCTGGAGACAAATCAGGAAGAGAGGCCCATACCAGTCTCAGTCTTACCTCAATTGATGATCCTTTCGAATTAGCTACCATCATGACGAAGCTCTACTCAAACAATCGCATGTATCTCAACAAGATCAAGCAAGAAAACCGTGCAGCTTGTGAGGCTTTGTTGAATATCTGCCGTGCCAAGGAATTTGTTGAAAATAGACAATGGGCCGAAGCATTAGATGTAAGTTCTGACCTTTGACATTTTGTAGATCACGAGCTAATTTTTTTCACTATAGGTTGTGCAGAATCTTGACATTCTTCCCTTGAGCGCCGAGGGCAATCCAAGTGCAGTACGAAGTTATGCCACCAAATTTTCATCACTATCCCAAGAGGTTGCAAACACTATCCCTAGTCTTTTGACATGGACAGTTTTGTGTTGCAACAACCAAAGAACTTCTCTCATGAATGCCCAATACGGAGGTAATGAGGGTACCAGACGACTCATGATTAATCAATTGAGACAACAAAACATGGACTTAACGACTTATACCAGTCAATTGAGATACAGATTCCCTGCGTCTCTTCATGAAGCTCTTGCGAGGGCTCAATCGGAGTAGGGGAATGAACATATGACATAAGCTTATGAGCTTGAATGTATATTAGAATAGCACAGTGGGAAGAGATCAAAAGGGCATTTTGAGATTTTATTTGGATGGAACGAAATGAAAACATTGGGGGTCTGTCTACTACTTTTGTAGTTGATTTTTACAATTTCTCATGAACAAATGCATAGATGAAGAATGTATTATGTTACTTATTAGGAGACTAATTATGAGTGGTTAATGAATACAGAATATTGAGAACTCGCTTCCAATTACATGACCAAAATGGTGTTTCGATTGGTACGCCAATGCGGGAATGAATACTAATCGGGGCATCTCCCGGTATTTGTGTGCAAATACTTCTTCACTAGCAACTGATCTGGGGTTTGTCCGTCCCCTGATTGTATGGTGCCAGCATGACTCGGGGATTATTACAGTTTTTATATGGTTTGAGAGCATTGATAGCACGCCCGTGGCAGGTTGATATGGCAGTTGAAATCAGCAAACCCCGTATAGTAGATACAAGCGAATATTTCATGACAGATCAGTGCACACGGGTTCTAGAATGGTATAGTACAACTAATTATAATGTTAATACTCAAAAGACAATGATGTGCAAAGATTTGTCAAATGAAGATAAAGGTTAGATTGCGGATCGCTTTCCGCAATGATTGGCATTTAATCAACATACCCAGCAAGCTCTTTCCAAAACGATCTTTCTTTTTGACATCAACATTTCCGGTATTTTCCCAGATTTTCCCCATGGTTTCCCCCGAGCTTTCGTACATTTGCTTAATCTCCTCAACTTACATGACTCGAGCGAACCCTGACATTCAAATGTACATGACGATACATATATGAAAGAACCCCTCCATCCATCGACCCCATTCACTTCACCAAACGCGAAATAAATACTTGATGTCTCTTATCTATTGCTAACAAGACGAATCGTGCTGTGTCTGCTCTAAAAACTAGAACATTAAGATAAGGAAGTACCACGGAAGGCCGCATCGCATGCGAGAACCCGTGGTTTCCGCAGATACAGTATGACACCTGATGCGAATGCAACTCAGCAGGGATCTACATCTCCATCATCGGACCAGCGACATGTGAGCATCGCGCATTCTACATCGGAGGATCGAGGGGAGGGCGAAAACGTAAATGCGACGGGTGATGGTGGGGAGGGAGGTACTCCGGTTGAGCACGGAGAGGGGAGTGTGGGTGGAGGTGGAACTAGTGGAGGGGAATCGTCGAAGAAGAGGAAGATTCCTCCAACGGAAGAGAGAAGAGCGAGCGCAAGAGGTGTTGCGAATTTAACGCCAGAGCAGTTGGCAAAGAAGAGAGCGAATGATAGAGAGGCGCAGAGGAGTATAAGGCAGAGGACGAAGAATCAGATGGAGGGGTATGAGAGAAGGATTAGGGAATTGACTAGCCAACAACCCTATCAGGAGTTACAGCAAGTAATACGACAGAAGGAAATGGTAGAGCAAGAGAACTTGGATATCAAGAAGAGGCTATCGCAGGTCATTGCACTTATCACACCAATACTTGGTACTCATGGTCAGTAATTGGGTTTGTGGCTCAACAAATTCGCAGAAATAGCTAAACCGATAGCTAACTTTGCAATACAGGATTCGAAATTCCTCAATTACCACCACAGCCAAATTATCCTCCGCCCAATCGACCTAATTCCGCGAATCGCAATGCATCGACGCCTAATAGCATAACCTCTCCCAACACCGTCGTAGGACCCTCATGGCCAGTTTCTTCTGCACCAATGGCAGCTGCCCCTGCCCAAGATTCTAGACCCTTTATCCAATCTCAACAAACCCAACAATTGGCACAACAGCGACATGAAATGGCACATAATCTTGAATTGGGCCCCGAAAGACTTGGTCTAGATTTCCTTCTTGACGAAGGACAGCGCGGGAAGATACCTATCCCTCCTGGTCCACTAGAAACTACTGGATTTCAACAGATGCAAAGGTCGGCTGAAAGTATGAGTCCCATACACCAGCGCAACAATTCGACTGCCAGTAGTACAACGAATTACAACACTCCAAATCCTTCCTCAGGTTCAGGCTCAGGCTCAGAAATAAATGGATTTAGCGCTCCTATCCGAAACGGTCCTCCTACATGTCCTCTAGATAGTCTCCTTCTGGATTTCCTCCAGGAGCGTCAGGCCGCTGCCCTCGAAGGTCTATCCACGCCCAAACTCGTAGGACCAGCCTATCCATCTGTCTCTAGCCTCCTAAATCCTTCTCGTGGCATTACTTCCCATCCCGTCTCAAAAGTCTTCACTGATATCCTCGCCACATTCCCAGACCTTTCTACTCTCCCCGAAAGAGTAGCAGTGCTCTACATAATGTTTCTCTTGATGCGCTGGCAAATTCATCCCAGCCAAGCAAATTATGATCGTCTCCCCTCCTGGATAACTCCTCGTCCTTCTCAGCTCTTCACTCCGCATCCAGCATGGATCGATCATCTCCCTTGGCCAAAAATGCGAGATATTCTGGTGAGAGATTACAATCCGCGGGATTATCTGTTTGATAACTTTTTCATCCCCTTTACGGGTACATTGAGTCTCAATTGGCCGTATGAACCTACAGATGCACTTCTAAATTCTGGGAGTGGAAATGGGGGGTCGGGTCTGGGGTTTAGCGAGGAGGGAGAGTTGTTGATCAATCCAGTTTTTGAGAGACATTTGAGACGGTTGGAAAACTGGAGTTTGGGACCACAATTTGCGAATGCGTTTCCGGGGTTGAGGGATACATTTCGCGTTAAGACGGAGGGGGATAGAAGGTAGTGGATAATGAAAATGTCTTGAAGGGGAAGGAAGATTCTTGTATAAATATATTTTCAGGGTTGGAGTAAGGGTTACATCAGATGAATGGGTATCAAATTGGCCCATCGTATAATTTCAACTTGGGTGGTAAGATGGAAGAAAGGGGAGGGAAGGGAAAATATGAGATCAACGGCGTACTAGATATGTGTATATGTCTGTATGTTTGCAAGAAGTTCTACATGTTGGGGGTCAGGTGGTATGTTTGGAGACGGGGTTTGGATTTAGATTTGGGTTTGCCTATACACGTATACACGAATACGTATGCCTTTGTTTTTTTTTTTTTCTTTTTTTTTTTCTAACAAGCATCTGAACGAGAAAATGGATAGATACACATCGTCGGCATATATCATTATTTTGGTGGATATTATTCCACCTTTTTTTTTTTCTTTTTTCTTTTTCGTTATCACCAAAAAAGATAGAGAAAAAGATACAGATACAGGTACAGACGGCGAGGAGATAGAAACGAAGAAAGGAAATGAGGGAGAGAGGGAGGGTTACGATTCAAGTATCTAGATGATAATTATGATTATGACGTGGGTAACACATACACAAGTAGGGAATAGTCAGCCAAGCAATCATGTAATCAAAGAGGTTGAATGTTGAATGAATGAACGATGGAATCTTAATCTCCTGATTGTTTGCTTGCTTGCGTGCTGGAGTGCTTGCATATGAACGGGTTGAGCACATAGGTATGGTATGGTATGGTATGGTATGTGTAATAGATGAATTGATTGTGAATATTTAGATTCCTAGATTCCTAGATTCCTAACTTCCTAGCTGGGCAGCGAGATCAGATCAGATTAGATCCTAGGAATGAATGGATATGTGTATACGAATATAGCGCGAATATAATGCAAATACGCTGTGAACATAAGGAATACGTACTAACGGACGCGAAGAAAGAACTCAAATGGAATGGAATGGAATGAAAGGAGATAAATCTTATGTAGACGGGTTGGTGTTGATAGCTCGAGCTCGGTATGCATGCGTTTAATAGTTCGATATTTCAATATTGTGTCGAGAAGTTTGATGGATCAGATGATGGTTAGGAGACAGACGAGAGGAGGGAGCGGGGATTTGTGCGTGATTATTAGGTCATCTCAGATGAGATCAATGGAGTGAGTGAATGTCGACTTTAGATTCTGTACGCGAAGAATTGGACTTGCTGAGTGATTCCTATTCACTTCTGAAGTTGAGATGATATTGCTTAATAGCTGTATAGTTTGTTTGGGTTTGAGATGAGATGCATCGAGATGACCGGTAATTTCGACATCACTTTTCTAATTCACTTTTCACTTTCATATACTCAATTTACGAGAAGCAAAATATGAAAGGAAGACTATCTATTTTAATATCGTAATGTGTTTCTGCAGGTTCTGTGCAGACAATACGCTGACCTATTACCCAACTATCTACCCTCATCAATCCTAACCATCCGTCCCAAAGTTTCGTTCATTCGTAATCCAAAGTTTTGGCTTCTCATATCAAGACCATTTACTCAGCGCTCCAGCCCTCAATTGCTTCATCAACTTGGTCTCTGTATACCTGTTGAGTGTTGCACTGCTCAAGGAAGACCTTGTACTTAACGTCCAACAACTTCTTCTCATTAGCGTTCTTTCCTGGTCTGGTTACTTTGCCCGGCTTGCTCATTCTATCCATGATGCTCCATAATTCTTCTGTCTTGCCCTCCTTATCTGCACTAGCAGCTTTAGCACCCAACATGGCGGCACCGTGAACAACAGCTGCGTGTACATATCTTGGGATCAGAACTGGCATAGCACATGTAGTAGCCATAAGTTCCATGAGAATTTTGTTCTGGCATTGGGAACCTGACATGAAGATGGAGGTGATGGAGTGACCAGCACTGTTCATGGTTTCGACGATTTGACGCGTTTGCATGGCAATAAATTCCATGGTTGCGTAGTAGTAAATGGCTAGACCGTCCATGCTACGGTCGTTAGTAAGACCAATGACTGAACCAGTCATCTTTGGGTTGGCAATTGGTGAACGGTTACCCCAGAGATCGCCGTAGAAGAAGAAGTGACGTCCGAGGTATGAGATGGTTGGAGCGTTTTCCTTCTCCTTTAGTTCATCAAGATGGGAATTTAGGTAATCATAAATACTGGTGTTGAATGATTCTGCCATGGACATGGCTTCGTTATATGCTGGATGAGTCTCCAAGACGTGCTTGAGAAGTTCACCGGTGGCAGACTGGCCACCTTCTGCCATCCAGTAACCGGGAAGCAGAACGTCTCGGTAAGGACCCCAGACTCCATCTACGAAAACAGGTTCGCGAGACATAGCCAAATGACAGGTAGAGGTTCCAGCTACAGCTGCAAGACGGCTAAATGCTTGAGAAATATCGTTCTTGGGTGCTCCGGTATCGAGATAATCTTGTCCTAGGTTGACCTTTGCGCCAACAGTACCGATCCATCCAGCATAAGCATCAATAACACCACTTCCGATAGCAATTCCAGCTGGGAGGCCGAGTTCGTTGCCAGCCTTCTCGCTAAGAGTACCAACAAGTTCACCGGCGCTGAGATACTTGCCGTTCTATACAATTATGTTAGCATGAGGTCGGATGATTGAAAATCATAAGTCGCAGTTAGAAGCGGGCTTACTACTCCATCTACTCCTCCCATTCGCTTGAAGTTATCTTTGGTTAGATCACCCAAACCAATAGCTTCGTAGAAGTCCTCTTGCCATCCCTTTACACTACCATCAACACCAACTGGGACAAATCCTTGCTTGCAGACAGTACTGCAGTAGCTTCTGCTTTCATTACCAGTTGCAATGTGGGTCAACGCATCTGCCAAATCATAGAACTTGCAGCGGTCAAAGAGCTCAGGTGGCATGTTGTTCTTGAGCCATAGAACTTTGGGAATTTCCATCTCAATGCTCATCTTTCCTCCTAGGTATCGTAATAGATTGTGTTCGGTGTCATTGATTTTCTTAGCCTCTTCGACAGGTCTGTGGTCGAGCCACAAAATAACGTTGCGATCGTTGCCATCATTTGCGAAGTTTGGGCCGGTGACAGGTACTGGTTCGTCGGTATCTTCTGAGAATACTGCCAAGGAACAGGTAGCATCGAAACCGATACCACGGATTGTTGTTGGGTCAATGTTGTGTTGGCTGAGAGCTCTTTGCACACACATGCAAATACATCTCCAGATGTCTGTTGTGGATTGTTCATAGTATCCAACTTCCGGTTGCCATAAACCAATGTTTTCTGTAGCCACTATTAAACGTTAGGACTTGCTACAATGTATTCTCGAAGTGCAAAACTTACAAGCCTTGATATCTCCTGAAGCATCGATAATGCATGCTCTTGCTGATCCAGTTCCAACATCGATTCCGACTGTTTATCACAAAAATCAGCTTATGTCAACGGGTTGAAAGGATCGAAGTTTCAAACGTGGCAGAGAAACGGCTTTCGAGTGATTCTAGAGCACAAATTGAATAGAAAAATGGAGAAAAACCTACTGAAATGGTCTACATGAGGGTTCAAATCGTTGTGTGGACTATAGACATGTCAGTATAAGATGTCACTTATGCCTGTCGTTGATGCAACAATTGGCATCCATTTGAACCCCAAACTTCTCGTTCTTCGAGTCAATTTAAGGGACCCTTTGAATTTGTATTACCATATCCATTTTTTTTGGACTCAATCCGAGATATTAAAGTTTTGGTTGGGTCCTAATTAAAGGATGTGTTGGGCATCCACCACATCCAATACCCGAGTTCGGCACACCCATTTGAACATGCTAGGTAATGAATTGAAATTTCTGAGAGATAATGAGAAGTACTCACTCCATACTCGCTTGACGCGATGGCCTAAAAGATATATAATCAGTACAAATCTCTAACGATGTGCAAGTCCAAGGAGGATTGGCGTAAGAACTGTTGGAAGGGGATATGAATTTACTTACTTCCTGTAGTTTTGACGGAAAGGCAATGAGTGATTCATGATGCCGGTCTGCGTATGAAATGCTTTTGTCTATTTGTCTGTACGATCCCGATTAGTACGTGTTACAGAGTTTGATATCCTTGGTGGTAGCTATTTCCATTGGATATGGAATAGAATGTTGAGTATGCCAATAGTCTCGAGAATGTGAGAGCTGGGCACGGCGGGGTAAGGAGGGGAAATACGGACATAAGTTGATATGATGTGCGAGGGTGAAAAGTAAATCTAATTCTCGATATTCAAAAATATATCAATCTGATGTCGTCGCGGTGAGATAGGTAGTTGAAATGTGAATGGTATGTTGGTATGAAGGAGGAAAGAAAAGAAGAAAGAAATTTGCAACCTATATTGAAAGTCCCTGGTACGTACTGTAGCTCACGATGTAGACCTCTCCGAAGCTTGATCTCCTGGTTGGAAGCTCCAGCTTTTTTATCGTCATAGGACCCCACTTTCATTTTTACCTTCCTTCCCCCCACTGAAAAGCGTAAATCTACCAAATAGAGTATGGAATGGCTCACCGTTTGCCCAAAGAGGGAAACTTTGCAGTTCTCATGAATCTCATCACTGGGGCCCAAACCTTATCGTGGCCGTTGCATTCTCCAACCATTATTCTAGAATCCAAACTAGAATAATTAGTATATAATACTCGAGTGTGCTCGAGTAATTCAATATTGTGAGACTTACATCCAGGGAATCTGGACCTGTGTGATCTGGAATACGTCCACAACAACAACATCAATTCTGCTATATTAATATCTCGTCATCGAGTAGGAATCTATGTATCTGGGTCTCTAGGTAGTCGACGAGCATTGCCATTTTTGACATGGGCTCACCAGGTCTCAAGGGCAACAAAAAAGGTCAATCTGTCAGTCGATTTTCACTTAGACCCACCTCTTTGCACCCTTCGTGCAGCATTTTCAAATCCTCTACATTTCTGGTGGCAAAAAATCTCACAGCAAAAGGGTACTGTAGAACGCAGATCGGGGCTTGTCATTTTGAAAATGAGGTGAGGATCGCTCAAGCGGAAGCACAAATTTCAAGATTCGGCAACTTTCCCGGCTTCCTACTATTCGGATCGGACTACTGAAATAGGGAACTCCGATATCGTGAAGCTTCATATTGGCTTGGGAGGCTTGAGAGAGGTAAGCTAAAACACCAAATATGTTGGAATTGATATCTCTTTGCTGCTCATGCTGTTGTACTGTACAAATGCCATTCCGACCATTACCCAACCGTCTACTTCCATAACTTGCCCAAACTGACTTCCTTGTCGTCATGCTTGTTCAATACCTTCGCTGTCGCCAAATCGAAATCCTCTTGAGTGACATGAACTCTGCGTTCTCTCAAGGCGTACATTCCAGCTTCCGTGCAAACACCCTTCAACTCAGCTCCGGAACATCCGTTCATCTTCTCTGCAATCTTCGTCAAGTTGATACCACGAGTCAGGTTCATGCTGCGGCTGTGAATTCGTAAAATATCGGCTCTGGCCTCAACAGTTGGAGGTGGAAATTCGATCTTTCTATCAATACGTCCTGGTCGTAAAAGTGCCGGATCCAAAATGTCCAGACGATTGGTAGCCATGATAACCTTAATTCCCTTGGTTGGCTCGAAACCATCCAATTGATTCAGTAGTTCCAACATTGTTCTTTGAACCTCAGAATCACCACCTGAAGACCCTTCTACACGCGAAGATCCAATAGAATCGATTTCGTCCATGAAGATGATGGATGGTGCGTGTTCTCTTGCCATGACGAATAGCTCTCTGACCATTCTTGAACCCTCACCAATATATTTTTGAACCAGTTCAGAACCAGAAACTCGAATGAATCTACAGTCAGTGTGATGTGCGACAGCTCTTGCCAACAAAGTCTTTCCTGTTCCTGGAGGTCCGTAAAGAAGAACACCTTTGGGTTGTGCTATACCGAGAGATTCGAAAAGTTCGGGATGCTTAAGACCAAGCTCAATAACCTCCTTGATTTCCTTTACTTGTTGATCTAAACCACCAATCATATCGTATGTACTATCTGGAACCTTTTCGACCATCATGAGGGAAACGAGGGGATCGACGGATGATGGGAGCATCTTTTCGAGTTTATAGGAATCCGATAGAAGGGTAACCCTCTTTCCAACGGTAAGTTTTGAAATGTCGACACTGTCCGCAATATCGACGACTGCATCCCAAATTAGTATTGTAAGAATTTATACGTTTGTGGTAAATCCCATACCATATTTGCCTTCTGGGTGCACCTTGACCAACACCTTCTTTGTGCCCATAACCTTTACCACCTCACCAACATAGGATCCAGGCTGTTGTAATAGCCCGAGCTCCTCTCGTAGAAGTCGCACTAAGATGATTAGCTGCTACACTTTCTTATGCGACAGCATCTGCAAAAGTACCTCTTGAGTTGTAGTCATTGCGTTGCGCTTCTAATCTTCGTAGAACCGCTTGACCTTGAATGATTTCGAGCTTCATGCTCTCAATCTTATTGTGAAAGAAGCTATCCAACGCCATGATGGATGAGTTCGGGAGATGAGATGGAGTTTATAAGAGGAAAAGAGATCTCAAATGGAATGGTGATGGAACTATCGGTGGCTTGAAGTTTTGGAATGTTGTTGTTTCTTCAAGGCTGATAATTTGTTGATGGGTCCTAAGGTATCACAAGTGTACGTCTCTCGTCTTGCTGGTACTGGTGCACAGTGCACACACGAGGCTAGGACGCTAGGAATCTCGCTCGGGTCAAGTAAGGCTTACACTCTGTCTGTTACAGTAGAGTAGGTACTTTATTTTTCTAGGTAGCAAGCATAGACGCGTCGGATCTCTTCCCAGGTAACAAATTCACACGTTCATATTCTCTTAGTAATAAAAGCTCGAATCGAGCTAAAGAACCTGGAAGCTATCCACAAAGTATCACCGGCGGATAATTCCATGGGAAGTGGGATTATCAAACAAGCCGTTTGCTCTCACAATAGAAGCTATTGGTATAATTACATAGGGAAACCAATCATCCATCATGCAAATCACAAATCATGACGGATACGGCAGACGGAAGGCGGAGATTTTCAATTCTTAATTCTTGCCTAGCACTACAGAGTATGTACTCCAGATCTAAACAAGGAGCCATCCATATCCGTAGTCTAGATAAGTGCTGTCGATGGGTAGGGTAGATAGGGTAGATATCCAAGTACAAGTTCTATAGATTGTAGGTAGTGTTATATCACATCACATCCATCTCGGTGTGTTCGTTAGATGCTGTTGATGGGCAGATAGGGTAGATATCCAAGTACAAGTACCATATATCATCTCGTCTCATATCATATCATACATACCATACATACCATGACATGACATGACAAGGCATAATATATGCAAAGGTGTATCGAGTTGTGAGCATACCTACCGACTGCTTCTTGGGTGGGAGGAGGGGAGGGGAATGAATAATGTACAACTCAACACACGCCAATGAAAGACACGCTTACCAGGTTAACACTCAACTGCTATCATCATTGCACATGAAAACGTCTTGTCTTTCCTTGTCTTCATGATCAAAAGATACCTTGATTGTACATCGTACAAACAAGCCCATGAAGGAGTTCCGGGTTCCACATACAACTTCAGCCAAAAATTTGGAAGTACGATGTAATGCAATGTAATGTAGTAGCATTCCATTCCATTCGATAAGAAACCCAAGAAACAAACTCTATTTTCTATATCCGCCTGATCTTTTTTTTTCTCGAAGGATGATTCAAATAAATTGTTGCGACTGTATCTAGCACAAGTTCGCAACCCAAGCGCCGCAACCTGGAGAAAATAATATAACAATTATACTCCATGGGAATATCTCATCTTCTCATCTTCCCATCTTCCCAACCTCTTTCCCTTTCCCTTGTCTCTCTCTTCTCTCTCTCTCTTAATTAGTTGAAGATACCTACTACTCACTCCAATCACATACATCTGTAAACATAATAACATATTTTGATAATTCACCCAAGCCTTTTTCTCGTATTGAATGCATCATCATCATCTGCTTACTCCTCTTGTATTCTTCGCATGCTCAAGCTTCCACAAACGCGGGAACTAACAATTATACTAACCAAAGAACTCAACCTAATCCAAGCCTTAAGCTTGTTTCCATAACCCGATGTGCGACTGATCGCATCATACTCTTTGACTGGTTGGCAGATAAAACTCAAGTCGGTGTACAAGGTTCGAGTTACAAAATGTCTCGAACTCCCGGCGAGTCTTCAGGATCTGGGAAAGATGCCCAAGATTCAACTCCAATTCCTTCCGGCATGTCAACTCCAACGAGTCCCACAGATACGCGGCATCCATTATCAAGATCTATCTCACAACAAAATGATGGTCTGGCGGAAAGTTTTCAGTCTACGGACACAATACGACGGAGACCAGACAATGCTGGAGGATATGGTACGCCACTCTAAAATTTGCCCGCACATCCAATTCATACCTTTAGCTATCGTTGGTTACAGGTTTCCCAGATTATAGATTTACTAATGCTAGGTATAGGAACCATTCAATCGACTCCTCAAACTCCGCAACTTGGCGACGGCCATAGAAATAGCGAATCGTCCATGACTGGCGAGCGACCTCAGCCTGTCAGTTTAGAATCTTCGCGGTCATTTCAACCAGCCAGATCTCCTATGCTAGGACCTACCGACCGCGGTCGAGCAGGCCAGCGACCAAAGAAACCTCCTCTGCCTCGTAGAGCTTCATCAAACGTACAAGCGCCTCATAGAGGACAAGAATTCTCGGTAGATGATGATGTGGCTGAGATGGAAGAAGAGATGAACAAGCAACAGGCGGGGCTTGGAATTGGAGGTATTGCATCCGGATTTGGACCTTCGCGACATGGCCCTGGAACCGTGAGGAGACGGCCTGCTCCAACTCAACCAACTTTGCCAAGACTAGATTCTTCCCATGAAGAAGAAGTGGAAGCGGAAGCTGAAGCTGAAGCTGAAGCGGCGGCCTCCACGAGTGGCGAAAGGACAAAAGATGACCAAATGACTATATCGGGTGAAGATACTTTGCAGGGAGAAGATGGTATCGCTGAGGTGGAGGAAGAGGACGAAGATTCCCTAAGTGATGCGGAAAGTTTTACGCTCAAAGATCGTCAACAGGCAATAAACCAAACCCATCCTTTCGGTATCAGAATCTGGAAGCCTGCGTTGTATAAAAAGAACCGTTCAGTTCAGAAGACAGCAGAAGGCGATATTCATTCATCTCCTGGTGGTCGCGTCAACAAGTGGCTGATCTTCTTTAACATTATCTGGACACTTGTTTTTGGCTGGTGGTTGGCACTTGCAGCGTTGACTGGAGCATTCGTATGCTTCGTTTTCGGAGCAGCGCCAAGTGCTATTGCATATGGTCGCGTACTCTTAGATCTGGCTGGCTATCTTTTCTATCCTTTTGGAAAATTCGTTCGACTCGAACAAGACGAAGCTTATGCTCACGAAGATGAAGGAGAGGGCCGTACCATCACGGAATATGAACAATGGCAAAGTGGAGATATTGAGGATGGGAGATTATTCTTTGGGCCTCACCATCCACGATCAATCGTGGGCCGATCAAGGAGAAGTCTTGACTCGTTTGGTGGTAGCGAGACAGATAGTTTGCTCGGTCGTTCAAGACGCGGTACTCATCGAGAAGATTCAGCACGCCCCAATAAAAGAAGACTTTTTGGAAGGGGTCAGTGGAATACTGGACGAGTTATCTTCTTTCTATTCTTTTATGGACTAATCACGCCGCTACTTTTTATCGCCTCTGGTATATGTTGGTTCCTTGTCTTTTGGATCCCCATGGGTAAGGTTACAATGCTGCTATTTGACCATCTACGTCGACATCCCCTAGCCTTGTCTTTCCAATCAGATTCAGCCTATTCTCGTGGATCTATTCCAAATTCGTCGATCCTCGTTTGCACATACCGCGCAGTGGGCAGCAAGTACTGGAAATACACAGTGGATGGGACGAATATCTTCTTGATAAATCTGATGGCTGTCGTCTTATTCGTCATCTTTGACTATTGGGTTCTTCTAGAGATGCTTGATATGAAAATCACAATCACTCATCCGGCATTTTTATTCACCATGGCCTTACTCTCCATTATACCTCTTGCCTACTTCATAGGACAAGCTGTAGCTTCTATTTCTGCTCAATCCTCCATGGGGCTTGGCGCTGCGATCAATGCTTTCTTTTCTACGTTAGTAGAAGTCTTTTTGTATTGCATCGCCTTGAATCAAGGTAAAGGACAGCTTGTTGAAGGAAGTATCATCGGAAGTATTTTCGCTGGTATTTTGTTCTTACCTGGCTTATCCATGTGTTTTGGTGCCATCAAGAGGAAAACTCAACGTTTCAACGTTAAGTCTGCTGGTGTGACTTCGACAATGCTGCTCTTTGCTGTCCTTGCCGCATTTGGTCCTACTCTGTTCTATCAAATATATGGAACCGTAAGTTAACAAACATCTTCATAGCCGTGGGCCCCTAGCTAACTACTATTCCCAGCACGAACTCAACTGCCTCTCATGCACTGACACGTATGAGTCAACAAGTCGTGATTGCCGTCGTTGTTATTTTTCACAATCGCCAGCATTGAACGACAGGTTTTACCTCGAAGCTGTCCGTCCATACTGCTGGTTTGCCGCAGTGCTCTTGTTTCTTTCATATGTCATTGGACTATGGTTTACCCTTCGAACTCATGCAGCAGTCATATGGAATAATGAATCAGAAGATAAGCAAAAGCCGGAAGTCAATAGCACTAATCTCCAACAACCTTCAAGTGGCGCTCCACCAACCCGCGCGCAACGACCTGCTCAGACTGCTGCCGATTCTCGTGGAAATGAAATTCGAGACTCCCAATTATATAAACGCATTCTTGGTCAGTCTTTGAAGCAAGCCGGCATCAACCCTAAGGATGGTACTCCCGAAGACGTTAATCACAATGGTTCGGTACAGACGCCTCACCTAGTTCCACCCAAGAGTGCTGCAGGAGATAGTGCAAAATCCGATTTTCATATACCGGGATTCTCCGAGGCTCAAAATACGACATTTGTTCGCGAAGTCGCCGAAATGGCTGCAACCGCTGCCACAATTGCTGCTCGAGATGCAGCCAGACCACCTCATCGAAGGACATCCACCCATGCGCATAAACTTCCTCCTTTAAGAACAGCTGCTGTGCATACAGAGCCTGAAGAGGCTGTTCACGCGGAGGCTCATGCCACAAGTGGTGGTCATGATGCGCCAAACTGGAGCCGAATGAAGAGTTCGGTGATCTTGTGTGGTGCTACTGTTCTTTATGCTCTCATTGCAGAAATTTTAGTCAATACAGTCGATGTCGTTCTTTCAAATGTAGCGATTGACGAAAAGTTCCTTGGTATCACATTATTCGCACTCGTTCCGAATACAACCGAGTTTCTTGTAAGTACCTCTACTCTCAATCTTGTATGAAAAAAGCTAACATTTATTTTCTAGAACGCCATTTCATTTGCAATGAATGGCAACATCGCATTGTCTATGGAGATCGGATCTGCTTATGCGCTCCAAGTGTGTCTACTACAAATTCCGGCTCTGGTTTTGTTTAGTGCCATCAATGGCCAATGGTTAGAAGGTTCCGAACTCGTCGATAAATCTTTCAGTCTCATATTTCCACAGTGGGACATGGTAACGGTCATCCTTTGTGTGTTCTTGCTTAGTTACATGTATGGTGAAGGAAAGAGCAACTATTTCAAAGGTTCTATTCTTCTTCTTAGCTATCTAGTTGTCATCGTTGGCTTTTGGTTCTCGGGAATGACAGATCTCGAAGCTATGGGTGCAAGCCGTTTCGATATCATGGAATCAGGTGGCAGTTTCAAAACTATCGGGAGAGGCAAGTCAGGACATGCTTTTCAACAATAATGATTCTCTGTAAAGATTTACAGAGTTTACCGGAGAAAATAATGATAGGATTGGGCGGGGTGTTGGAGATGGATAACATGATTTTTTGCTTTTTTGTTTTGTCATTTCTTTTTCTTTTTTTAAAGTTGCTTCTCTTCAGATATCTTTGAGCGCCGGCGTTGAGGATATGGCCATGGTAGCAGCGCACGAAATTTCAAGAGCTATTTCGTGAGCGTTGATATCATATTACATTTTCCTTGCACAAACTCGCCTTTTTTTCATATGGAGAATCTGCTCTGAAGAGTTCATTTGTGGCAACGTAGATAGTATATTAAATCCCATCTGTACAAATAGTGAGTAAAGATGAGATTCGGTCAGATGAGATGAGGGGACTAGAAAGTACCTAGGTAGATAAATCAGGTATATGAATGATTTGATGTGTATCTCCGCTTACTACCATTGTGGACGGGATGATCTGTTTCACACATGTTTAATATTATTGATACTGAAGCGAGAAAGTATTGTCGATACAAACATATATATATTCTTTTCGGTTATAGGGACCAATTCATTAACATGACTTGACATGCTAACCCACCGTTCGCACGACATCACAAACTCCGATTAAGACCGAAGCTAAATTCCGTCGGATGTGGAAAGTGGTGAGGGGAAAGGATGAGAAGGTGGAAGGGAAAGGAAGGGACGGGTAGAGCGCGGGGGTGGGAAGTGGGGTGGATGCTAGATATATAAACGTCATCGGACCCCCGCAGTTGTTTATGTAAGTTGATTGTTTCATTGTTTGTCTGTCGAATTGAAGAATTGAATTGCTCGAGATAATACGAATACAGTTGGAGATAGAAATTTAAGTTTCGATTGGAAAATATGCGGGTTTTACTTACTGGTGTGTATCTATCTACCTTTCTGATATGGGGGCTTTTGTTTTCTTCTTTCGCGTGGGATGGGATTGAATGGTGACTCGGCGTTGTTGGGGATGCATAGATTGGGGTTTGGTGATCGGATTTTGTGTTTGAGGAGAAGATTTGAGGGTTTGAGAGAATTGGGTTTGGATGAGAGATGAATATTTGAAGTTTCAGATATACTCTCTTCTTCTAATTTCTCAGCTATTCTCCGTCCTCTATCTTCTATCATCTCTTTATCTCTCTCCCTCCCATGCCCTCAGCACAAACCATATCAAACCAAACAACTAACATCTCCCCCTTCATCCAGGTGGATCCGGTTTCATCGCCGCTCATATCCTTGATATTATTCTTTCCCGTGGTCACACAGTCATCACAACCGTCCGTTCCCAGCAAAAAATCGACGCTATCAAAGCCGCTCATCCAGATGTTCCTGCTTCCAAATTGGATTTTTTCATCGTGGAAGATATTGCAAAGGAAAATGCTTTTGACGATTGCTTGAAGAAGTTTGGGGAAGGATTGGAGGCCGTGTTGCATACGGCTAGTCCGGTATGTTTGTGTTTTCCATTTCGAGGGATGGGAATGATGGTTTATGGTAGAGAGATTATTACACACATGTTGATATGATATTATTGAAGAGAGTTACCTACTAACACAACCCAAAGTTCCACTTCAATGTAACCGACACCAAGAAAGACCTTCTAGACCCCGCCATAATCGGTACAACAGCCATCCTTCGCGCCATCAAAAAGTTTGCCCCCTCTGTAACCCGCGTCGTGGTGACCTCTTCCTTCGCCGCTGTTATCGATGCCTCGAAGGGAAACTGGCCAGACCACACATATAACGAAGAAGACTGGAACCCCATCACGCTCTCCGAAGCCGTCGAAAACCCATCCAACGGCTACCGCGCCTCCAAAACCTTTGCCGAAAAAGCCGCTTGGGAATTCGTCGAAAAGGAGAACCCCAATTTCACACTTAGCACTATGAATCCTCCCTTGGTACTAGGTCCTATTGTGCATTATTTGAACTCCTTAGATGCATTAAATACATCTAACCAACGTGTGCGCAATCTCCTGCAAGGCAAGTGCAAAGAGGAAATCCCGGACACGGGAACATTCATCTGGGTCGATGTGAGGGATTTGGCATTGGCGCATGTGAAAGCGATTGAGATTGCGGAGGCTGCGGGGAAGAGATTTTTCATCACGGAGGGGTATTTTAGTAACAAAGAGATTTGTGAGATTATTCGGAAAAACTTCCCGGAGTATGAGGGGGAGCTGCCTGGGAAGGAGGTGAAGGGTGGTGATTATCCCGAGGGAGGGGTTTATAAATTTGATAATGGGAGGACAAAAAGTGTGTTAGGGTTGGAGTTTAGGGGATTGGAAGAGAGTATTGTGGATTTGGTGAAGAGTTTGAAGGAGGTGGGTGTTTGAGCCCTTAGGAGGGGTAGAGGGGGTGGATGGGAGTTCAAAATGAGAGATTAAAGATTGAGATGGAGAGAAATGGTAAGTAGAGAAGTAGTAAAGAAAGATGAAGACAAAGACAAACAGTGCAAGACAACTATACATATATTGCTTTTTCTCTCAATGCCAATACATACATAATATAACTCTTTAGTATTCCCATAAAATTACATCTATATTCCAACCAAGTCCAGACCCTAGCCCTCTCTCCTCTCCCCTCTGTCCCCATATATCGGAACATGTTTCAGAATTTGTCTATATAAGAATCCGAACCCGATGCCCACATGATATTAAATGCATAACTTATATGGTCTCCTTTTTTTTCCTTGAATATTGAGATTAAAATTAAAATAAGAAGGTAGTGAGATAGGATAGGACAGGTAGGTCATAATGGACTAAGCTTTTTTTTTTTTTTTTTTTTTTTGATCTGAAGACAAAATCAAAATGGAGATGGAATTCGAGGAGTCAATTGCCGAAGATGTATTCTCATTGTGACTCTCTTCATTTATTCTAAATAAATTGTGCAATAATGGTTCGAGTGGAATCCATTCCTATTTCCTTGCGTGAATATTCCTCTCTCCGGGGAGACGGGCATGGGTAGAGATTTCTTTTGGTTGAAACTCCATACAATGTATCCTTTGGAGTGACTACAGATTATAAAGTCATCATCACCCCATATAAATCCCTTTTTGAATTCATTTGAGGTTGCAGTCGCTTCTATGTCGATGGGCAAACAAAAGGCTGCTAGCGCGCTCAAACCGCTTTCTGGAGTAAAGCTGTGCTTTCCCACACATTGGAGTTTGCTCTTCGTCGTATCGCAGATACTGGCGGATACGAGAACATAAGGCCTATCTCCTTTTTTGAACCTCCTACGTTCGTCGTCGGTACCCAGATTTCTAATATCGTATGGAACATAGCCCTGGCCACGCCAAAACAGCGGGCTTATACGTTGAGAGTAGATTTCCATAAACGACTCAAGGTGACTTGAAATGGTTCCAAACTTTTGCGTTATGATGTTGAAGGTCGCGAAAATGTAAGCATCAGTCTTCGCAGCCGATGGCATACCATGGTTACAAGGTGGTCGTTGTAAATCGAGGGAAGCTCTTCTTTCTGGCGAGACAACCATTCGTGGCATAATTGCAACAAGGCCATCGTCGCTAATGGTTTCGAACGCGAGCTTATTTTTCGTGAAGCTGGAGGATACAAGCACTTCATGCCACTGCCCATGTGGTACTCCTGCGATGTATTCCTGTACAATTATTACATCGCGTCCGGTTTCGCGCGAAGTTCCACCAAAGGGCCAACAAAAGGCATGATAGAACAAGAAATGGTGATTATCTTTAGTGGGGTGGAAGAAGATTTTGCAGAATTTAACCTCATGATTGGGAAACGAATCGCTGAATTCCGGATGGGCAAGTTTTTTGATGTGACCATCATTCCAGACGTAAACAGAGCGGTCCGCAGAAGGTTTCGTGACAGAGAAAGCAATTTCTTTGTTATGGGCGGCCAAGATCGAATAACGACAGTCTAGATGAATAACTCTCGGGTCGTCATCTTCTTCATCAAGCTGCCATACATTGAATCGTGGTTTTCTGTTCACAAAGACTTTCAGCATGTTTCTCTCAACATTTTCTCGTACATGCAAAATCTGTGAAAGTTTGACTATACGGCCCTTAAAAGTGGTCATTGACTTACGGTTTGTCAAAATAGGCTACGAGAATTTGATTTGAGAGGAACCAGTTGTCGAATTCATATCGAGACTCATGCACATAGCGTCTTAAAACATGTGTCCTGAGATCATTGACTTGAATGGTGCTAGGATCCTTTCTCATTGCTATTCTTCCGCTTTTATATTGAAATCTTTTTCTATAACAGGTTTCGTGGCACCATTCTGAATAGAACCTGTCCTCGTTTGGGTCTGATAAATAATCGTAGTGCATTATTTGATCATACATGCCACGGTCTCTCTTAAGTCGTCCCATACACATGTCAATGAAATTACCAAGCTTTAGCTGCCTGTCATTGTCCCCTGATGACCTAAACATGACTTCCCAATCTTTACGAAAGTGTACCTTGAGTAGTGACACGCAAAGCTTTTCGTTGGATAATTTGTCTCTCCAGTGCCTTGAAACGCAACGCATGGACATAAAGTCCTCGAGATCGAGATGCTTCATGACATTCGCAAGAAGTTCGTCTGGAATTTGGGCGATGCCGTCATGATGAAGATTAAGTCCATCAAAATGCGCTTTGAACAATCGTAGTTCTCCGAATGTCAAGGTTGAGCTATTGAGGAGTTGTTGTATTCTATGGCAATATGAGCATATGTATCTTTCTATGGACATCTCTAAATGATATGAATTTCCTAATCCCTATCACTTGATTGGACTCCACGCCTTTCTTGACGATGTAGTAACAAACTGCTTGACTTACGCTGATGTGCGCAACTGGACATCTGGCCTGCCATCTTCGAGTTTCATGTCGTCGAGGACCTTGCTCAAATCATTTGCCATGATAGAGTGTTCAACCGAGGAAGTTTAAAATGGTCTGGTGAAGAGAAGTTCGTATTCAATGCAGAGGTAAAGCTGTGTAAATTAACAGGTGTACCAGGCTGCTTGGGTGTTGGAAATATAGTGAATATCTAAGAAGATTCAGGGATCAAGTAGCTTGGAAGTCCCAAATGCTTTCCACAGCATATAAAGAAGGTAGTTGACACATAAGCACTAGACAAGCTTGAAATCCAAGAGTCTAAGTTGAGAAAAAAAGTGCTAGATGAGTACTATTGAGGCACTTGATAGATATTAATGACGATGAGGTGGTTTAGAGCACGTGCTAGATTGTACTAGTGGTCTTGACGTCCACATCAGCCACGGAGCCGTAAAGCCACAGTAGCACACCAGCCACAGTTGATTCCTTTCGCTGGAAACGGATGATGGAAGAAGTACTAGGTACGTACATCTTAACATCTCATTATTTTTAGGTGTACGCATACCAAGCTACAGCGAAGCGGGGGGATTTTGAGTTGAAGATATACTATGAGATTAATTTCTTCAAATTCAGCGTCCCGAATATCAAGCCACAGGGTCAAGAGTTTTTGAAGTTAATGTTTTCACGGTGTTGATTGGTACTTCAATCTACACCACGTTCATCATCATGTTTCGACCAACGTTTGACTTTTCAAATTTCAGGGCGGCCGTTCAAATCAATTCCAGTATCACCGTCATCCCAGGGGCTGTTGGACGAGCACCGTAAATGTCAAGTACATACAATATCAGGAACCAGCTGAGTCAGGCCAAGCAACCAACGAGAATGGCAGAAACATTGCTTCCTGTTACGAATGAATTGATGACGGGAGAACCACTCTCCACATATTACCGCACCAGAAAGCTGTTACACGATTGATCGAGATTTGCAGACGGCTCCTGATACTTCCGACAAACACACTCTATCTCTGATAGTGGGTGATGGAGAATTTCAAGGCTTACATATTGGTTCACCTGGTACAGTATATTAGATAGGCCCTTTCATAGGTATCGATCTCGTCCGGAGCCTTCATCTGGACCTGCAGAAATTTCGGCACAACATGTAAACTACTTCGTACCTAGTTATGGCGTTTCACACATGTGACCGAGTTGACGCTTCGAATGAAATTCATTTTGTTCTAATTGCGGCGCGTCGAACATAATATGAGACCTGTTGGTCTGAACTTCATTAAGCTTTGAGGTCTGGGCAATACAGATGACCGCAGATGACCTGCCAGCCGTTCTTTAGAGCTATTGGAATATCATTGCGAGTTAGATATACTTTGGTAAAACATGTATTAGTCTACCAGGTCTCCAGGAATCGTTATGATGACCGTGCTTGTGATGCCCAAGCTGTTTCATGACCAATGCGCTATTCGGGATTGGAGAGTAGGACGAACAGATCTTGAAAGTTAATTTGTCCAGATTGCAAGTAGAGAGATGTGAGGTGTGTTGTAGGAACACACGCACTCAACACGGCAACTCCAGCTAGTAGATTCGTAAGATCTTACCGGAAAGGTCTAGCTAGGTATCCTGGGTAGATTCCCGAGTCGATTGTGCTTTGGGGGCCAGAAAGTTGAAGGATTAGAATTTGGATCCCCCTATTTGTCTTTTAATCATGACTACAACTACGGACTTGGATTCCTCTCCACTACGCCATCTCATGCTACTCACGCACTCCTGAGTCCTTACGGAAAGAGAGCGTGGTGCTAGTATGGCTAAGATCAGTTCTCCGTCAGCCGTCTCCATATGTTCCACATTTTCCATATTTTCTATACGTGCGCACCAAGAACTCCATGTAAAGAAGTCGATGCAAGTCTAGGAATAACAGCCCCCTTATTCATCCGTGCTCTGAACGTTTAGCTACCATCCACCATAGCCGCCGCATCCTCTTCCTTCTCTCCTGCTTCCATGTACGGTACGATGTAGCATTCGACTGTGTTTGTATGCTTCTAGAATGAAAGGAAATTCTTTTGCATGACCATCAGATGGAATGGTAGATTGATCCCAGGAGAAGAGAATGACAACCGTAACCCGTAACCCGTCACCCGTCACCATCTCGCACATTGAAATGATTGAGCATGCCATGCATGGGACGTACCCTAGAGCCAATACAAGCCATATTGTATTTTATGTAGACTCCGTATATATCTACCTTTTTTCTTTTCTTTTTCTCGCAATTGACGCTTTTGACCGAGGTTCCTCTTCTGTCCCCCCCTTTTTTTCTTATATTTCCCAATGTTCAGGGTGTTGATAAACCTTGAGGTTCTCGAGACTCATCAAATATATTACATTGATTAAATGCATCAACAATGTGAGGATTTACTACTGCAAAATGACTAGTTGTCCTCCAGCCCATTAAATTTAATACCCAGAATGACCCAAGACGACATCGGGGAACTAAAACAATTTTTTTTTATTCCCAGCGGGGCGTTTGATTCATATCCGGTATAGCTTATCCTGGTTAAACATCATTCAATGTTCTTTACCATCCACATCCACATCTACTCTACCAGATCTACAAATGACATTTGACATTCACGTTTATTACATTTGTTACATTTCTTACATTTCTTACCATTATTCACGTTCAAAGTACTTTGAAATACTATCCGTACGCTCGTCCGAGTTTCTGCTACAGTAGTTTATATCCATCCATTTTTATATCTTCTTGGATTGCCATCCTCACTCTAATAATCCCATTCAATTGAACCCAGTCGGAACATCAATCAACCAAGCAGTCTCTTCACATTGCGGTTCGGATATCATTATCTGTAATCGGCACTTGCTCAACGGACCTCCCTACGACTTCGCATCACAACTCACCAGATGAGATAGCTCACCCACAAACTTCTAAACATCAATTTGATAACATCTGAATTGATTGTCATCGCTACTCAAGATTGTTTCGATAAGACTCGCATATCGCCGTATATCACATCTCCTGCCATCTGTTACCACTTTAGCGTGCAGCGAGGCTGAGGTGTCTCGGGACGTTGCAGGATAGCAAGTAGCATCGGACAAAGAAGCCATTTCTAACACCATCATCTGAATTTCTGCCAATTCAGAGCTCCATCAACTCTCGCATGCGATGAGGTGTGTTTCCCCCCTATCGCATTTCACTTGCGCCGCCTTAATGTTCTGGTTTTAATCAAGCACGACGTGTCTAGAAGCTCGATTCCTATTAATTGCACAAAAGATTGAGACACATTGCAGTACTCAGATATCGCGAAGATGGATGTTATGGATGATCGAGGGCAACAGCACTCCTACATCAATGGCCCCAGTCTAGGCCAAATCCCCGCCCGAACCGTTCCAATCATTCAACAACCCACTCTACAACCCCCCGCTCCATCTGGCGACGCAATGGATGTGACGCCTCCCGGTAGTGCGGTAATGGGTCCCCCCTCAAGGACAAGTCCTGATAATGAAGCAAACGGCTTGCAAGAACATATGATTGTGGATGATCAACCCAGCTCAGGCAGCTTGGCGACTCCTAGTGCAGCTGCCGCGGCTGCAGCTGGGGGAGGAATCCAGCCAAAAGTAGTGCAAACCGCATTTATTCACAAACTATACAGGTTGGAGCTCAAGAGAACCTATCACTGGTTTTCAAATACTGATTGTGTACCAGTATGTTGGAAGATGTTAATATCCGACATCTCATTTCTTGGTCTGCTACCCAGGATAGCTTCGTAATGTCGCCATCCAGCGACTTTTCAAAAGTCCTTTCGTAAGTAGACGGACGCACTTCGGGCTGTATCCTTTGCTCATGGGTTGTAGGCAATACTTTAAACATACCAACATTTCCTCATTCGTACGCCAGCTCAATATGTACGGATTTCACAAAGGTTGGTTATCCAATCTGTTGATCGGTTATTCTCGCTAATAGAAACGCAGTCAGTGATGTCTTCCACCAAAATGCGCCGGAAACGCCGCTATGGGAATTTAAACATGGACAAAACAGTTTCAAGCGCGGAGATGTCGTTGGTTTGAGGGAGATTAGACGACGAGCTTCGCGACAATCTCTCGTTCATCGAGACTCATACTCTGCCCCTAAGCCACCGCTTTCGCAGCCTGGAACTCCAGGCGAACCAATTCAACCAATCCAGGAATCAACAGAGTCTAGATTGATACAATTGGAACATGGTCTTTTTGATATGCATGCTAAACAGGCGAGAGAAGCCGAGAATCAACAATTCTTCCACGTTAGGCACCAGGGTATCATGGACATCCTGACTCGTGTCCTACAGGTAACTATCATCGGCATTGGAACGAGAAGGAGCGATGACTAATTTTGAATAGATGAATTATGAGATGTCTAGGATGATTGCCTCTTTATCTGGTCCAGATTCAGGTTTACATCGCGACGGTATGTATTCTGTAACTACCGAGCCACTGTCTTGATTGTTGACACATTACAGTTGCCACTATGCAAGACGAAATCCAGCGACAACTGGGGACCATCAGAGGCATGGAAGAAGTGAACGAACCCCCCGCCTCAAGTAGCCGACCATACTTCTCGAATTTGACATTGGACAATCCCCCATCACCTCGCCAGGTACCCCAAGATGACCCTCGTCGCTCGTCATTTCTTGGGGTTCCACCTCGCCAAAATTTCCATCGACCTCCTATTCCATCGCATTTGTCTCTCTCTGCCCGTAGAGGGTATGGCTCGATTGGAGGTACAGGTACGGGACAACCCTCACCAAGTTCACTGAGAGCCCAAGCGCCACCACCCGCACCCCCACCCCACCCACTCGCTAACGCATCATCACCACCAACTAATTTGTCACGCCGCCACACTTCTGCTGATATTCGTAACGTAGTCGGATGGCAACCCACCTCATCCCCTTTCGCGTCAGGCCAATCGTCGTCACAATATCCATCGTCTCCCAAGAGAACAGCAACGCACATGGCCAACGAGGATCAACGAATTCGCGATAGTTTTAGCATGTACTCACTCGCCGGAGCAACACATGGCCACAGCATGTCTCGTCCAACAACTCCTCCATACACAAACGGAAACCCAGCAGAACACCTAAATAGCTGGTCCTGGGGCGGATCTAAGGACAGAGAAAGACCAGGTCTTTTCAGAGATAACTCGGGACCCCCTACTCGGCGAGGAAGTATGGCACATATTCTAAACCCAGCCGAAACTGCAGAACGCGCAGAAGAACACGAGGAAGAAATGTTAAGGGAAGAAGATCGCAAAAGAAAACGTCTTCAATAATTTCGAATACTAACACTTATTTTGTAAAACTGAACGATATGGGAGACGCGAGGTGATGCCCCTCGGTTTATATTCTTCGACTTTATCATGTATGTTGGAAAGGTTGGGTGGATGTTGAGTTCTTGACCTTTAAAATTTTTTGTGCAGAACCAGAAATGACATCGAGAAACAGTGTACAGGAACACGAATAGGAGGAATTTAGAGACTTGGATCAACTCAAGCTTTTGTTTGATGGCTACAGCAAGCGTCTGTGGAGGATGATAGTTTGCAGAAAGAATGGACGTCTGGTGTATGTGGGACAAGAAAGAGAGAAGAGATAGATAGTGATATAGAAAGTAGTATGGAAAGTTGGAGATATCATGATGGTTGGGACCGGTTATGGTTATCATACATTGGACATGGAGACTAGGTACAGCGTTTCATGCAAATGCATGGAAATAAAAGTGTGTAATAGCGATGATTGGAAAATTCTTACGATCTTATAATTGTCATATTCGTAAGGAAGTGTCTTGCTCGATGCCTATGTTTGATTTGTGTGAGTTGTATTCATTGTGCTCTTCGTGGTATGTTGTTGTTGGAATGACTACAGCTACTACTAAAATATCTGAAGATATTTGCATTGTTTGTCGGAAATTCCATTCGATATTACCATAAATAGGAAGCAGTTAACTAGTAATAGAGGTCATGGGAGCCCTTCCAACGCCGGGTCCATACAGAGTTATGTACCGCCATGGAGCCAGGACATATCAAGATTGCGCCAGCGTATAAACCCTGCCCTGCTTAATTATTGCCTTTCCTTCCCTTCCCTTCCTATTCCTCTCCTCTCCTCTCCTCTCCTCGCCATATCTTACAAATGAGGAAATGAGTGATATACAGATCGTGAAAGATACTTAGACATGAAATGACAGAACTCCAATAGGTATTCTCCACAATCTCTAGGAACTCCATATCCCTACACATAAGATCCCAATTCTCCAAGTAAGTAATTGACTAGTAGTAACTCCTGCAACTCCGTTTAACGTATCGCATATACAAGTAATGTGTCCAACAATTGATTAGATGTAGTAGCAGCACTCCGTATTTTTATTCCCTTTGTTTTTGAAGGCTCCGATGCTCTCCGCAACTCCTGAATTCCGGGTATTCAAGGAGGTAGTGTGTAGGAAAATTCTGTGCAATGTGCAGTAATATAACTCAGTGTTATTGTCTAGATATTACATCGCGCCTTTCTGCACGCGTCAATCTATTGAGAAAGTTTCGAAACTTTTCATTGTCCTGATAGCCAAGTAGTGCTCGCTTTGAAGGATGGGATGTTGTGATTATCATCGAGCGACAGCCTCACAATCTTCTGTGCAAACGTTGCCCAGATACTTTTGGGTTCGTTGAATGTATCCTGTACGAATTTTACACAGCCCATGTTGGGAACATCAGTTCGAATCGTGTGTTCGTGTAAAACTTGCGCTCCGTGTAGAGAGAAGATCTTGATCCTTGCTTCGGCGTCGGTTGGCGAAACGTCGTCTGCCGCTGCAATGACGCCAAGCTCGAGGTCAACGTCTAGTCCAATGTTCAGCCGGCCGTTGTTTCGGTAATCGGGGTAAGTCAGATAAGGTGTTGTAGGGGCTGTAGTGTTCTTAGTGTGTTTTAATGTGTGAGAGAGGTGAGTGTTTGGCTTGATAAATCGCCTATCGTATTGGCAAAGATCGGAAGCACAGCCCGCAACAAGGACGCGGTGTTCGTCGAGAGACTTGATTTTCGCGATGCCGCTTGTGTGTTGAATTTTTGCGATAGGCCCAGACTGGGATGTTCGGAGATCTAAAAGACTGAGAATACCTCTTCGTTCACCCGCCAGGAGGATATCCTTGTGATTTGAGTGGTATTGCAGTGCAAACACATCGCTGTAATAGTGGTCCTTTGTGTTGAGAGTCCGAATCCAGGACATGTCCATATTTTGATTGATCCGAAGAATACCTTTGCTCGTACCAATGACAAATGCATCTGGGGAACTTGCAGGCGCTGAGGCAGATGAGAGGACATCGACTGGACCTCGCTTGGTCCCAGGACTGAGGTGGATGTCGGATTTCATAGGATGAGCTGAGGTTATGTTAACTTTGTCCACACACAACCTACATATCAAAAGTAGAAGTTTGGATGAGCAAGATTGAGTAATAAATAGATTGGTCTTTCAATCTGTTTACACGCAAACAAATTCTGGAATGACTTACGTCGAAGTTCGGGCGGGGGAAAAGGACTAATTACGATTGCTCTAGAGGCAGGTACACCTGACCACGTCGTCACAACGTGCCCAATTGACTCATTAGCACTGATGGAAGTGGATTGGCCCGGTGGAAAACCCAGGTTGTAGGATCTCTGAAATCTAAAATGAGATCCGAATACATTTGGTACTCGTGGTTTGTCATTTGCCTTTCTTCCATAATCGTATGAAAGATGCAGGATTGTGTTATTGGCAGCTTAGGAATTGTCAGTTGAGAAGTAAATAATGAATGAAATTATAATAGCTCTACACGATGAATGGGTTACAGCGTACACCAAAATAATAATAGCTTGGTTATCAAATTTGGCCTGGGACATTGAGGAAAAAAGCATTCAAGCCCGAACGACCATTCGGTTGTCAAATTCGAATCAGAACACCGAAAAGTTTAACGTACCATAAGACATAAGAACTTTGGGATCAGAGACATTAGTATATCCGCTCACGTCGAAAAGGTAGGCGCCGCTTGCTCGGTTGTCCTGTGGGTAATAATCAACCGCAAACGCTGTGGAAAGGCTCTGAGCATAATAGGAGGCAGCAACAGTGTTTAAACAAGGCTGTCCAAATTCTCTAGACAAAATGGCACCAGCCATTGGAGACTCAAGAATCTTTGCTCTTTTGATACGACCAACATTTCGCTGGACTCTTAAAGATTCGGCTTTGTTGTTCTCGTCGTCAAGCTTTCGTCTCTTCACGTCGTGAGAGGAATATGCAGAACCTGATGGTGCATTCGCTTGTATCTTGAAATACTTCTTCTTTTCGCTATCTAAAAGTGTTTCTTAGTCAATTGAGTGCAAATCAACAATATTATAATATTCAGATGAGGTTGAGGTTGAGGTACCGTAATAATATCCAGGAAGCTCTGGTACTTGAGAAGTACTGGACTTCATATCAATAATCTCGCCGTACGTATTACTTAGATATCCAGGTAAATTTTGGGCGATTGTCTGAGAAGTAATATTTCACATCTGTGATTTCGTAATGTATGTGTATGTGACGTAAAGTAACGGTAAAAGGTATTTGAACCAATTTAGCACGCCCTACGGCGTATCAGCGGGGGCAACGGTGAGCAGATACAAAGCTTTCACCTGGTCACGTGATCATGCCAATCAAGATTTGGCTTAGGACTTGGGGAAAGCGTGAATCATGATTTTGATACATTACATATGTCGCTTTCTTGGAGCTCTGAACAGTTACAATTGATTGAAAATTCAATTGGGACAGCAAAAAGTGTTCAGGTTGACGTCTACTTGGTGGATACTTATACTTTCTATACACTTGATTCCGGGTTCCATTCATCATCGGCCCTTCCTTTCTTGTTCCACATTTAAGCTATAAGTTCAAGCCTAATCAATGCAGCCCCTCCAAAACTTCTCTTTCCTCTCCAAGAAGTGTTAAATTTACCAACTGACAAACTGACAACTTGACTCTTAACCTCAAAACATCCACAGGATATATTTCGTCAACAACTCATAACAGTCTTGACAAAGAAACGTCTTCAAAATGGTTTACACATTGACCGTTCATCTCTATGCCAACGAGCACCCAGAATCTATACCCCGCATCAAGGCCAAGCTCATTGAAGCATCCCGAGTCTACAAGCAGGACAAGGAAACAGTCGACTGGATTGTCATGCAAGATGTCCACGACCCTAGAGCATTTACCATTGTAGAGAGATTCGAACAAGAAAGTGTATGTGCAGTTTAGTCCCATATGCCATGTCTCTATCAACATGATACTAATTTTGTTATTACAGAGCCAAAAATACCATCTCGAGAACCCATACTGGCAAACTTTTGACCCATACGTCGTCCCACTCCTTGGAAAACCAATGGATCTCCGAAGACATGAGGAATTGGACATTAGCAAGGAGGTTGAGGTTCCAGCTTAAAGGATTGATCTGGCACTCAAATCACTCCCAGGATACAGAACAAGGACAGCTGGGCACACCCCTTCGCTTTGTACTCTAGAACTATCTACTATGAGATACCAATGCAATGGAACTATGATAGTCAGAAGCTTTAATTGTTACCTCTAGCTTACAGGCTTTGATTGGTGAAAAGATACTGTGAAATCTATGAGTGACAATGTTCGAATTCTCGGTGCTATACAAATCCCTTTGACTTCTATCTCCAAAGCAGACTATACTTGACCTTATGATCATAAGCAGCTCCGAAAAAGGATCAGTTGTGAATGTGTCCCTACATTTATCTATCTCTAATGAAGGTTATGTCCCTCAGGGAAACTGTAAAGCCAAGCCGAGAAGCATCACTGTATAAAGACTTTATTTTGCGTAAACGTTTGTTTGTGTACAGACTTGCATGAGAATGTCAAGCTGGCTGGAAGGCAAACAATACCAAGTAGATGATATACCAAATAGTTTGTGGTGAGATTGACGAAGTGTCAGCCTTGCATCTGTAAGAGCAAGGCTAAGTCTTGGTAAGATCAGGTGATCTCCGCATTCGGTGTTTCCATTCCCTTTTCTAGAGGTGTTCCACGATAACGATAAGGTATTGGCTAACGAACAGTATTAGCTCTATTGTTTGATGTACATCTGCAAACACCCTTGAATTCGAATTCAACTCTTAAATTCCACGAATCTCTGTTGCTTCTGCCGTATATTATGGGACCTCGATATCTCCCTTCGGACCGCGTCTTGATTCTTGCTCCGTGGTCACGGCTCCGATGACGCGACAACCGTAAGTCATTATTTCCTTTCAACTTCGCACACGCGACTTATAAAAGATTAGTGCCAAGGTGATCGATTTGACAGGAGACGACGAGGAAATCACAGGTGCGCTTCTTTTGCTGCCGTCGAATCATGGCCTGATAATTCCTGGGACATTTCCGGCGCCTTCAACTGGAAATTCACGACCATATATGAACTCTCATTCAGACAATCACTTTGCGCCAATCCTACCAAAGAACCCAGAGTCAAAAAGAGCTTCAATGCCTACCTCTAATGGATTCACTTATGCGCCGATATTACCAGGCGCTACTGTCGCAACAAGATATACTCAGTCCAGAGATATGGCACTATCATCCGATATATCTGCGATTAAAAGACGGGACCGGGAAGGGAACAAAGACATTAGCACACAGTCTAAACAAGAACCACACTTTGAGATAGAACATGCTTCAAAGAGAAGGCGGATTTCGAGGGCCCCTGAGGAGATAAGTTCAAATCAGGTTCTGCAGCCCACAATTGAAGATGTAGCCCCTAGGCGATGGACAAAGAGGGGAGTGGCCGAACAAGACTACACTCAACATCTCAACAGACAACTTCAAGAAACCGTCTCTTATCAAGAGTTGCTCCCTACTATTGAAAATGTCTCCAACGTTAGACGGTCGACGAGACGGATAATGGAGCGGAATTCCACTCAGCACTACAACAGACACACTGGGGTTAACGAAGAAATTACACCTCGACGAGCTTCGATGCCAGTCATACTACCTCCTAAACGAGCCGCCTCAAGCATCAGCGAGTCTTCGAAATCCCCCGTCTCTCAACCTACTTCTGTATCTTCACAGGCCAATGATAGATTTTTAGAGACGATACATGATCAGGTATTCATTCATATCAATGCTGCGATGGTGCGCCACAAGCAAACAATAGATCCCAAGAAACTTCATGAGATTGGAACTTCAGTTGCTAGCGTACTTGCGGACAGTCCTATGTTCGAACACCTCAATCGATATGGATTGTCCCACGAGGATGAGATCGTGATATCAAAGAAAGTCAAGCATTACGTAGACGAGTTTGTTGCATATAGTCTGGGTCCAGCAACATCCTTCAGCAGTGATGTTGATGCTGCTAGCACTCCTGGGGATAACCGAAAAGCCAAGAAAATAAATAGTGTTTCACTTCCGGAAAGAGGCACACGACTTCGAACTCAACCTGTTCAAACAGAGTTAGATTCTTCTTCAACAGAAATTAAGTTTCAGCAAGATGGCTCTCTGCTCAAGACAGGCAGTGGGAAATACGCTACCTTCAAGCAAGTTGACAGCAGCGCTGTGCACGTTGAAACAAACCTTGATATAGCTAATATGGCATCTTCTCATGATACAGCTCCTTTTCGCCAAACTATTGATGGACAGCCGCGACCATATATCGATGCTAGGGGTCGTGAGAGAATCCGCCGTGGCCTTCAACGCGTCTCTGACAAAGAAAGAGAGGTGCTTGTCGGGCGTGTCTACCACATTGACTTTTGTGAGGAAGAACTATCGATTGTCCGCAAAGTCTTGAAATCTCAAACACAACTAAGAGGGAAGCCAAGCATGGCACTACTAATGCAAAAGCAGATCCTGGAAGTGCCTGAATTGGTCTCATTATTGATGTCGCAATCCTGTGAAGATTCCAGCCAGAGCCTCATTCAGAGCCGTGGACCAGAATCATTGGCTGCTTTTCTCAGAGATGCCGCCAACGGCGAAGTATCGATGAATTCAAGAACCCTTATGGTAGGTCCTAAAAGGTCCCCTAGGCAGTTTTCTGCGCTTTTAGGTCAACGTGAAGTACACGGCATGGCCCCTATTCGATCGTGGGGTGGTCATAAATCATACGTGCGAGAGATCAATTCTGCACTGGAGGACTCATTGCAAAGAAAGGTTGAGTGGACAGATTGCTGCGGTGACATTTGGGCCATCAGTTGGACAAGTAGTGACGCTTTTGTATGTGGTGCTACTGCACATTCTGATAGCCACAATATGCAATACAACAAACCAGGTAATCTGGTAGTTGGTTCTGTTTCCAAAGAGACCTTAGATGCAATTCCAGATCATCGGATTGCACGGCCAATTGTGAATGTGAGAGACAATGTTGAGAACGCCCTTGACTCTATGAGGCAAACTCAGGATCCTTGGATTTATACCTCTATATCGGCAATATCTCACAGTCACAGTAGTGGTCTCACTTTCACCGCAAGCTTTGATGGTACTGTGAAGGTCTGGAGAGTGTCGCCGTCTGATACTGGATCGTCCATGGATATATTGGGGACCTGGCCGCACGAAGGAAAAGTAAATTTCGTCACAACCTCGGAGCACCATGATTTTGTGGCTACAGCATCTGATGTTCACAATAACGCTGTCCGTATCTATTACCTCGACACAAACAATATAAGTGAGTCGACATTCCACACGTACAATGGCGAGAAAGCTGCCGAGCAAGCACGTGAGCTGTACGATAACAATTTATGGGCATACTACCCTGCTACCGTCCAATGGGGCAGAGCAGACAGTGTTTCGAATCTTTTACTTGTCGGTTACTCACCCCGTTCATTTAGCAACGATGAGGTTGATATTCCAGAAGACAAGAGAAATAGCGGAGAGTTATGCTTGTGGAATGCCTCTGATGGTTCTAAGGTCCCTATCGCTTCTGCTCGTGCCCAGAATGTGTTTGAAGTTGTCTGGCATCCTACCAAACCGACCTTCATCGCCGCCACCTCTTCTTACGGCCTTTTCAAAAGCGAGGCAAAAACACAAGTTAGATTATTCGCAGCAAGGACTGACAATGATAATTATACCGCTTTCTATCCAATTAGAGTTCTTGATTGTCCTGCCATGGATATCAACGAATTAACAGTCATGTAAATATGTGTTTTCAATCTTCGATGCAGCGACTAACATAGCCACAGGCCAAATAGTTTCCATCAGTGTTACGTAACGGCTAGCTGTACGGATGGCAATACTTATGTTTGGGACACTGGAGCAATTGGTGACGATGCAATTCACGTTCTTCCACATGGAGGTGAGAATTGAAACTTCCTTTTATAATTCATCTGCTAATCGATCCAAGAATCGCTTGATAATCCCTACCATGATATTCCTCGTGAACTTGCAGACACCGGTGTTAAGTTTGCTGCTTGGGGAAAAACTTCTGACCGGTTTTACACCGGTGCTTCTGATGGCAGAGTCAAAGCCTGGAACATACAGAGACCGCCCGGAAAGGCATTTGTTCGTGAAGTACTTGCGGCTTCTGGTGGAATAGGTGCCGGCGCATTTTCTTCGGACTTTTCCAAACTCATCATTGGCGATGCGACAGGAAAAGTTCATTTGTTGACACGAAGCGAAAATGATCCTGAACTAGAGAATTCAGACATCGAAGATTCTGATGATTCATCGAGGGTCCAGCCTGGCAAATATAATCATTTTCTTTCACATCTCAGAGGTCCCAGGCTGATCAAGCACCATCCGGAGCCTGATCCTCCAGAAAACCACGTTATGCAAGAATTCCCCGACACAGGGGTTGGGATTTCAAATCATTTTGTTCAGAATAAATTTATAACTATAAATCCAGACCCTGCTATTGGTGCAGTTCAAGGTCCAAAATATCACGAGACTAGTCTTTATCGTCTCGATGCACACGAAGATCAGGATAGCACCAAAGCTTTACTACCATACTACCAAGCTCGACAACAGCATGATCTACATATAAACATGGCACCCCAGCCCCTTTCAACTCTACCGAGCCTTACGCGAAGCTCAGATATTATTACTCATATGCATAATCTATCTCTGAGTCTCGAGTTTGACATGCTGGAACCAATGACTCGCAGGCAATTATTGGAGGATAGGGCACAGCTCGAAGCGGATGATGACTTCGAATATGAGATGGGCCCAAAGATAGACATATTTGGAACCAGGCGGCATAGAAAGCTTCGATCAGATGGGCGGCACATGCCCAATTAATAGCATCTAGTGGTGGCATTCTCAAATTTGCAAGAAGTTTTGAGAGCAGAGCCACTGCTAGTGTAGAAGAATAAGAAAGTATATGGTGAGAATACTTTAGGTATATGCTACGTTATATAGTGAGATATTGGCATGTGGATTACAGGGATGTATTATGATAATGACGGAGGTTACTTGTGTCGAATACAGCATAGCGAGCATTTCAAAAGAAAAATACAACGTCTTTACCTCATATCTATTATTCATATGGCACTAAGTATTGTACTATTCAATCCTCTGCTTGTCATCCACACTAACCTTACTGCTATCCATCGAAATTCTCAATACGTATTCCACTAGGCCTAAGTCAACTCGTCCGCATTGCTCGATGAAGCAGGTTTAAGCATGACAATCTGAGAGTCATTTGCTACCAGTGTTATACCGCTCTTATTCCTTTATTTTGTTTGGATGAAAAATCAAGTTTTAAAATTGCATAGACGCGCGAGTATGTATACATGCTATGGCCACCGCTAATAATATAATGAACAACAGCATCACATATTTAGGCATGCGTGAACAAAGATCAGTAGGGCATAGTTATAAGTACCTAGCTTTCATTTCGTCCAATCGTGAGGTTCGACCACTGCAATTTTCAGTAGTCGATTCATTGATTACGAGAAACTGTGCTTTACAGATCTAGGATGCATCATCTACCCACTCGCTTCCATTCTGCAGTGTGATCAAAGATTAATGAGTTCACGTGCATGTTTGGAATATCATTAAGACTGGATTGAAGTACCCCGTGCCATGCATTGTCCAAATAACTTTCTGCTCCGAAGCAAGAAATTTTTTTTTGTACTTTTAAATTGTCTCTTCTGCTGCAACTTTCTCATAAGCACGCCTAATCGAGCGTACTCAAGATGATTGCCATACGGATGAGAATTGCGAGCTGAAGAGACATGATATATGTCTTTATTTTCATGTTCGGAAGTTGGCTGATGTGCCGTATCCTTGTTATCTACAACAGCTTGTTTTGAATGTGTGATGTGGAAGTTCTTGGAAGATCGATGGACATATTTAATAGACGTGACGCATTTGATGGTATAGAGATTCTGCCTATGAGAGTTGGTGGTCTCTGGTGAAGAATGCTGTTCTGGTTACATGAATTGTTACATAAGATGGGATTATGATTCATATGAATGCTATGGATATTCCAAAGAGAGTTTTAGATCTATGGATCTAATAATTGGTGGTTCAGACTTGAGCTTGAATGATATGTACCACTATGCCCGGCTTTGATAAACAGTTAATGTCTACAATTTCCAGCTTCCATAAAAGAGGATCGATTGGTATTGTTGTCTGATACTCTGAACCGGTAGATTAGATGTGACCTCTCAGTGTCTGATTCAATGTTGACTTTCAGATGAATTCAATACTGCAATCAGATTCAGTAAATAAGTAGCCAGTCACCGTGCCATTCTCTGGGACAATTCCCGATCCCTAATAAACAATGTAAATACTAAAGCTAATCCTCCCAATGCCAACATCAAAAAGAAAACGGCTCTTACAGCGCCCATATAAGCTTGCAAAGCCAATTCTTTTAGGCCTTCCTCAAGGCCATTGACTACCCTGAAATCGTCCATGATTCGCTGAATATACTCTGCTGCATTGTCTATACCCCCCAGTTTCTCCCATAGTAGATTTCCCAACACATTTTGAAACGTGAGTCCCGCCGCCGAAATCCCCAATACCGTTCCAGTTGAACGAAAGGCAAAGAGTGCGGATGTAATAACCGCTTGATCTCTCGCTGTCACCGACGACAAAAGCGCGAGAATAGTTGTAGTAAGCGTAATTCCATATCCAACATTAATGACAAAAAAACAAACAAAAGGAGGCCAAGCAGATGTTCGTAATGTAAATGTACAGATAAATGCCATTCCCAGAATATAGATGACTTGGGATGCGATACCGAGTCTGTAGAACCTCCCAGTACTTCTCACTATGATTCCAGCAATCATAGATGCGATAGCTGTACCGATTGAGCCGGGGATTAGACGGAGACCGATTTTTGTGGCGGTGTAGCCCTGGGCTTCGAGGAAGAGGGGAAGATAGAATATCATCGCAAAGCGGGAGGCGGAGGAGAAGGCATTTGTGAGACAGCCGCCTGCAACAGATAGATCACATAGGAGAGGAAGGGGTATGATTGGTTCTTTGGCGTATTTGAGTTCGGTGATAATGAAGACCAGGAGAGAGATTAAGGATAGAGGAAGACAGATTAGAACGATTGGACTGGTCCAGGATACTTTGTTACCTCCAGCACTCATACCAAGAAGTAACGTAACAAGCGTTGTGAATAAACTGATTGAACCCAAATAATCAATCCGTTTGAGCTTTGGTTTTCCCTCCCCATCATCTACAGTGGGTATATGTATAGTGAACCATATCCATATCGTAGCTAACAGCGTGATGGGAATCTGTAGTAAAAATGTAGCTCTCCAATCCAGAGAGTCATTGATCCATCCTCCAAGCACACCACCAATACCGGATCCCACGCCCAATATCATATTTCCAATACCTTGCCACATACCTCTATCTCTCAGAGGCACTAGATCTGACAAGAGAAAAGTGGCAATGGCCATAATTCCTCCTCCCCCTAATCCTGCTACCACTCTACCGGCAATTAATACCCATTCCGTTTTCGCACTTCCGCACATGTAATTTCCCAATGCAAACACAATGTTGGCGAGTACAAGTCCGCTCCGTCTCCCGTAAATATCAGTAAGTTTTCCAGACAAAGGCTGAACCGCAGCATTGGCTATGAAATATGCAGAAGCAAGCCATGGAAGATGAGATAATGAACCAAATGAGGAAGTTATAGGTGATGAGAGTGTAGCAATCATGGAGGAATCAACAGCTGCTACAAAAGCGGATAAGAAGGGTCCGATCATGAGGATCCATACGCATAGTGTAGAGGGATCGTCTGGGACGGCGAAATTGTTAGTCAAGGTATCGTCATTGGGATAGAGGGTCTCGGATTGGGGTTCTGGTGGTGGATTGAGTAGTGGGGTAGTTTCCGTGGGGCTTTGTGTTGCCATTGGGAGTATTTGGCTTGATGGTCAATTGACCACGAAAGAAACAAGAGATAACGAAAGACTGAAGTTGAACAACGACTTATATATGGAGATGAGGAGATATAATTGGCGCAGCCAAAAGTCGGTTGATATGCTAGGTATTCTTTCATTATTGCCCCTTCACAAAAGTAAACAAGGGGGAGCGGGGTAAATTAACCCGTGGTATGAACCTGACGTTATTACGATGCATCTGCATATAATCCAGCAATCGCCAATGGATGGATGGTCAGTGCCACTTGAACACAGCAGCGAGCGCGAGATATTCAGAATCTAGGTAAGATGTATAAGAGGAGATTTTGGCTTGGAATAGATGAAGAATACGACGAGCCTCCATGTGTGTAGAAATTGGTTGGGATTCGAGAGGCCACAAACCAATGACGAGAGACAGTATATTCCAGGTAAATGGACATTACCGGAATTGATTGTTTTAATCTGGGTATGAGCAGCTGTATATATTGCCATGTATGCCCAAGAGCTTTTTAGATATCTCATCCCGCTTTTTGAAACTTCAGCTGTCCTATTGCGGAAACCACTTTTTCAAATTTCGAAGAGAGCATCGTACAATCGATTTGTGATAGATAAATCAATAACTCTTCAAGCATTTAATTGCTTTTTGATGGCCTTCGAAGAGCGAGAGATGGATGACAGTGGGGGATATTCTGGATCACGAGCTCAGCAGATCGATCAATTAGGAGACGGAACTAGTTGATGCGAGGTAAATGATCAGTGTTCTGTGAAATATCTGACAGTACTTAAGATACCGGTTCATGATAACAAAAATCGTCATTTACTCAGTAATGAGGAGAGACAGGTATTTAAAACCTTTACCAGATGGAAACGAGAAAAATAATGTCACGCTCAGTCCCTCGCAAGTTATTGACTGCAGATTAGCATTGAATAGGAGATCACATCATCTTAAACATAATTACATAGTTGTACCCACAAATAAACATCAGCTAATAATCTATGAAGACTGTTCATTCCAAAAAAAAAAAAGTGCAGCAAGGATTCAGTATTTCTCCGTGACTTCAAGCTTCTCCTCGACCCTCAATTTGCGTTCACGAGTATCACAACCAAGCCATAAAAGATCTGGTCTGCTATAGTGCCCACAAACATCCAAGAAACTGCGCGCAAATAGCGCTTGATCAAGGTCGATATCTCCATAGACAATACCTTCAGTCGTAGAATCGAGAGGCGTCGAAATGACTCGCCCATCGGGTCCGATAATGACCGAAGCCCCGCCTCCTGGTGCCGACATCAACAATCCTCCTTCTGAAGAATTGGCGCTGACTCCCTTTTCTGTGATAACAGTGGTGGTATGAAGAACAAAAGTTTGAGATTCAATGGCATATACTTGGGAAAGGGCTTGACATCCTAGAGAATATGTGTTAGCGACACCCTGCAATTGAGAAATTATATCTCTCTACCTTCCAGAGACATTGACCATAGCTCAGGTCCACCAGTATGTTTAGCAATGGGTGGCCATGCCGAACAATGGATTTGCTCCCTTTGATGCAAAGTATGATATTTCAACAACGGCTGACAATGTTCCCAGCAAGCTAGAGTTCCAACCTTTCCAACGCGAGTCGAAGCAACATTCATAAGGCTATCTCCAGAAGAGTCTCCAAAGATTGTGCGCTCCATATGTGTAGCCTTCAGCTTCCTTCTCTTCATAGCTATCGTGCCATCGCCATCGATGATAGCTTGCGCGATATACAATGAGTTATTGTCGTTTTCGGAGAATCCTAAAGAGACGACGATTCCATGCTTCGCAGCACAGTTTTGGATGGTTCTCATCTCATCAGAATCGACGACTAGAGAGTTCTTAATGTATGTGGTAGAGAGTATTGGATCGACTGGGCGAGTCCTGCTGTTCAGTTAGTATCGCAGGTGGAATGGGATTTTAGACATCAGAATTTCTCACCATATCCACGCAGGATAGCCTGGAATAAATGCTTCTGCGAACGTGACTAACTGCGCACCGTTTTCTGCAGCCTCTGTGATAATACGACATGTTTTTTCTACCGACTTCTGTAAATCAAACCATTCTGGCTCATGCTGAGTAACAGCCACGCGATATTTGGTGGAGATTGAGATAGTCATGTTCCGAGTAAAATTATGAAAAATGTTGGTGAAGAGGTTGTAAGACGAAGAAATCGAATACCACCGTTAGTATTTTCTTTCTTCTTATGTATTCAAAACCTGCAACCTATGATATCGCGGAACTCCATGATTTTGGTGAGATTGTATCAGGTAACGTTGTGCATGAATAACAAAAAAAGAAATTCCAAAGCACAACATAGCTTTCCCCGCATTCGATAGCTCTTATCATGCGGGAAAAGTCCCCGCTGGCCGATAAGACAGTGGCTTGGCTGCTAACGTACCGCCAAACATAGAGATTCCGCGGCACTAATTCCGCTTGAATGTTTACGTTCTCCTTGGATAAGCAAAACTGCAAAACTGTATCTTACTTGAGTTGTAAGCACAATTGATGACTGCATCGCCCGACGTCTCGTCACATGTTGGGAGATTCTTATCTTTAGCATCTCCCAGACTACTACTGAAGACCAAGATTGCTTTCGTCAAAAAGCCATTCAAGACTTGATTGATACGCAATGTGCTCAGGGAGATTGACATGCTCCAAAGCATTTTCAAACAAGCTTGGATCCCACAAAGCCCCAAAATCATTGTTGAAACCAGGATGTATGTATCTATTCGCGAATTCGCCCGTATCAGAAACATAGGGCATTTGAGCGCCACTAGTAAGGACGTTTGTGCATTCTTGCATCGGTGCCACAATTTCAATGCGATCTTGACGATTTTCGTTTTCTGGTAGGCGCTGGCTAAATCGTAATGGTAATGCCCATACTACTTTCCATTTGGCTGCGAGCTCTTGAATTTCTCGTATTGCTCTGCTTGCTTGTGGCATCCACGTACTCTGTATCTCGAATAGGGCATCCAAACAACTTTGCAGGCTATTGGCAGATTGTCTCCCTAGAAAGTTGCGACCAGATGTTGCATTCAGTAAATGAATTACGGCAGCACTAAGGATGTAATCTATGACTTGGGGATTGACATCAGCGAAACCACGAAATTTTCGATATGCTCGAATAATTCGAGCTATCGAGGCAGCGGCGTTTGTCGCTGATCTTAGGGCAAAGCTTAGAGTTTCCGAGCCTTTAGGCTCATTTAAAAAGGGACGATGGATGAGCAATATTGCGGTGTGATATGCTAACTGGAAAAGAAGGAAAGTTTGAGGCATGCAAGTCTTACTCAGAGCTAGCTTATCATCGGTACCGGCATAGAAATCCGTGAGTGCTTGGTGTGCGCGCTTCAAAAGATTTTGCCGTTGCTTGGCTTTCAAACCGGTCCACTCGAACGCATACCTAATTAACAGTGTGAGCTGATTATTCTTTAATTGTGACATAAGAACCTGCCTTTGATCCATGAAAGAGTCCCAAAGATGCCATAGCTGGCAGAACTTGTCATGAGCTAATTCGTCACGTGATAGGTTGTGATCCAAGACACTGAAAAAGGAGGAAATTCGGATACGTTGCCAGTGTATGGTGCAATTCATTCCAAGACTTGAGGTTACCATGCTACAAGTATACGTTATCATCATTGTATATTGTAGTCTGGGTAAAAGTAGACTTACCGATCCACCGAGAAATAAGCCCAGAATGACCTTATTCGGCGTTTACGAACGTAGTCGTCGGCCGTGGAAGTACAATTCAAAGTCGAGTCCGGCGACTTTCCTGATCCGAGGCTGCTCACATGAAGCCCAAGATGTAATATCAAGCCTGTGGCCATGGCTGAAATAGCCTGATCAATAAATATTTGAGCAAAAGATAGGAGAAGATATACCTATGTAAGTGTAGGCCATGCTATTATTCTCCAGCATCAACTCTCGCCATGATAACAATGCCAGCCCTTGAACAACCAAGTCACTTGGATACTCCCGTATAGATCTCAATAGGATATTCTCAGCAGATGTGGCGTGGTGACTACTCAATTTCTTTGCATCCGAATTTGGGGAAAGAAAGGCACCCACGGAAAGTAAAGCATGATTACGGAAGCTGAAATCCAATTCTGTTGAGAAATTGGTCTCCAATAGAATCATCTGCAACTCTCCTTGTTCTATAAACTGATGATAAATATTGAATGCAGCCATGAAACATTCAACGAGATGTGTTCGTGTTTCCGTGTAGAATCCGATGTTACTCAAGTTTTGATCATGGCTGCTGATATTAGGATTCAAGATCTCACCTGGAATTGAATTCTGTCTAGAGGTGGACTTATTCCTTGGGATGGTAAACGACGGTTCACCTTTCTCTTCGATATCCATGGTTAACATCAATGAAGCAAGCTCTTCCATTGCAACCTGCGAGCGCGGATCATTAGGCTCATCAATGTTCTCTGGAGTTATGGCCTCAGACTCATAAGCAAGAGAACTTGTGGTAGCAGGACTGGATATGGGCAAAATCTCATGACCCATATACTCTTTAGATTGAGGCTCCGAACTCTGATAAGTTGCCAATTGAGCCTCCAGAGCTTTCACTTTGTCTTCAAGACTACGGACATAGCCATCATCACAGTGCTTACGTCTGTACACATTGGTTAAGCTGGTGGTGTAAACTGATTCGATCCACTGGGGACATACTTTCGCGAGATCTCTGGGGGATAAAAGCACAGCTTCCCTCCTTTCTCACATAAAGCACACGTTGGTTTCTGGCCTTGGCACTAGTCACAATTAGCACAAAATGCTATGGAATATTCCGGGTTACGTCCTGGTGTCAATAGGTACCTTTCGTTTATTCTTCCGACACTCTTCACAAGCAACTTTGATTCGTAGACGTGTTTGCTCATTGGAATTCATGGATTCCATGATTGCGGATGCACAATATAAACCCGCACGTAAGATAGAATTCTTGCAAGTTGGAATACGCTACAAAAGACAATAAACTGAATGAGCTTTGTTAGTAATCGAGATGACATGGGTATGAGAATGTCCTTGGCTCCTACCCCCTGATTGAACTTACATTTGAAATTTGCAATGGAATTATTTCCGCGGGTCGGCAGGGTCAATGACTGATGGAGGCCGTTCTCTTGGCATTGAAGCATGTGAAGGTTAACATTGAACGCAGGTTCCCGTTGTCTAAGAATGTGTAGCATCGACTGTTGCAACTTTTCATGTCGTTGTCGTTATCTACAGGTGTAGGTACTAGGTAGGAATAGACTTATGGTCTGAGCTTTAGAGCTACGCAAAAAGTGGTTAGTTAGATGTCAATAGTGTAGAGGCGTACCGGCAACTTCCTAGGACTAACATGCCGCACATATTCCGGACAACTTCTTTGAATTCTAATCTCTTGCATCCAACAAAGAAATCATCGCAGGATCGACGTATTCTAAGCTGTGTGTTGAACAGAACTGATCACGCATAATCTCAATAGGCTATCTCCGCAGCTCAGTGGCACCGGTTCACCCGAAGGCAGATTTGCTATGCAACTAATGTCATCATCATTACACGGCCATGTCATTCGGGCGGATATGACATCCGCAACATGAAGATAAGAACCAGTCATGCTGAAATTAAGGGGCACCCTTATATGCTGAAATCTTCTCAGGTACAGTAAATCATTATAAAAAGCCTTTCAGGTCCCTTCATACTTCTTTCATATTAGTACTTTCTCGGATGCTCAAAAGCCAAGACTTTGTATGATTTCTGAAGACAAGTGTGACTTCCCACGCCGGCATTTACTACTATTAGCTTCATAAACATTGCCCATCATGGTTTTCCTTGTTGATATGGACGGAAAAGATTATGTCTTTACCTATGCGATTTTCGGCGTCCAGCACGAAGAACTTACGCCAGAAAAAGCAATTTTCATCTCCACCCTCTACAAACTGCTCTCTTCATCCGCCAACCGTGTCGACCACCTTCAAGATGAAAGTCACGGGCTTCCTCGTCATAGTCCCAAATCCACAACTTTCATCGCCTACTGGCTGTCCTCTTCCTCCTACCAATCATTCCAAGCCTCCTCCCCAGTTCAAGATTTTTGGAACTCTCTCCCCCCAGACGCAGGCGTCTGGCGCGAAGTAATGACCGTCCCGAAATCGCGTTTCATGTTCGCCTCAAGCCAGCCCGTCGCCTCAGCAATGGGCACTCTCCTTCCCCTAAAACAAAGTTCCGACAAAGGTTACTGGGGCGTATATCGTCATCGACTATCCGAAACACCAGATTCCCATACCGATCCCAAAGATACATTCAACTCCGCTTATATGACCCCTACCAAGGCGAAACCAAATGACACGAGAAAAACTATCGAGATACCTAATACCCGTAGCTCCAAAATAAAATTAGGAAGAGTAACCATCTCCAGTCCGCCTGAGAATCTCGTTTTCGTCCGTGAAGGACAGCGTCAACCAAATGTCCCACCCGCAGAAACAGAAGCTTGGCTTAAAAAAATAAACCCACATGCCCGATCCTGGATATCTCATCTCGACACTGAACGCAACAAAAATGGCGTAGTGGCATTTACAACACACATAAGCCATGAGAACCCCACCCCAGAGATTTTGAATGAAAAATTTGATGCCAAAGCAGATTTAGAGCTTGATACCGAAGCTATTGCAGAGACGAACCAACTTGCTTATTTTTTGGACCTATCACATTTTGAGCAAGCAGGACGTTCACATAAGGGTCATGTGGAATTGAGAAAAACGGTTATGAATCTTTATGGACCCGGGGGTCAACTGGAAAAGGGAAAGTCGGTTCTGTTTGTGGAGCTGTGTATCTTGAAGTCAGGGGATTTGGACGCTGAGTACATTGGTTGCGCTGAAGGCACGGGCTTGATGTATTTAGCTAATTTGTAGTAAACTATCTCGCCAATCATTAAGGAAAGACGTTCACTAGATATCCTATCCTGTAATGAAAAGCCCTCGACTTTGTTACGGAAATGTACCTACCAGTTGTTCATTAATCAGATGTATATTCGGTTTTGACCCTGACACCTTTTGCCTTAATTGTTGCTGCTTTCCGTCGAGACGATGAAGAGGCTCTCCTTTCCTTAGGCATCGCAGGTTCTGCTGGTGGAACGATACGATTACTACGCTCCTGGTCGTCATCGTCGTCATATCTGTGCCTTGAATACAATGGAAGTTCACTTACAACGATCCACTTACGAAGTCGAATGATATCATTATCAAAGTTTGCCTTACATGTATCAGATGAAAGTCTCTCAATTTTGGAGTACGGCTTTGCAAATCGAATTATGTGGATCGTGTCAATGATAACAGCCCACATTACCCCGCAATGATAAATAATGGCACCTGGATGAGGAAGATAAAATTCCGGCCCGTTCCTTCCCAAAGATCTAGCCATTTGGGTAGATACTTGATGAATAGCACTAGTACTTATTATATTGAAACTTGTCCAGATCAAGTAAAGTATGTATTTCGAACTCCCTTGCTTTAGTCTCCTCCCACTTTCCATAGTCGTCGGATGCTGCAAGATCACTTATTTTCATTGCTGGAACTCCTCCTGACTAAATTTGTGTCCCATTTCAATTATACACTGTGTAGTGTTACATATCAAAAAAGCTACCAGTGACCTGCTACTATTTCTTGACTCTGATATGTTGAGCAAGAACTCACATACGCTTAGTTTTGACCATAAATGATGTCTCTGTTGCTTTTCTAGATTTACGACTAGTATCCCTTCGATACCTTGGACGGTAATCAATCTTGAAGTTGCTTCCGAGATCCAGTTCTGGCTTTTGGGTAGCTTCTTCAACACCGTCTTTGGAGTCTTATCAGGACTGTCAGGAACTTTTTTCAATCCATTAGACATATTTTTCTGTAATTTTTCCTCGGCCATCAGTTCCTTCGCTTTGGCAATCAACTTCCTTCTCTTTGCCTCTTTCTCTCTCCATTCTAATACCGTCTCTTTCCTCTTCTTGAACCGCTCTTCTATTTTATCAAGTTCTTTTTCTACTGCATCTTCATCCGCCTTATTTTCCTCCATCACTTCCGCTCTCTCTCTCATAGTAGCCTCAAAAGCATCTTTGTTTCCCCAAGGCTCTCCGTATCTCTCAGCAACCCAAGCACAAAATGCTTCCCAGTCTTTCTTCCACTCTCACATTCTCTGATCCTTTAATCCTTTCTTTGGATTCTCACTTGATCGGATGCCCGATTGCCAATCTTTGTCAGTCTGATCTTCAAATTGTGACCACCTAACGCTATTTTGTGCCAAATGACCCTTTTATAACAAATTGGCTTGCACGATCTTGTGTAAGGATGAAATCAGTCCATAGAGGAAATACACATACCAGACCTCCCAGATCTAGATTATCCCATAACCAAATGCACATGAAGAATTCCAATGAAACACCCACCATTTCTTGACCTGATAGAAATGGGTCTTCACAATTCAAACTAGCATTTACACCTTTTGCCAATAGCATTGGTAAAGTTTGAACGCTTGTAAAATGAGTTAATCTCAAACTTTCATCTGAGAGTGGACAGGACTCAATCATAATTTGTCGCTCTTAATAAATTTCTTCGAGCAGCGGGTGTTTGGTAAATGAATATCCATGACCAATACGTCGAGTGCCAAGAAGAATGGCATCGCTAAGAAATCAATGATTAGCATACGGGGGGGCGAAATAGGCTTCAAGCATACTTACTAGAGATTATGGTCATTTACATCACCATTGCCCAAGCATTCTCCTGCATGCAAGAAGAATGGAATGTTCAAGTTGCGGCTTTCGCATTGTTCCTTAAACCAGAGGCAAATGAGTATGAGATCTTCGAGCGTACGACCGAGTTCTTCTTGCCCCTCTAGATCGTAGCCTGAGATCAAATCTGGATATTGTTCCTTCACACGCATACAAGCCTCCATATCTATTGGGTGGAGTTAGCTTTCTCCAGAGATACGCAGAAGAGAAACATACCAGCTTTGATTTCGTCATCTTTCCACAGTCTAAAGCCTGTCTAGATAACCCGCAGCCCCCGCCATTTTTTTTTTCTTTTTCATCTTAATTGCAAACTTTTCTCTTTCTTCCCAAATTACTCTTGCCATTTCAGTTTCTTCGGACGGGGTGTCACTCCATTCTAATTGAAAATCATCCTAATCTCTATCCATTTAACGTTGTCCTCGACCAATCCTTCAAAAAGTTGCCTGAGGAATGGTCTCAAAACTGGCTCGTTGTGAATCATCGTATTAAGTAGCTTTATTCCACTCTGGAATGTATTCCAAGCTTCATTGACACCCCCACTAACATTTGTACGCTGGGACTTTGTCTCTATTAATCGATTCTGTAACCAGGTAATAGAGTAAGACTTGCCCTGAGGAGGATGTGTTTGGAAGCGAGATGCGATACGATGTTCGTCATACACCGTAGAGGGAGTGCATAATCAGGATCCCAAAGATTTTTCGCCGAATTTCTAGTTTGCCGAGGTTGCGAAGAACTGTGTGTGAATTTTATCTTTATTCTCTTCTCTCTTTTCGCCCACCATGAGTCAAGGGGCCTTGAGGCGCTGATATACATGCCAGGTGTCTCGATCATCGTATCTACGATGAAATCAATCGAGACGCAAGTAATGTGGTGGGCGTGAAGAATTGCTCCATTTGGTAACTTTTTGATTATTTCTAATGGAGCGGTCCTTGCTATGGATTCTTTGATATGCTGGAGACCAGAACCTGGACGTAAGCGATGCATTTGCCCAATTGGTTGGAAAAGAACATGCTGGTTGAACTGTTGAATGCGAGAAACTATAGTATTGGCAGATTGAGATGTAGGCGAAAGAGATTCAACAAAATCATGGTCTACTACGTTAGTCTGTCATGTTTGATTTGAAAAGTGAACGGAAGACTCACCCCCTCCATGCTTATGTTCATCGGCGACCAATTTCACTCGGTTGCTTGCATACTCGTTGAATTTTGCCGAATTATCCATCATTGTCGAATTTGATCATTGATGTTACCACAAATTGCAGACATAAAGATGAACATGAATCGAACATCCGAAAAGTAAATTTTTTATTATTCTTCATGATGATAGTTCTACTCAAAAGGTTGTTGTTCTTTGACTGATGGTACATACTGTATCTGGTCTTCTTTGTTCTAAATCATCTGCATTTGGAGATACAATCAATTATGCGAAAATCGAATTGGTCAATAAAGGGGTCTGATTCTGCAGAAAGAACTTCAGTTCATTCATCAAATCGTTGAAAGGCATGAGGAAACACAGAGTTAAGAGATAATTGCACGATTGAGGATATTATGGATAGTGCCCATATTTTGAGAATTACACAGCTCGTCAAATACAGTGTTACGACGCTCAATAAACTTAACACGAGGTTTCTAGAGACCTTGAGATATGCAACATTCCACTTTGACTATTCACATCAAAAACACTAAGTAGGGCTAATGGCACTGTTCATGTACCGAGAACTTGACAGCACATATCACCATCTAGCTTTGAGATATCCTATCCATTTCTAACGTTTCAGAGCTTGGATTCTTTCCGTGGATAGCGTGAGTCTACAACTTCGCCTGGCCCAAGCTTCAGTATATATATATAGATGTCCGAGTGAGCTGTGGAAATTGTGGATTTGCAGTTGGGACTTATAATCCCGAAGTAGAGATGGGAACTGACCAGGTACCAGTCCGCCTCCTCCGTACCTGTAGGCTGTAGCAAACCATGAAAAAAAGAACGACTCCATTTTCCTGCATATTTCTCTTAAGGTTCAGGCCGCCTGCCGGCCGATATGTATTTCTGCTGGTAAAAAAAAAATGTTCTCCACTATACTAAGCAACTTTAACCTTACACTGGTAGGTAATGCTACACCGATAGGGTCATTTGCGTGCCATGTGAGCATATTCAGACATTGGATTCGCATTCAAGGTGATAGATGTGCCCAGAGCTAAGTGGAACAAGTGGAGAAGACAGACATCTCGGATCCAACCGTAGTTATGACAACCGGGATGTCAATTATCCCCACAAGAAGAACGCTCTGTGCACGACTCGGATCCATCTTAAATGCTTCATAAGATGGAATATGTAATTTCCATTTGCTAATTGCTTCCAAATTCATCTGCAAAGAAGCTTTCCAGCCCAATCGAATCATTCTAGAACGAATTCACATGGTCCCTGCGTGTACTCGAGGTACTGCATTGAGAACGCTGTCCCTCGGTGTGATAATTTATCAAACACGTTGGTATACGAGACATTCAGGAAAACGACGCTTTGATCGAGATCATGAGAGGTAATCGACACGTTCATGAATTTTATTGAACAGATGCTTTTAGAGTTACGAAGACTTTGGAGCATCGAAGGAAGTCGTAATTGAGAATGAAGAATGAAGATGAGGAAAGATGGAGTTGAGGTGAAGGTGGAGATTGTAGAAAAGGTTCTTCGGAGAAACTTCTGCCGAGAATTTCCATGCTAATTCTCGTTTGCGTCGCCAAATCATTCTCTTTTATTTTCCCCCTTCACAATCTTTCCATTCTCAAACAACAATCCATTTGTCACCTCCAGCACATCAGTATTTTCACATCAGATTTTTGACTTTGTCCATCAGAAAATGGATACCGTCGGTACCGTTGAGATGGAGATGATCTATTGAAATCCGCATTGTTTTTCCAAATTTGGAAACCTTTTCCGCCCCGCAAAACATGACAAGTTCAAGTTTCACGGTGAGCTAGTAGAGGTTCCCCGTTGACCGCAAAATGGTGGAGAATCATTTCTTTTTTTCTTCAAATTTTATTCTCCTTTGCGCAATTTCGTCTACTACTTTCGTTATTCTTGGGTATCACGAGTGACATAAGCCCAACGCTGTGCTCCAGAGCGTTCCAAGTACTGCGTCGGCACTGCGGACTTTGTTCCAGATTTTGAGTTGGCAAGACTTTTTGAGTGTATTACCATCGCAAGCTAGCATCGTCAAGCTGTTAGTGTGTGCCATAATGGAGCTTTGTAGTGATCACACACCATGAACACATTTGCCGTCACCTCTGGGGAAGAGGGCTAGATTTCGAATGGTATGGCAGTCAGTCAAGCCCAGTGGTAACGTTGGGCATGGACAACCAAAAGAATATCCTCACTCAAGCTAAATCACCCTGGCGCATCTTTCATATATGAAGTCGTTATCCCCTTTGTCTTTTACTGTAAATCATCACATCCTCATCAAAAGCACACAGAGAGTCTCTCACCATCAAAGTTAGCCTCGTACTTCTTACTACTATCTTGGATCTTGTACCCTTATTCTCTAATTGCATTGGATTATTGAAACACTACATCTGTTGCTAGGCACAGAGTTCTTCGAATCAAGATCCATAGACAATCACATAATCCTTCAAACATCTCAACCGGCATACCATGGACCAATCTCAGGTCAACCAAGACTCCACTTTAACAATCGATCTTGAGAAGAATGCGAACGAGGGCTCCTTAGCCGGAGCTTTCGGACCAGAGAAAGAGAAAACAGTCATTGTCACTGTTACTCCACTCCCTGATCCACTGATAGATGAATCTGATTCGGATTCTGAGGATGATTATAAGTACCCTGAGGGTGGATTGCAAGCTTGGCTAGTTGTCTTTGGGTCATGGTGTGGCATGTTTTGCAGTTTCGGTATTGCAAATTCCACAGGCTCATTTCAAGCCTACTTAGCTACGAACCAGTTATCATCTTATTCTGATTCGCAAATTGGATGGATCTTCTCATTATACTCATTCATTTTGTTCATTGGCGGCATTTACATTGGACCTGCATTCGACGTTTATGGACCAAGATATTTGGTTCTGCCAGGAAGCATTCTACTTGTTCTTTCAGTCTTCCTTTTTGGGGAGTGTACTGGTAAGTTTTCGAATCCAAAAAGCAAGATTGTGCAAAGTTAACCGTTCCTAGAGTACTGGCATTGGATCGCTGTATTCAGTATACTCGGTGGTTTTGCAAGTTCGCTGACCTTTACCCCATCAGTCGCAGTAATTGGCCATTGGTTTAATAAGAAACGTGGAAATGCGACTGGAATTGCAGCCACTGGTGGTGCTGTCGGCGGCATTGTTTTCCCACTTCTCTTGGAAAATCTTATTCCAAAGATTGGTGTAAGTATAATCTTTCAAAACTTCCTGATGTAACACAGTACATTACTAAGAAATTTCAATGTAGTTCTCATGGACAATGCGTGTAATGGGTTTTATCTTCGTTTTCATCACCACTCTCGCCAACCTCCTCATTAAGCCTCGTCTTCCACGTTCTCGAACCGCCCAAAGCCCTCATCCAGATATCAAAATCTTCAAGAAGCCAGATTTCGCTTTCACAGTATTGGGTGTATACCTCCTTGAATGGGGGTTTTTCATTCCAGTCACCTATATCACATCCTACGCTCTCTATCAAGGATTTGATGCAGGAATCTCCTATCAATCTCTGTCCATCCTATCTGCTGCATCTGTTGTCGGCCGTTTCCTCCCGGGCTTGGTAGCCGATATCATTGGCCGTTTTAACACTATTATTATGGCACTCTCTCTTACCGTATTTGCCTGTTTTGTAGTCTGGCTTCCTTTCGGAAGCACTTACGCGGGTTTAATTTGCACCGTCATAATACTTGGTTTTGCATGCGGTAGCAATGTCGGTTTAACCCCCGTTTGCGTAGGCCAACTGTGCGACACCAAGGATTATGGCAGATATTACGCAACTTGTTATTCAGTTGTCAGTATTGGATGTTTGACCGGTGTTCCAATTGCTGGCGCTCTAATTGAGGCTTGCGGAGGCTCTTACTGGGGCTTGATCTTGTTTACTGGGCTGTGCTATGCTTCTAGCGTAGTTGCAATGGCGTGTGCAAGAGGTTATGGTGGTGGATGGAAATTGAATGTTAAATTCTAGAGATGATGGCGACTACTCGATGCCGAGAGCACAAGATTGGGATGAAAGTCTTTATGAGTAACGCCTAATGAGTTATGACCAAAAGTGTATTCAAATGCGCATGTATATAGCGGTTATTGTTTGGGAGTGGAGTTCTTACTTAGAGGTTATGGTGTCTAAAATGGGCTTGGCTACTATTTATAATGTATATAATATTAACGAATCTATGTCAAAATTGTGTTTTCTGATAACCATTCTCTACTTCGTTTCTATAATAATCAAGATCACTTGATCTACTCAGGTACTTAAAAGTGGGTTGGTTGAATGATGCTAACTATTCGTATCTAATGCTAGAAAGAATTCATCATCAATTTTTATGATGCTTGGTTTTCATCTCGCTAAAGAATCACCTACCCTTTCCCGACTGACTGCGCATTGCTCACCCTATCACACCCTCGAACATTCCTTCCCCTTTTCCCTTAGAGATCTCATCCTTCTCTTCCCGATTTCGAAAATAAAAACCGTTATTAAAAGCCCAGCAACCCATCAATAAGAAAACCCACCTCAGAATAAAATTTCGCTTACAGCCAAGCCAAACTCTTTAATAAAAGAAAAAAAAAGATGACACGAATCGAACATACTATTAATTGTTCCATGTATTCACTTAACTACTACCTTAAATTCGACATGATAACCTGCAAACTGAGTGAATCTACCAAAATTCCACCTAATCTCTTTCCATCAATTCTCACTCACTTTTCCAAGTATAAAACCACCAGCATCAAACCTATCCAAGAATTTTTAGCGTAACAAAAAATGAGTCTATGGGCGAGAAAATCAGTATCGCTTCTATCAGCTATACTTATACTGGTGTGTATATATTCTCTGACGTAAAGTGTCATCTGATTGACATATCCCTCCATCGTAGATACATACGTCTTCCTAACATAGCCTTGACGCATAAATCGACAATGAAAAGATGTCTTCTAATGTCGTCGTTACCAATAGACTTCATAAAAATGACAACACTAATCATCACAACACTCATTCACCATCAAATATTTTTAGAAAAATTTCTCTTCTAGACCTGGAGGCAAACGATTCTGAATCCAAGAAAACTTCAAGAGTAAATAAATAGGACTGCGTAATGCCCATAATGCTATGTCCTCTATTTCAAAAGTCACTCATGAAGGATCTCGTCCATAACTAAACGACATATTTATACAATCCCAACACAAATTGTCACCCCAACTCGACAATCCCCAAATACGTACGCATGTAGCTACATCCAATCCCGCTCCCGGAATATACAAGTACTGTCATCTCATCCACCACATTAAAGACCCACTCAAACTAAAATTCAATCTCAAACCGTTCAAACCCTACATCATTCTATTTCTGTACAAAAATCCCAGCAAGCAAGCAAGTAGGTAATCTAGCAACAGATTCAAAAAACCAGCAATTCTTCGTAAGTACTACCTACTCCTATCGGAACGAACTTGAAACTATGGTAGTTGTAGCCTGGGAAGTGAATATTAAGGTGATGGAGAGAGTGCGTATGGATTCTGTGGGATTGAGATTGTTTGCGGCTATAGTTCTGTATTAATATGAGTAAGAGGTGTCAAAAATTCATGATGGTGATGATGATATGAATGTAATGAATAGTAAAAATGCTCATAAATAAGATCCATAAATCCCATACATTTCAACAACAACAACAAATATAATAACAACAACCACCATAACCATCATCACCAAGATAGAATATCAACATCGACAATTCTCCCACTACAATCCAGTTCCTCATAAAATCCATACACAGCACCCATTCTATCCACCGGTATACAACCCCCACCACAGGAGCAAGTAAAATCAACCGCCGATATTTCTATCTTTCCATTTTTCTCTTTTTACATCATCAAAAAGTGCGCAGAATGAATACAAAAGATACCTATCTACCTATTAAATAGCTAGCCAGACTCACGTGATGTGGATCACATCTACAAACGTATAAGAAATCAGGATACATGAGTGACACAACTTCAATAACTAAATGCCCAGTAAATCTCTAGGCTACTAGACAAATTCCCGAGACGAAACTTGCTAGCGCGAATACTTATGCTAGAGAGGAAAAAGGATATAGTAATAAAAAATCCCTTGTATTTCTAACAATTCGCCAATCAATTTAAATACAGAATACTCTTGGATAGTGAATACTATAATAACCCTATTCCCGATTCCCCAATCCTATCCCAATAGAAAATAAATAAACAATGAGATTTCCCCAGAAACTCACACAACAATAAACCCCAACCCCCTCTCCTACTCATCCCAACAAATCCTCAATCCCTGTGGAAACGGTCCCAAAGTCGCCAATTCATCATCCAGATACGCAATCCCATACTCAGTCTCCACAGTTTTCATTCCCTTCCCCTCGCCCGCCACACTCTTCCTACTATACCCACTTGACCCCGCATCGAGTCTCAAATTCTTCAACCCGACGATAAGTCTGAACACGCGCACCATTCCCGCTAAAGCGATATCGCGACCGAGACATTCGTGAGGGCCGTGCCCGAACATGAGATAAGAGTCGAGACTTCGGTCGAGGACGACGGTTTCGGGATTAGGGAAGGCGGCGGGGTCTTGATGGGCGAGGGGAAGGTTGAGGAGAACGACGGTTCCTGGGGCAGGGGTGGTGGTAGTGGTGGTGGTTTGAGAGGCGGATTGGGAGGGTGAGTAGAGACGGAAAAGTGCGACGGTGCCGCGGAGTCGGGCTGCTTCGAGGAAGCTTTAGATAGTGTTAGTTTATGTTTATTTTTTGATTTATTTGTTGGGAGTAGATTGGGGCTATCTTAAGGGAAACGAAAGGATAAAAGGGATGTAAAAGGAGAACATACTAGTGCAACAGTAAATCATCAGACTCCTTGCTAGTTTCATGGGCAACGGTGTAGAGCTGTGGTAGATGTGATGATCCGGCATCACTGAGATAATAGCCCAGGACTTGGGAGAGAAGTTGTGACTGATTTGCCGTCATAGCTGCCGAGGTTGGAAGACTGTAAAGTTGTGTTAGCATGATAATCCAAGATATAAGAATCCACAAGGCTCTGTGAAAGAAGAGGGAAGGGAAATGAATGCCAGAAGAGATAACAGGAGCACAAACATTTGTTCCCAGACTACCCTCTCAACTCCCCATCCAACTTTCTTTCCCTTGTCCACATATCTCTGCAGCATTGCTTTCCCATATCCCTTTAGCGCCAATCTTTCCTTTTCCTTCAGCACTTTCTCCTCTGCCTGTCTCTCCGTCTCGTCATCATGAACTATACTATGCAGTCTATCTTTCAGCCCCTCCACCACATCTCCAATCCCGCCTCCCTTCGTATTCTCCATCAAAATATCACCCAGCTTCTTAGCTACAGCTCTTGCTTCCTGATTCACCACGAAAGATTTTGTAACATCAAAATTGTTGAAAATACATATGAAACCAGTGGAAAGCGCCGTGTACAATTCCTCTTCTGTATAACCGTCTTCAATGTCCGTAGTTACGTTGACGTCGACGGTATTACCCATTCCGAGTTTAAGGGGGAAATCAAACACGCCGGCTGCGAAACGAGTGAAGACGCGATTGCATATGTCGGATACGACGTCCACTCTGTATGTCTTTTTGGGTGCCGGAGCTCCATTTCTTGTTGTACTTCCGTTACCATTAGTATTTCTGTACGCATTAACATTTGGAATGAGAACTTTATGTTTGTCAAATAAATCGGTCGTGTTGTTCGTGTAGAATTGCGCAATTGCAGATTGCCAATCAGGATGTTCTTTATCATTTTTATTACCATGACCGGTTGGAAGATCGTGGAAAGATGATATTATAAGAGATCGCGAGGTCGTATTTATGGATTCATCTCCTGCGAGACAGAAAGGAGGGATTGTTGGCGACCCCGTAGTCTTTGTGGAGTCGGAAGGCGATTGTGAAGTTAAGACAGCGATTGGTGGACCCCATGTTACCTATTTTTATCCATAATTAGTATTCAGCCTTTTTATAAACCCTTTCGAATGTTTATAATCCCAAAAATTGAGATTGAAAGGAAAAACCAACCTTCCAATTAGCCTTATCATTCAAGATTTTCTTGCACTCTTTCCAACTCTCCACCTTTGGCATATCTGGCTTTTTCTTAGGTTTATCCCAGCTATACAAATTCTCTCTCCCCAAATCTTTTTGGATTTCACGATTAGTCTCAGGTGTAACAAATGGGAAATGTGCGTATATAGAGTTCCCCTGGAAGTGGTTTGGGAAAGCCCGAAGGACTAATTTGTAAAGCACAGCACCGTCGTCAATGTTTGTGTCGAATTGGACTTCATTATATCTGTTTTATCATATTAGTAACTTTTTTGATCTTCTTAGAAATAGGAGACAATGAAAACGGAAGAAGAGAGAGAAAGAAGATGAAACTAACCCCCAATTAGTAAGACTCTCCGGCGTATAATCCGTAGTATAAAATCTATCTCCCCTAACCAATCCTACCGCATCACTCAAGATACTATAGCTGATGCTATATCCAGTGCATAATCCACTGCCTGGCACTACCGGTGGTTTAATCTTTTCAACCACAACTCCCGGATAAAATTCCACATCGTCAGGACTCCCATAGAATTCTTTGAGTCGTTTCGCAATAACAGGATCGGGATTGATATCCGCAAACGACGTATGACGTGACAATCCGACGAATGAACGGAATTCATTAAGGGTGCACATATTCCAGGAACGACTTTGGAGAATAGAGAGGATTTCGATGGAGCGCATAATAGGTGGGACGTTTGTGGCCCCAAAGGCACCAGAGAGATCTTCTACTGAAGATTCGAAAATTGATACGAGCGATTCATCATCGTATGACCCATTAGACAAGCGACTGAGATCTGCGAAAGAGCGTTGAGATGGATCGATAGGAAGGTCTGCTTCCATTGAGTGGAGGCCTCTGAGAAGTTCGGGAAGCGTGACATCAGCCGGATTCTTATTAGGGAATAGTCTGGCGTATTCTGCATTGGTCCATTTCTCATCTCTTTGGGAGATAGCTGAGTGCCAGCGGTAGACTTTTTACCGAATTAGTATATTTATCATGGAGTTTCGACGCTTCAAGAGGATTAACATACTCAAATTAAACTCAGCAGTGACTTGGTTTCCAACACCTTCGGCAGCAGGCTTATTCAAGAGGGTCTTGGTCTCAGAGACTCTTGGATCTAAATCCCATTTTGAAGTTGTACGATTGAGATTCAAAATCGTGCGGACGTAATCTTTCAAAACGATATTGACATATAAGCCACAGGTAATGAGTCTACCTGTTTGGAAGAGGTCGTTGTCGTATTTATCGAATGCAGATTTTGCTGCCTCTGCTTTGGGCTTTGTGAAACGGCCATTATCGTTGATTCTGTGGTTTTAGTTAGTTTTTATATCCAATAATGGGGATCAGGATAAATGAAGAGTACTGACTGAGCAAGCATTCCAACCACATGATTGTGAAATCGGTTGAACATAATCAAGAAGACTCCCACGCCTGGGGGAAATCCTAAGATTCTCTTCGAGGAAAAACAATCTGGTTTGAGTTTACCATCCTCGAATGTTCGGACCGCATTTTGCTCTTCTTGATTACAACCATAGAGAGGTGCGAGATCCAAGTAACTACTAGTTTTCGATTTTGTCATATCTTCATGATCCTGTTGCCATTTTGTTAGTCCTTGGTCTATATTCCAAATCGCTGAAAACAAAAGTCCAAGAAGAAAGGGATGTCTATACCGTGAGAAAAAGATCGTGAATAATAATCGTAGCCAGATAGAACAACTGACTACTGATCCCAGTCTGACTTCCCTTGAAGTCCTCTTCTCCACTCAATCCGCCCCTCCTCATCAAGCCATCGAAAAGCTCCCCGGGATCCGGTAGGTTCTTCTTCCTCATTCTCTCAGGTTTAACACTCTTTGCATATGCCGTTCCTGCTCTTCCTAAATCCGGCATTAAAATGTTGTTGTTTCCTCCATCAGCATCTCTATACATAAACTTCTTATCCAAACTCCTCACAGGTGGATGCGGCAAGGCATCCCATAGCGTATTAACAAAACTTGCCGTTAGACTTTTCCCAATCTGTGAGTCCTCCGGCTGAGACGCCAGGAGTTTCACCGTCTTCTCAAGAAGGAGCGTGTTGTCATTTTGGACACCCTTGATCTGAGAGGAAAAGAGTTGGAGAAGCGTGTTTGCATCTTCTGGGGTGATGGTTTTGAGATCATGAAAGATAGAATGGATACTGTGAGTTGCGGATTCAATATCGGTGACTATCGTCGGTGTTGTTTTGGAGATATCGGAGGTCCAACGTGGTTGGGTTGTAGATGATTTGGGAGGCATGATGGTGACTGTGGTTATGGGTCTTGGCTGGGATTGTGATTGAGAACGTGATTGTGATTGAAGCTGTGATTGAGGTGTTGGTACTGATGTTGGTTCTGACGTTAAGCCAGGCGTCGATTTCAATATCGGTACTAGTCTCGGTATCGGTTCTGAATTCGATCGAGTATTTTCTTTTCGCGGATCTTCCTGATCCAACTTCTCACCTTTCTTAGATTTCCCTTGAAATTTCCCTGTAAAATAATTTCTGTATTTTGAACCCAACTTATTCTTCCCCTTCACAAATTTTTTCTCATCCGCTCCATTCCCCGCGTTCACACCCTCCATATTTAAATTCCCCTCGTCTCTCGATGACATAACGATTTGATACCCTGTCGCCGTATGCTCGGTATTCATGCACTTCTCTCAACAAAGGAATATACCCTCGCACAGCCTTACACCAATCGTGTTACTACTGCAAGAAAAGAATACCCGAAAATGCAATGCGTAATGGCAGATGCAAACCCCGTTGGACTGGTCCTATAATAACCCTGACTAGAGCTCTTATAAACAATCCCGTACGACCCAGAAGCAAGGTATCATGATCCACACAAAGATGGCCAGGTATCTCAGCCCTTTTATCCACCCATCACGACTCACATACAGATCCATCGCTGCCACAGAACCACGACTTTCAGCTAGAGACTAATTGATGATCAACCCGAGTTCTAGATCATCTCCGTCTGTTCCCTGAGACAAGTATGTAGGATTTCAAAAGCGTGATACAAATGTAACATAACCCATCACATACCCAGTCTGTACGATTAATGATCGCCCCGCTTGTATCGCTTGTGCTACCTACCGAATATGACCCTTCTCACCTCTTGTCAAAATCTTCACACCCACCAAGGCTAGGAATGGAAGTAAATCCCGAAGTTAACTTCGTGTTCAAGAGCCCCATCTTACATCTCCATTCATTCTCAGCTGATTCCACATCTTCAATTACCTAGGTTGTTGGTCACGGAAAAAAAATAAAGAAATAAGTTTGCGAAGAATCTTAATTTGATATGTACTCGTGTTCATTGGCTGATCGGTGGCGTATACAAATCACCTGGATTGTCATCTTCAGCGGCATAAAATCACGAGCCGTCAAGCATCCCCGCCTTAGTTTTATTACCCGTGTCGGGACGGATCGTCACACAATCAGAATAAGCTTCTGTGCCTTTCAGCTGACCGATAAGCCTCGGCACTATCTCCAAATAAGAAAGAAGCAATAAATGTCTCACCGAGTTGCCGTGTCACACCTTCATTTTGCTTCACTCCACACCTTTGCTCTCTGATAAAGTTTTATTGCTTCTTAGATATTCATGTTTGAGGCGAATCCAGATCGACCTCTACCGCGTAACCCCCAACTCCCGCTAATGAACATACTGTGATAGGGACCACCGACATTTAAACTTTCTATTTCGTACCTCCCAAAAATCCCTGGAATTTCTCCATCCATTCATCCGTCCTATCACACGCCCGTTTTAAATCCCAATATCGATGACGCCTTGTAAATGCTCCCAAAATTGTCTTTCAATCCCACTCCGTATCGTAATATCAATCCTCCTTCACAATACATTTCCCTTCTAACCATTTTGCAAATTTCACAGAAGGGATATCCACGGCCCTCCAAAATATATCTGATGCCCAAAATATAGGTACTGCTAACCCAAGCATTCCACCCCACCAAGCAAACGTTCGTGTCCACATACCACTATTCTCACGCCCACCTGCTACCCACCAAACAACTGGCATCCATCGGTGAGCGAATATATCGAGAACCGGCCCATGCATAAGGTACAGTGCATATGAAATGTTTGCAAGATATTGCGCTGGACCAGATGTGAAGAATTTTTGCAATAAAGGAAGTTGTTGGCAAGCAAAGACAACTTGCATGGCCCCCAATGCAAACCAAGAGAATGCTTGTTCCTCCTGTCGCCTCTGAGACCAGTATGGCTCCATCGTATAAGGTGCGATCTCACTGAGCCCAGGAGTACTTAGTACATCAATGTTTGGCCATCCTGCTATCCACATGGCAAAGACAAAGTTCATACTCCAGAATGCATAAACTACCGATGTTTGCCATGAACCAGAAGATTCTTCATACGAGTCTGGCATTTCTTTGTTGGGCTTTCGTTCAGCCCGCGCTTGTTGAATAAGTCCCACTTCTGCCACCAGCGCCCCGCCAATGAATTCGAACGCAGCCCATCGGCCACACTTTAGACTGTATAGCATAATGACAACGAACATAAAGAGGCGAACCCATACTTTGCACCTCGCCAAACCTGTAATGGTGACGAAAAGAAACATGGACTGAGCCATTTCAATGGGAATAGTCCAAACATGAACGTCGTACGTTGGCCACCATATCTTATCCCAATCCCATGAGTAACCTATCGTCCAGATTGCATGCAGCCAATCCATAAACTGTTCTGAGAATGTCTCAAATCCATCAACTTGAACCAAACGCATACGAATGAACATCATTACCATGAACGTAGAGACGGTGGTAGGTAAGAACAATCGCATTCCCCGACGAAAGACAGATGATGACAAGGTCGTTTGAAGATCGGCATAATTATGGGCTCGAGCCAACTTCAACGGCTTCAACGATAGAACAAATCCAGATATGACGAAGAAGATATGAACCATGGGTCGTCCGCTATAAAGTACTCGAAGAAAAGGCAGCTGCATAAAAGAGGATGGAACCGGGTCACCTATGGGCAAGCCGTATGAAGGTATCATAAATTGCACATTTCCCTCAGTAAAATGACAGAAAAACACTATCAAGGAAGCGACTCCACGAAGTCCATCGAGATAGGACGTTGCGTACAATCTCTGAGGCTTGAAATGAGCCGGTTGAAGTCGTCGTTGTATTGGCGAAGGTATAAGGAAGAAGAGGAATCTCGTGAAATATAGTTTTAAATGGGAAAGCGTGTCGTCGTTGGTATTTCCATTTGCATGGATTAGTTCGTAACTAGGTTCATTGCTATTTGGTAACAGGCCCGCCACTAAACCTCGAAGTGGTCTTAACATGGTAACCTCACAAGCTTCACTGTAGCTTTAGTGTATTGAAGCCAAACAAAGCCAGGAAGAACTTAGAGATAATTCATCTATGTAGAACACTGAATAAATTGTTTGAATCTCCGGCGACAGTGCTTTTAATTGGGCCAACGGATATCTTCAAACAGGTATTTTCGAAATTGGATCGATGTAACTTGCTGCAGGGGAAAATGCGCCCCAAGTGAGTACACTGACGCCACCAGATTTCAGATCCTGTGCGTGATGGGATGATTGTAATACGTGAAATTCAATCAGTTGGAGATGAGTGTAAAAACAAACAAAGTCGTGAATAAGATTTGGAGAGGATCAATATGTAATTGAATCGGCGTTCCAGGTGTAATTGTAATGAGTTGAACTGAAAGATCCAATGTTGAAGAGATTGTATCGCCACCAAACGGGTGTTTGTATGATCAATGTGTGGAATCGTAGATATACCAAGAAATGTCGAGCGAAACTTATGCTAGCAATGGGAAGTAGAGAGGCACCGTATGATTAGAAACTCGAAGCAAGAACAAAGCCCGAGAAGTAGGTTGAAAGGTTAAGAGGTTGAGAGAAAGAGCAACACTGTTGTATCTGTGTTGTATCTGTGTTGTATCTGTGTTGTGATGATGAAGATAAGGTCTAAGTGATAAGTTGTTGATGATGTCGAGAGTTCAGGGACCTTTTAAGATTTTCGGTGGGGAGTTAACTAACAAAAGTCAAAGTCACAACGATGTAGGCAGCGGTAGCTCAATCAAGTCGGTTTCAAGGAAGCGTAGCATCGTCAATCTCCCGGTAAAGCCAATGGCAATGCAATATTGGCTGGTGCAATCAGTCTTGCGATACAATTCTTCAAACATCCGAATTTTTGGATGTTGGTTGTCATACGGCGCCTACTGTGTGTGTACTTGGGTATTATCAGACATCGCCTGCAGCCATGTCGCCTTTCATTTCACAAACACTCATTTTGAGTAAAGGATCTGCTCAACTCGGGATATCAAATTGATTCCGCAGTTGGTTTGCTGCTCTTCCCATCCTTTTCGCAGTCTCTTTTTTTCGTCGGCGGCAATTACAAGTGGCGGCAGCATCAGCGATTTATTAAAGTGGTATCCGTCTCCAGGCGTTCATTCGCGCAGCCATTGAATCCTCCTGGTGCCACTGCCACAGCAAGCATACATACATACACACTAAAATGACATGCCGTTAAAGAGTACAATCCAATTGGTGAGAATGGAGATTTCTTTCAGATAGGCACCGAGCAGTGCAGCAGAAACCAAAGGCTTCACCAGTCACTCTTTCGGGGAGTATCCAGTAAGGGTGGTAAAGTTTGTTTCAAATAGAAGAAACCAGGTTACTCATACCCGATGGGAAGGAAAGGATTGACGAGATCTGCAAGGAAATTCTTATGATCTGGAAGGTGCAGTTGCAATCTGGAGCTACTACTGACATTGTACAAAGATAGCTTCAAAACGGAAGGAGAACTCTTCTTGCCCCTTGGCTGACCTCATCACATATACCTACTGGCTAGTACTTTAATATACTTTACTACATCATGCTTTGCTACAGCGACATCGTTTGATGATGGTAAGAGTGCACCAACCTCTCACTACCTCCCGAAAATTCATTCAAAGCCCCTTACCATCCTCTACTCCGTACGAGATATATCTATTCTACGGGGACAAAAAGTGGTCGGTTTATGCTTATCCATCCATCCTTTTAAGCATAGAGATACGGCGTCACGGATCCTCTTCAAAAATAACCTGAAAAAGTGGACGCAATGATGGCTCCATACTATCACTCACAGATCGCATGTTGATCTTCACTGACTAGCACGATGAATACTAAATAGGTAAGCTGGAAAGCTGGAGATTGTCCAGACTTTAAAGATCTCTGATGACATGGAAATTCAAGCTTTGCCGAGAGATTTCACAGGATACATGAATTTATCATATACACTCACATTACGAATTTACAACAATTTCTGAACCAGAGACAACTTCAAAGTGTACCTAGGCAGATAGATATAGAAACATCCACAATCCAACACATTCAATCCTGCAAACCAAAATTCCCTGCTCCATTTGTTTCAAGGGCCGGGAGCGCATGCATGATTCCATCAACAGGGAAGAGCACGAATTTCATCCAACGACCGTCATTTTACGATTCCGGTTTTGGTACTTCTCCACCCAAAATCGAAACACCCAACAACTTCAGAACAGCTTTTGTTCTCGATTTCTATGGATCTTCATGCTTCCCTAATTTCTAAGAATCTAGTTTTGGGGTGTAAGCGTTGTAGTTCCTATTCATAATTGCTCGAGGTACAGAGGTTTCGAGACTGTCTACCTCTCACCACCTACCTAGTAATCGCTCCGATGCCACATATTGGATTTCATTCTTGACTCTTCAAACTATATCATCGCTCCGGCGGGCTGATAGGTCCTCTCACAATCTATGAGAGCTTACGAGTATGCTACCACATAAACCAATGATGTGGTAGCTTGGCGTCAAACCTCGACTCTGAACTATAGAATCAAATCTCATAACTCTGCTATTTTGAAGACTTCATTATCTCTGGATGGCAGATCGTGTATTTTGCGCCTTTGAACCACCATCCATATTTCTATGGATTACCGATGAGGAAGATGGTGATTAGCAGATAGTTAGAGACCAACTGAGTAAGGATGTGTACTAAAAACTTCGACGCTCTCGAGTGAGAGACTTCTGCAATTCAACACGATACTCTTCTTCGAGTATTATGGAGGAACTTTGTTATCTACAGGTGGAATTCTAATCTTCAGTGAAAGGAGATCTTTTTTTTATTTAAATAAAAAACTCACAGCAGAATGCTCTTTCCTTGGATTCCCATCGTGTGGCTCTGTTCTCTGATATTTCTGCCCTTCATGTCCTATCAATTTTACCCAAGATAACTAGCAGTCGGCACGTCGATTCTCCTATGAGGGATTTGAAGAGATGTATAAATCGACAAACTTGATGTAAACAATCCTTCCTGTCTTGATCAAGGAAACTACCAAAAAGTTCTGGTAAAGTAGAAGAGAGAGTATATGCATTTTATCGACTGTCCAATTGATCAATCCATTTGACTTGGTTGAACTCCAAGATTTCTCTCAAGCTGTTTGCCATTCATTCTCGTCTTTCCTAGGGTGAGGTTTACTGACATTGGTTATTTTTATCGTCGTCCTTTTTGCTTCCGGCTTCTTATATAGCAAGTCCGGCATATTTGATATCACTATCAATATAAACCCAACATCCTCACCATCTGTTCCCTCTCAAGTCTCATCGCCGTCGACCAGATACTGTCAATAGAATACTCTGTAAATCCCTATTTCCACCTCGATAATTCATCAAATCCATATCCACAACAACAAAACCTTGATCGACACCCTACAAGCCAAATACACAATACTCACATAATCTTTCAGTCTCCACCCTATATCCCCCGGAACATTCAACCTGTATATTCTTTTGCGAACGAGAAATGAGATGTAAAGAGTTGATCTTTTCTAGGAATCACTGAATAAAGAAAAAACAAACTTAAATACACTTTCGTGATATCTCATCTTCCATCTTTAATTTCTTTTCTTCTTCTGCTCTTCACGCCAAACTCAACTTCATACCCATTTACAAACGTATTACCTACAGCAATCACAAGTATCCATTATTCCACTACAATATCAATAAAATCGAAAAATATTAAATCCTCCACCTCGGTTCCCTTCTTTTCCTTTTCGGAATACAACACCATGTATGATCAAATCTCTGGCTGTATGGCCGAGCTGGAAATCTTCATGTCTTATCTATCCAGACTCGTGGAAAATGAGATGAGGGTGGATTTCGTGATTTGCGGAGGGGGTGTGGGATGTTATTATTATTGTTGTTGCTAGACGCGTACATTAATTGGTTGTTGGTGTTGGTGTTGGTGATCCTTACTGTCGTGTTGTTTGTTTGGATGATGTCCCTATTAGAGAGTGAGAGAGAAATATGTTATCAACCCCGACTACACGTATTAAACAACGATTAATCAATAAAAACGAAACACAAGAATACTTTACATCAATATGTGAATCTATGTCTTCTATCTAATAACTTTACATAATTTTACAGCTCGGAACCTAGATAGGTGAATGGTTATTAGGCGGGAGAAGGAGTGTGATCTGAAGTGAGGATGAATATTATTTATGTGTACATGTGTTTTAATTACTATTCGTTATTACCCAAAATGTGCTTCGCACGTCAAGAGTTTTATATGTAATTGTGTATGTATATATATGTATACATAGATCTAGCGACAGATACTAATAGATACTTGTAAGTTTACTTAAGCCGATCTTCTTCCTATTGGGGTGCTATGAGGTATGGTATAATGCGGTTGATGGTGAAAATGGTAGGGTTGCCCGATAGATTCTGTACCAAATCAATCACGAATATAATTATGAAAGTTAATAGTACTAGACAGACCCTCGAATAGCCTTCAATTATAATACTATCCAAACTTTTGATTCTTGAATTGAAATGGAATGCTCAAATTATTGAACGGGTTTCGCCAGTAGTCAATTCCAGTCTGTTTTTTCTACTGCAAATAGCTAGTTAAGCGATCTAGCTCGCGGAGAGAGCGAACAACTTGGAGAACAAGTAGTATATGAAGTAACGTCTATCTACTCTACGAATGGTTTGGTTCCCACTATCTAGTTCCTCTATCTCTATGGTGTAGAGTATATATTAGTGCCAATTAATTCCAGTTATTGAACTGCGGATTTACTGTCACTTTTAAATATTGAGACGTGGTGATTTTTGTCCCCCGAGCCCCCCGATCAATTTTTCTTTCCACGTCCTCAAAATAAGGATAGAGACGTTACATCTCTAGCAATCACAACGGCTTCATCCAAAATATCAGATCAAGCGAGGAATAAGAGCAATCAGAATAGGAGGGAGTAGGGGATGTGCATACCACAATCCAATGGCCGGCCGACGTACGATTTTTGCACGAGGTTCTGAGAGAGACGAATGAGGAATGCGAGAAGATAGAACTTGGTAGTCCCCCCGATACACCAATTAACGAAATCAACGTTTGTAAGCGAGCATGGCACAGGAGAAGGATCACGTATCTAGCAGCAATACAAGATTCACTAATTGGACGATTTCAATTGGACGGAATCAAAAGGCCAACTCTACCAATTCCAAGAACAAAACACAATTAAACAATATTCATAAGCACACACAGATCTTGCTTTACAACTTGATGCGAAGGATAGGAAGGAACCTAGTCACTTTTGGCGACGATACTCTCGCCTGAAGTTATATTGAGTGATGCGGAACGGTTAGATCTTAAGATTGTGCCTTCTGGAGTTGAATAGGCCTCCATTAGTCTCCAGAAGTATTGAGATGGAAGCAAATTTTGCCGGTCGATTGCTACTTGACAATACTACCATTGCCTAGTATGGGTCGCTAGACTCTGAATGTGATAATATCCTATTCTTATCCTACTGAAAGGATGGCTCTGGAAAGAATGACTGCTGACGAAGATGGTGTCTTGGGGTTATGTCTTTTATTATTTCATACAACGCATAGGTTGGCTTGGTGACCGATGCAACCCAGGCCAGCAGGACATTAACGTATATGTAACACGATTAATGTTCAACATGTATCTTCAAGCACCATAACATCTTTAAGTGCCCTCACAAAAACTAATGTTTGTTGCCCATGCTTTATTTGTTCTTCTTACAAGCCCTCCAAATTGCCCCCCCCAACCTTAACCTACAAGAAAGCAACCAACGCCAAAGCACTACCAACGCTCAAACCAATAACTGTCCATCCTGTCTTGACAACTGTAGCGTTCTTAAAAGTCTTTCCCATATCCCAAGCCAAATGTCTTAATCCGTTGAAAGAATGATATGTGAATGGCATGGCCAATGTGAACTTGGCCAGAAACTTGGCCGCCAATGGCCAAGCTCCAAACGCAGCCACCATACTGGCAGTATCCAAGTGCCATCCAAATAAAGGCGAAGCAAGATATGCAGCACCAAAAACGTAGAAACCTCCCGAAAGAATACAGCCGGTAATACGGTTGAGACCAGACATAACCCAAGGGATTTGAGGTTGGTAGATTGTGAGATGAGGTGAGACAGGTCGGAGTTTGCGTTGCTCGACGAGGATGTTGTAGCTATCTTTTGGGGTTAACTTTTGGGTGGCTACTGGTCTTGCAGGATGTTAGTTGTTGTCAAGCTTCCGGTATCTGTCTTGGGAGGCAAACCTAGTTTGCATTGATGCGCCAATGGCTGCAGGTGCCGCGAGCTTCCTCATTGCCAATTGTGAGATAAGTGATGGCTGACCAGCAGCGACTATTAAAGATCGTTAGCAGATGAACAAAATATAGAATCTGGGGTATGAGGTGGGTAGTGGTTTGCAAATTGGTCAGGGAAAACTTACGCCGGCGCAGCGATTGTTGAGTTGCTCTCTGTGAAAACATTTTGATTAAATTGATTATGTCCTTGGAGTTGTCACAGAACAAGTGAAAAGGATGAATTGCACAAAGGATAAAATGACACCAGGATCTTGATATTATCGTCGTTGATGCGGAAGGTATCGGTTTCCGGCGCCTCGGTTATGTCCTTACGAAAATTGAACGAATCAAGGCACGAGAATTTCAAAGACTTCTCTGACTAAGGAAATCTGACACGTGATTCAGAGACTCGGGTCCTATATCAACGAAATTTTCGCGTCAATAATTTTCTTTCCTCTTCATGAGCATCAATCCACAACGCTGCTTGATCTTCAAAGTGGTAGCGCTAGGGACATGGCACACCGATAGCGTTATGCTATTGGTATCGTCATACCATATGTTCTGAGAAGGAAGGATCTGTCGTTAATCTCGACCTCGAGGAAATTAATCTCGTTGTTGTTTCATTTTATGATCTATATATGTCAGTTTTCAAGCTGGTTGCTAAGAACATTTGCGTACGATGCGGAGTGTCCAATGGAAACCTCTGCCTAATAGTACTGTTCAACAATATATGCCGAAAGATATGTTAATTGCCTGTTGCCATTTCCAATTCCTGCACATGATTTTCTACATTTCTAAGCACAGAACAACATCGTGAATTGTTTCCACGCAAAAATTTGATGTGTACATCTGTAGCTAGCATAAATCTCTCTACACCGTTTACAATGGCGGGGCTCCTCAAACCTTGCTTCAACTTGGAAAAACTATTGTCCATATGCCAAGGTATTTGCGGGGTTATCTAAATCATCACGTCGACCTTTGAATGGTTGCATCTCCTGCGTGTTAATATACTAAGAACTTTGATTCAATTAAAGCTTCGGGGGCTTTCCCTCCGCCATCCCGAATGCACTTAACCCCTTGCTTTGAAATAATTTAAACGTCTATCGTGTATCGATCGGCTCATGTCTAGACATGGACTACATGCAAATCGTACCAGAAACAAAGTATTCGGCTTGTTGTCCGCCCCGCAGTCTGCATTTAACCGGGCGATGTGAGATCATCATAAACTCCGGAAATGCAGGTTGAAGAAACTATAAAGCACAATCTCGCAGCTTGTGAAAGGATGTGAATTTTTACGACAGGTGAATGCACTTTCTTTGCAATGATGCTTTCATCTAAGATCAATTGCCTATTTGGCATTCAAGTTTTCGTTCAGTTGGCGCATTGTACAAGCTCTCCAATTGCTACTGCTACCAATACCTGGTCGACTAAGGTCTACAATGTCTCCGCTGCGACGACAACATTGACTTATGAGTACACCAATGAGGAATTGGCTATGCTATGGAACCAAGTCGGATCCATCGCTGTAGGGCCAATCACGACGACAGTGGAGCCAACACCAGAACCTTCATCGTATCCTCGTCCAGGAATCTTTCACCCCTTAGTATGTTAGTTAGTCACCATTGAAGACCACATATCTGATATTTGCAGGTGCCAACCTACGATACATCCCTGAATAACCAAAGTCTACCTGACGATTTCATTTGGGGTTTAGCAGCCAGTTCGTATCAAATTGAGGGAGCAGCGAAAGATGAAGGTAAAGGTCCCTCGATTTGGGATTTGATCGCACATCGTGATTATGGGGCCGTCGTAGACAATTCTACTGGTGATATCGTGGCTAGTCACTATTGGCTTTACAAACAAGACTTTGCTCGTCTTGCCAGTTTGGGAGTTCCATACTTCTCTCCATCATTCTCTTGGTAGGTGTGACCTAGAATTCACGACGAGTTTGGCTACTAATGTGAGAAATCTCCAGGCCGAGATTCTTCCCATTCGGAAACGGACCCGTAAACCAACAGGGTGTTGAGCACTATGACGATGTTATCGCTAGTATGATCGCTAATGGAATCAAGCCTGCCGTTACATTGTTCCATTGGGGTAATTCATGATAGCAAAAGTCATATTTTAGCATGCTAATAATTTCTCAGAAACACCTCTCGCCCTGTTCAATTCATATGGAGCCTGGACAGACGAGCGAATCGTGGACGACTTCTTCAATTATGCCAAATTTGTCATCACTAGATATGACAAATATGTGCCAATTTGGTACACATTCAATGAACGTATGGTGCCCTCTCGAAAATCGCATCTCTCTTACTAACCTCCATCCTCAGCTCAATACTGCAATTGGCAATACTCCTACTACCCCGCCGGAAACACCAAAGGCAATTACCCCGCTTACCACAACATCACTGGTGGTCTCCCCGCTCGTATCGCCTGCTCACATTACAGCATCCTCGCTCATGCAAAAGTGGCCAAGTGGTACCACGAGGAATTCCACGGTGCCGGCCGCATAACCTTCAAAAACTCCGGCAACTTCTACGCACCCAACAGCACTTCCTCAGAAGGAGACGTCGACTCCGTAGCCCGCAACTTTGAATTTGCATTGGGTTGGTTCAACGGCTGTTGGCGAGACGGGGATTATTCTTCCATGTTAAAAGAAACATTGGGAGATATGCTTCCGGAATTCACTCAGGAAGAAAAGGATTTGATTAAAGGAAGTTGTGATTTCTTTGCTATAGATGGTTATACCGCTTTCCTTGCTACCACCATTCCGGGAGGCTCCGCAGCCTGCGCATCGAATTCTTCGCATCCTTCTTTCCCAGAATGCGCAGGTTCGAGTTCGCTTGCCGCAGATGGCTTCCCATTAGGACCCGCCGCCGATGAAGGAGTAAATTGGTTGGTTAGTACACCGGCTGCTATCCGTCAGTTCTTGAATGTTATCACAAAAGAGCTGTTCCCAACAGTAGGGGATATCGTGGTTAGTGAGTTCGGGTTTGCGGAGCCATTCGAGGGGGAGATGGGTACTTTGGGCGAGGTCCTGTGGGATTTGAGACGAGCAGATTATTATAGAGGGTTTTTGGACAACATTCTTGCAGCAAAGGTTGTTGATGGTAAGTTTCCCATTGCCGATGCCTGATCTGGCTTTTACTAATGGAATCTAGGCGTCAATGTCACTGGTGCATTTGGCTGGGCTATCTTCGATAATTTTGAGTGGTTTTCGGGAAGTAAGGTGAAGTTTGGATTGCAGTGGTTGAATCAGACTTCTATGGAACGTATTCCAAAGGCAAGTATGTTCCAGTTCTTGGACTGGTTTGATGCCCATGGAGGTGCTAAGTTAGGTGCGGGTAGCTCCGGAAATGTTACGAAGAAACATTTTGACTAGAGCTCCAAGAGACATATTAAAAATACAATCCAGAATAGAGAATGCTCAATGGCCTTTTATGTATTCAGATGTCTATTTATTCATCTACACAAGACTGATAATATTATGATGCCAACCACTATCTAATTTTCCAATTTCTCCGCAAACCCTTTTTCTTCGAGCTCTTTCGAACTCTCATCCGGCACCAACGCAACTTCTGAGCCAGTGGCTTTTGAGTCGGATCCCAGATTGTTCCAGGCAGCTTTGTTCTTCTTCCTCTCTCCCGCCCCCTCGCTTTTATACTGATATCCTCTCATTCTTGGTCCTTGTCCACTCTTCTCTGGTAGCTCACTATCGTATTTCCTGGCAAACTCTTCGCAGTCTTTCCCAAATGTGCCTTCTTTGATACTCTTTCGTATTGAAGTAAAGAACTCCGAAAGAACATAATGATTGTGCACTTGGAGTAAAACCCATCCGAGCATTTCTTTGGCTGAAAGTAAATGCTGAATAAATGCTCGATGGTGGGAAGTGCATGCGTAGCATTTGCAAGATTCAGAAAGGGGAAGCAAAGAAGTAGCATGAGCTGCAGTCCACATATCAATACCCAGCGGAAGAACTGAACCAGCTTCGCTTGGAGATTGAGAGTTGGCGGGAGATGGGAATTCAAAGGTTAATGCGATCCCAGCATCTGTTGCAAAATTGATGAACGGAATGGTAAAAATGTCCATTCCGAGGGAAATTTGACGAAGTACATGATGAGGAGACGATGGCTCATCTAATGAGAGGCGAGGGAGTAAAGACATGGCTGTAGTCTCTGGAATTTCCGGGAGTAAGTTTGAATCATAGAAAGCTAAGCCCGAGATCTCATCCACAAGTTCGTCGGATACATAATTTATGTACTCCCACTGGCTTTGATAATCGATGGGTAATACTGGTGCAAAAACGGGCTGTTCCTTGACTTTGTCGGCCAAGAGCTGAGCCAACCATTGCCCACTCCTATCGCCCATCTTGGCGGTACGTTTTGCTCCTGCTATGGTGCTATAAGGAACATCCGCAAGCCCAATAGCGATATCCGGGCGTAAAGTTGCGATTGAATCGATGTAGGATTTGTTAGAAAGAGGTTGAAATCCTGTCGATGTAAATACAGAAATAGCTGTATTACTATTGCCATTAGGAGCTGTAACGGCAGGTGTCCGTCTTGGTGCCAAAAAAGATATGGTAGATCTGGACAAGGCAGTAAAGGCATGAAGAGGTGGTTCTGCTCCAGGACAGTTCAAGATAGGAGATATGGTTGTTTTATTACTCTTTTCTATGACTAGAAAAGATCAGAACGAATATAAACACGTGATAAAATGATGTGGAACCTACAGTCTTCCAATGCAAAATGAACACCCGGTACTTTTGCATGTGCTGCAATTACATCTGGCGTCATATGAGGTATAACGCCTCTAGAAGTAATTGCTAGAAAATCCGGGGTTTCCAAATCTTTCCGTCCTTCCAGAGTAATTCTTCCGAGTCTTGGTCCAGAGGCATTGTGATCCAAAGTATTCAAAATTTGAAATCCGAACCTCGTAGGGTTCTTGGGAGCCATATTGATGGCGGACATTTCGTCAAGTGAAATAAAAGGTGTGAGCAAAGAGGTCGATTAGATATCGCCAAGATACTGAGTTTTCTGCAGGCCAGCAACCCTCAGATTATATACAGAGCGTCCGTAAATTTGAGACAAGCACTTGCAGATTTCATAAACATCTCAAAACGTGTAATTTTGGACCACAATTGTATATTGGCGTCGAGAACAGATATATCACATTATCTGACCAGAATACAATTTTTCCCACACTGAAGGCTTGAACAGTACTAGCACATAATAGAGACGCTAGTTTCCAAGTGGTTAGCCTTGTTATCACAGCAGCTTATCCTTATCGGATAAATGTCCGTGCAATAAATGTTACATTTCTCAAGTCTGACGGGAAGGGAGGAGTACTTCAAAAGTATACTTACTTCCATTACTGCATCACTCATCGTTCATTGACTTTCTTTTGCATTGCTTTTTTCTGCCTTTGAATGAATTCAGATTATCACAAGCATTCAGTTGTTATTTGAGCCTAGGACTAACATACCCAATTTGCTATAATAATCAAGGAAAAGCAATCGAGCAGGCACAACCCTCGGGAATTTCGGATCAAGTTACCTTCATTTCTGGGTTTCCAAGCAAGACAATATGGGAGACCGAAATGGTCGCGTCGATAACAGGCAGCATTTCACCGACAATGACCACCCCGATGATCCAATTGAAGACCCTACACTTACTCAGCTTCTACCCATGAACGAAATATCAGATGATGATTCTCCTCCTACCCCTCGATTTTTACAAGATCAGTCTTCCTATCGGTACCTTAAATGGATTCCTACTCCGGTCAGACGTGTCAGTAAGCAAGCCATTACTTGGGCGAAAGGGCCAGATCCCCCGCGCATAAACGTCATCAAGCCTTGGTTTCCATGGCTACAGGAAGCACCATTACGACTTTTAGATCGATATATACCCAAGAGAAGACATAGGATATCGCTTCTCGTAGCATATTACTTTTGTTGGATTCTGACTTTCGCTCTTGTCCTGCGCCAGAGTACACTTGCTACTGCGATAGAGGAATGGGGAGTCCCTAACGATATTGGATGTGGCAATACATATTGGGTAGCTGGGAACCAGTGTGGATTGAATGGAAACGATTGTCGCCCCTTTAACGGAAGTGGATTTGCATTTAAATGTCCCGCAAACTGCGCCAGCGCAAAGGTGCTAAATCCGCGAGCTGTTGGGGCGCAAGAAATCAACTACAGACCATTAGTGATTGGTGGACCTACAGACGATGATACTACTGCAACTTATCGCAGTGACAGCTTCATCTGCGGATCCGCAATCCATGCTGGGGTGATCGACAATGTCAAGGGAGGTTGCGGCGTCGTGTTGCTGGTTGGAGAACACAACAACTATCAAAGCTCGAACAGGCATGGGATTAAAAGCATTGGTTTTGATTCGACCTTCCCATCATCATTTGCTTTCCAGAAAGGAATCACTTGCAAGGCCAAAGATTCGCGCTGGTCACTGCTATTTGTTTCTCTCACGTTCACTGTAGTGCTATCACTTTTTACTACATCACCTGGTCTCTTTTTCTTTTCCATCTTCACTGGGCTTTTCGCTCATACTGGTCTCGGCTCTGATCCGCCCAATTTTAACACTATGACTGAACTGGTCTCAAATATATTAGGGAAGTTCCTACCTGCAGCTTTCTGCGCTTTTGTCATATATAAATATATGGGCGTTGAACGTGCCTTGACTGGGCTTACAGCTCAAATCGAGAAGACCATATTATGGCTCGGGGGCTGCTGGGTTGGAACACTCTCAAATTACACTTTTGAGTGGATCCCCATTCAACGGTTGAATGCTCACGATATCAATCAACAGCCAGGTGCCAAACTTGCTCTGGCACTGATCATCATATTCCTTATCATTATTATCGTGAAACAAGTATTCTTCCTTCGCATGGAGGGCCGTTTAATTCGCTTTCTCGGCTTGTATGGGATATTTGTTACCGCTATACTCACATCTCTCCTGCTACCTGGTCTTAGTCTTCGAATACATCATTATATTCTTGCTCTTTTACTGCTACCGGGAACTTCCATGCAGACCAGACCTGCACTTCTCTACCAAGGATTATTGGTCGGCTTGTTCATCAACGGCATTGCACGGTGGGGATTTGATCCTGTGCTTCAAACTCCTGCGGCACTTCAGGGAGATGCGAAACATAATTCCGCGCTACCACATATTTCATCTCCAGAAATTTCAATGAGTGGTAATGTTTCTTCTATATCTTTCACCTGGCTTCCACCACCTGCCCCATTTGATGGCATCAGTGTGCTAGTCAACGATGTAGAACGTTTCAGAGGATACACAGATGAAGGATTCGCAAGTGATAAGCATTTCGTTTGGTATAAAAACTCACCTTTACTACATCCCGAATATTTTAGATTTGGATATATGCAAGGGTCTAGAAGTTGGGATTACACAAAGGCAGGCACTTGGAATATCAATGGGACCTGGACGGAAATGAAAAAGGGGCCGAGTAAGGTCAAAAGTAGATCACTGAACGGAGAAGTCTTCACTATATAGATTGGATGTTTGTTCAATGTCTTGTTTATAGATTCCCACATAATTTTGATATTTTTCACAGGCTGAAACTGCCCAATTCTCATCGCTGCTAAAAATCTCTTTATTGCCTGTGATATCTTACTCCATAACTTCAAACGCTTGATGACATTCTCGGATTCGTCCGCTCTATCTTGGACCTCTTTAAATTCGGTCTGTATTCCATTGCAAGTAACTATGAAATTCTACTTAATGAGAGTTCTCACACCATGATACCTCGTGCAAGCTTGTTTCCACTCTATTATTCCTGCCCTAAATCCATGTCCCTACCATGTTATCACAGTAAACAAAATATTGTAGTCGAACCTTCAGGGCACTGGAGATAAGCGAGACATTGCACATTTGTTGTGGGGTCTACTTTTCCTTAGGCGAATTTCTTTGGGTTATAAAGCATATTTTCTAAGTCTTGAGTAGTCAAACACAATCTATTATAGATTCATCCTGGTGAGTATTGTGTATCCACACCACTAAGGATTTTTAGCACATGGGCAACCTTCCTTCGGTTGACATCTACATTTCTTGGACCATGCACGTTCATATCACTGCTCAATTATGGTTACATGGCACAATGTAGACACTATTCCCGCTCTAAATTAATGTTCCGAACACTATCCAATTAATCTTCCCGGCGCCTCTTTCTTGCTGGACCAGTCAGCTCCTTGATCGATTTCTGCAGTGCCGATACCTGGGCTTCGAGCTCGGCGACCCTCGCATTTAGGTTTCCTTCCATCAGAATATAAGAGCTATTCCCAGTATCTGGCTCCCGCTCGACATCGTTGAGTTCACTTGTAGTACATCCTCTAAATTTCTTCCCCTTCTTGCTCTTAGGTTCAGGCTCGTAGATCAAAACTGGAAAAATCATATCTTGGAGTACAACATCGACCAGAAATTGTTGAAATATAAACTGGGCCATTCTCCTCTCAATCTCTTCGCAGGTACGTCTTTCTACGGGGTCTGAAGGAACCCAGTACTTGCAATTTTCCATAGTGTCGTAATTTTGGGCGCTTACAATCTCCCATTTTTGATTATTGCAAATACGATAAGATACCTCTGCACCCTCATCAGTTCCCACAATCTGGATCTGCGATTAGTCAGATCTTTTCGCCGCATTACTCATCAAGGAACTCACTGCAATACGAACATACTGGCCCAAGCGATGTACGTACATGAAACTATCCCACTCTTCATATGCTTCAATTTCTTGCTCCCATTCAGCTGCACAATAAAATTGTTCGCATTCGACGTTGAGGAGGTGATGAAGTGCTGCCGGTTTCCAGTTGAAGAGTATGGTTGCTAGGACATCGACTAAAGACAAATCTTCTGGGAAATTCATCCGCTTTAATTTGCGCTTCTTGGATTTTGGGCGGTGAGGATTGTTTTCAGGCCTTTTGACATTGAGGAGATGAGGATGTCCTTGAGGAGCATCTGCAGGGAGGTTGATGCTGATATCGAGGTCCAAGTCAACCTTCTTGCAAAATTCATCCTCCATAGTTATTCTGGGCTTTGCGTGAGACAGGTCGATCAGATGAAGTATGGAGTACACTGTCTTAAATGCGAATAATAAATAAAAGAAAGGAACTAACGTGGCCCTATTATGTAGTTTTATATCACTAAAAAATTCCGAAGAATTTATTAGGAGAACATTCCTTAGCCCTTAGATTTCTTGAGCTTTGTTTTGGGAAAAGAAAAGAATTTTACCAAGTCATTAAAGACTATCTGAAGTCACAATTAGCAGAATTCCTTTACCCGACGTGTCGATGAGTCTCACCTGAACTTTTCGATTATTACAAACAACGCAGCCGCAATGTGTCTCGCCAAAAGCGTCTACACTGATATATGACACTTCCACGCTACAATCGAGGAGGGTTGACCAAGGTCCATGAGCATCGGTAGGCAAGAATGCTACAGATAATATCTACAAGGGTAACGGCAAAAGAGTCAATCGTAATCCCCGCGCCATTTGCAATTTCGTAGTTAGGTCGGAAGCGTGCATAAACACCACCACCAATAGCAATAGGCGGATACATTTCGCCGGTAATTTGCGCCCAGTATCCTCAAAGCCTTCACGCCGAGATCGATGCATCCGTGGGATCCCGCAGTTCCTCTTTTTTCGGGGCGCAGAGCGACTTCCGATACCCTGGCCGTTTGTATTTCGAACCCAATATCTAGCTATTTGAATGTGAACCCACAAATTAAGTTTCGAGTGCAGTGAACTTGATGTTCAACCAATGAAACCCCTTCATATCTCGGTAAAGTGCATCCATTTACCAAAAAATTTAGCAAGTGACATAATTCTACAAACCAAGCCTTTCTACGTTGGAGATCTTTAGGCCTCCAACTTATCAATTGTGGCATCAAATGTTATGATTAAGAGGTATAATCTATTGAACATGCGATTCACTTCATATACCTTCATTCTAGCTGTTTTTGGCTCTCCAAAATTGCTACATGCTCTAAGCAATTATTCCCTAACACATCCTCCCACGGTAGTCCAAGTAATACTACTCTTAGCCCAGCACTGTTTGTAAGTCATGAAACATGAGGAACAATCAAGTCTTTCATAAAGTGTAAACGCGCTCAAAAGGGACGTAACACAGAACAAACAACAACAACAACAAATGAGCATCTACCTTACTGTTGCCTAAAGAACTTCAAGGCTCAAACATGCATATTCCCGAGTGGATCATCATTACGCGATAGCCGCTTTCCATCAATAAAATGTGCAAAACTGGGCAGTAGTAATCATGCGAGTCACAGATTATAATACCAAATCAAAGTTTGTTCACTATCCCCATCTTTTGATTGAAAACTACCAGATACTAACGAAGGTCCGCATAACAATTTTATCTCATCTCATTTCATTCCGTAGATTGCTTCCCAACTGGATCATCTTAGATATGTATGCTGAAGCCTGCCCATCAACCTAATCACCCCGCTATATACATTCTCTTCTTTGTTCCTTACACATGGGTTTAATCCGTTTCCCCGGTGCTAGTCGCCTTCGCCGTCACGGTCTTGCTTTCAGAATCGCTGTCTGGCTGTAAGGGTTCTCGACGACATTTAGCCCGCCTCCTTTTCGCCACAGTTACGTTGCTGTCAGCAGTATCGTATTCGCTGATGTATATCCAATTTCCATCTTTCGTAATGATGTTGCAATTATACTCGGATAATTCAGGAAATACTTTGTGCCAGAGGAGGCAGTTATCCAATCTACCAGCCACTATTCGGTCGCTTATGGTGTGATCATACTCACAACTGTCTTCTTCAGAATGATGCATAATGCAATTATCGTCACTCCAGCACTCAGATCCTACTAGCTGCCATCTACAATCGTCATGGATGTGATAGGATAGGGTCCGTTTGTCGATCGTGGCCTAGCTTAGTCTTAGTATAAATAGCTGTCATCGGAAGGACACATACCTGTACAAACTGCCATGACCTTCTAACGCAAAAGTCCATCCCAACCACAGATACACTCCAGTGAATCTGAGATACACTGAGATTCAACAGCTTTAACAGTGCGAAAGGATTCCAGAACTTGATAGCGGAGACTATGACGTCTGCAGCATTGACGCGGGCTTTACATTTGCAGGGATTTGAGAGTCCCCATAGCTGAGTGACTTCGTTGCCCTTCACTTTACAATCTATTATCTCTGGCTCCAAGATGATAGGTTTTCGAGGTTCGTTGGAACTGCTGCAGTTAAATATGGCTTCAAAGTCATCAGGGTCTTCAGAGTCGCTGTAACAGACAGTGTCGGTTATCAAAGGCGCCTTCCTTTTCTTTGTGCTCGACATCTCGACTTCACGAGTAGATCGTAGATTAAGCTTACAAAAGATAATGGGACTTTGCTTGATATATCATATTCTGATACAGAAAGAACCCAGTGCTAGTGGGCATCCGACTGAGCAACTGTAGAACAAGGATGTTTAGTAATTTCCGAACTTAGATTTTATGGCATTAATGGGCGAATATATGATACCCGGACTTGCTTCTCCACGGCTCACTTTGCAAGCATTCGTTGAATATTCCTTAGGCCATAAAATATATCGGAATCTTGCATTGCATCTCAGAGAAGTTAATAAAAATCGAATATGCAAAAAAGAAAAGAAAAGAAAAGAAAAGAAAAGAAAAGAAAAGAAAAGAAAAGAAAAGAAAAGAAAAAAGCAATATCTCTAAACAATTTTCTACAAACACCAAGTGAAGTGCAGCTCACAAAGGAGTATACCTCGGTGGTTCATCATTTTTCTCAAACCTCCCCTCAAACTCTGCCTCATCCAAACCAATTAATTCCTTCGAGCTAGTGATTGAGCTAGTGATTGAGCCAGTATCCTTGTTTCTTCTCGCTTTACTTCTCGCTTTACGGCAAGGTAAATAACTCGTGAGAGTACTCCAAAGACTTTCCATTTTCTCCTCTTCGATTATGATTCGGCCAGGGTGAAGTGCATTCATAGTGACAATAGCTAGAACTGCCGGAAATATCTCAAAGATGTAGAAATAAGATTCATGGGTGGAGAGAGTGCTGGATGTCTTATCTCCAGTAGAGAATCGAGTGAGGGAGAAAAATATCTGGATCTGTGGGTTTGTGTTAGTACTAATATCTAGATAAAATCATTTTATAGTAGGCATAGACGGTTTACCATAATGAGACATAAGCCTCCCAACATTGCTACCAATAGACCCTTCCACCCCGTTCCCATGACACCTCTTTGTTTTAGCCCACTCATCTCTCTCCAAAATCCCACAAGCATGCCCAAAAACACAAAAACAACCAGCATCTGCATGACCAAGCCTCCAATGTGAACATGATCGGCATTCCTTTGTTCCCATTCAAAATTCCTCTTTTCCATCATTGTTGCACCCACAACTTCTAGTACAAAGGCTACTCCATTGAATACTAAGAATGGGAGTGCGATGAAATGAGCACGAACACCGAGAAGAGAGTGACTTGGGAGATAGTAATGTACAAGGTGGCCCAAGAGAATGAAGTAATAGGCATTGATCAACGGCGAGATAGTCAAAGCGAAAATGGAAGACATGAGTTCAAGAGTGCTGTCTTGTTGGTTGTAGGTTGACTCAATGCGGAGTATTAAGGCTGTGAGACCCCAGATGGATGCTGAAACTATGAAGAAACTGTACGCCTATGTGGTATGTCAATTTCGGTATTAAAGTTTGGGATGAAGTAAAAGGGCAAATACCTTTTTGTGAAAGAATCCTTGGATGATGTGAGCTAGAGTAAGAACTCCGAAGATAGCAGCGAAAGTTATAGCTAATTTAGAGCTAGGATAGTAGTCATAAAGAGCGTTGCATGTACCCGGAGGCAGATATCCATTTTTGTCCGGTGTAAGTGTTTGTATGCAGGTAGGAACTGCAAAAGATACTGTTTTAGCTGGGATAGTCACATGTGCATTTGTTACCCCCGCAATGGTAATGTAATTCGTTGTTAGGAAGTAAAGTGAACTTGTGGATGTAAGTGAAGCAGTGGTAGTCGCATCACGCTGTAAAATCGTTGGAGCCGCAGTGGGGCTTGAATGTGTAGTCGTAGCACTCAGAACGAGGGCATTGGTAGCAGTAAAGACTGTAGATGCTAAGACTATGAGGCTATAGAATAGCATCATCGTTGTTTAGGCAACGGAGAATTTGATGGTATAATCAACGCGGATAGATAAAAATAGCCAAGGAAAGTCAATCCAAAACTTTTCGGGATATCACAGAAAGAACGGAGAAAATGTTCGCTACTACGAAAGTCAAAATCATCGAGAAATCTAGGTTCATATATGAAGAAAGAAACAGCGATGGTCTAAGCAGATTGTGAGATACTACAACCCTCCTCGAGATAGAAAGTGTAGCTGACTAATCAAGTCTTAATCTGTCATTGGTTGGAGCGTAAAAAATATTAAATGTCACATGGCATCCGTGTACGAATGAACCAATTGTGCACCGAATTATGTGGCGAAGTAAAGGAGGTCTCGCTTACATACTGTAACGCTTCAAAAATGAGGTCAGATGAAACGACAATTTTGTTGCAATCCCGGAGTTCATCAGCTACTCTTAAGGTTCTTCCTTACGGACCCGTAAAAAACGTAAGGGAAAGGCTGTGCCGGACCTGGAGGAACGTAGATCTACAGGGCGCATTTTGCCAGGGCTGTTGGGAAGCCACTGCATCAGTACTTCGCGATTTTGTTTCGAATTCACGTGATTGTTATATAAAAGTGTGAAATGATAAATGCCTTTATTATCCGTGATCCATATCCTGGGTATTCATATCTCGAGAACACCACGTGTATCCAACTCCGTTTGAATGCAGACCTTTAACTATACCAAGCACACACCAGGCGCGTTGGTAACCACGTTAGTTCTTTACCTTTTTTCTAATCATACCAGCTCCAAGCACGTTGACCTGTGGGGTCGTTGTCACGGTGGGAGTGGGCTCGTGAGGCTCATCTGTGCTTGATTTCCTTTTCTTTCGCACGAGTCCTACATTAAGAGTTGTAACGCCTGCGCCACTCGTCTTATTTGTAATCTCTGTTAATTTGGTTCCTGTGACTAATTGGCCCCATGCATCGCCCATGCTTCCAGCACCTGAACGAACTTCATTGATCCATCTTTTCGAACTTGAACTTGCTAGGTCTAGATCGGCAAAGTCTAGTCGAAGTAGCAATTCATTGATTCGATGATAATCTGTTTCGTCAACAATAACTTGACCACGACCTTCTGGTTTCCAGGTATAGTATGCGGTGCTCTCAGGTCTTTCTAACAAGTAATTTTTATTCTTAGTCTTAATGCGTGGCTGTCTGGGAATGATAAGCCCAGACAGTTTCTTCTTCTTCCGTTGGGTGGAAGCCTTTAATAGTTGATTAGGTTCCTCAATAACTGAAAAAATATCACTTTGCTTCGAAGGTGACTGCTGAGCTGGATTCGAGCTAGTAAAAGATGTCGTTGGAGGGGAAACGGCTGGTGTAGTGTCTGGAACGGATAGAAACGATGAGTTGGGCTCTTGGCTATCGTTAGCTAATGTTGAAGTCTGGCTGCCGCCAATTACAAGATCTCCGTGATCATGTCGAACTGGTGGTGTAAAAACAATCCATATGAATCCAACAAGTCGACCGGCTGAGCATTCTTGTCTATATGCCATCATTTCCCAAAATTGATCCATATTTCTCACACTCTTCCATTGTCCATTCGAATCATCCTTTCCCCTTCCTATTTCATCATCTAATTCGTCTAAAAATCTTGCTTTTGGATCGTCAGGATAATGTGGGACTAAACATCGTGGAGGAACATCATCTGAATGTCTCGAAATTTGTCGGAGCGGGTGTCCAATGGTCCAGGAGCTCTGCGCCGTCTGTGCCTTTGCTCTTGCTGGAAGATATGACCTGGTCTCGTAATTGTCCTGCCCAGGCACAATTAAAAAGCCTTTGACTGAATGCCATTGGGATTTTCGCAAATCGTTCGAGGTTTCCGTCTTCTCTATCAGCGGGTCAAGAACTCGACACCACCAGCGTACTAAGCCTCTGTCATCCAACACATGCTTTCCGCTATATTCGATGCTCCCTGGAAAGAGATATTGATCTTGAGCTCGTGCGAAAAGGGAGACAATACTTCGAATATTCTCCCTTTGGTGCTGCTCGACTAAGTGTTGTAAGAATGTAGCACTGATATCCCTTATGGGAGAAGGCGTTCCTTTCGGTAGATTTAGAAGGTGAAGATAGCCAGTCGAATCGGCCTTTGAAACAAAAAATGTAGTATCATATGCGGTGGAATAAATCAGGATTTCGATTGCAAAAACTAATACTTCGAGTAATTCAGATGCATCTTGTTTTGAGGGAGTTCGGATTGATACTGTAAGGAAATGACTTTCGCAATAGGTTCTATCTGGTCGACTATTCGGTGGTGCAGAATACAATGATGATGTTTTGGTTGGAGGGGTAGATAGATGGTAGATCTTAAAAGTGACGTCTTTAGGAAGGACAGAAGCAAGTCGTTGTATGAGAAGGGAAGATACAATTGATTCTTTCGAACCAAAACTCCCTTGAGTAGCCATAGCAAAATGATATTGTAAATTATTTCATGAATTTCATGATCATAAATTTCAGAGTGTAACTAACAGCTTTAAATCACTCAAGAACTTGTGGAATTTTAAATGAAGTCGTTCTTCGTAAGACGCGTCGGCGAGTCGGCACATCGATGGACGTGAAGCGTAGTCTATACCAAAAATAGTTTAGCGTCTACATAAAGTTTCCAGAAATCTTGAGCTTTCAACATCGAGGAATTATTTTGCTAGAGGAGGGGGGTATTTGCACGACGATTAACCACAAATTATACATAGCAATGGCATCCAAAACTACCACTCGGTCACTTCGATCCCTTACCCGGCAAGCAGGTCAAAGATGCTCATGCGCCACTCCCATATCCTCCCGCTCAAATACCGCCCGACAATTTTCAATATCCGCCTCGAGATCAGATACCCAATATAATGAAGAACGAGGGGCAAGACCAAGATGGTCATACACACCACCACAGATGAAATTGCCATTCAACCCGAGAGCAAATCACGATATACCCACATGGGAAGTCAACAGCGACCCAGAAAGATTAAATCGATTTTATGTCCAATTTCTAGGTCGGGGAGGAGATGAAGTACTTACAGACGAAGTAAAGTGGCTTGCGGTTACACATAAGAGTTTTGACCAAGGAAGAAGAGGATTCAATGATCGATTGGCATATTTCGGTGCGTATCCTGATTTATGCTGCGAATGGCTGAACGTATACTGAGTCTATGATATGCAGGACGTAGGATATTGAACTTACAGACAAGTTTGGTTTTATTACAATCGCCGGCTGCGACAAAAACTCAATTACCCCAGGACACAGACGGCCAGGGAACAGAAGTTGAGGTGCCATTTTCACACCCTGCTCTGGAGGGTTTGCCAAACTTAACCAATGTTAAGGTGGATGATATCTTAAGCAAGGAGAGATTGGCGAATTTGGGTGCTCAGATGGGCATGCCAGATATTATTCGATGGGAACCTAGAATGGTAAGTCGGAGTCTTATTTTACGATGTGTGTTCCATGTGGCTACTAATTCCCTTTGCAGAAGGATAATCTCGAGAAGTCTGGTCTTGAGCTTGTACTAGCTACTTCATTGTACGCTATTATTGGAGCAATCGCATTACAGAAGGGTGGTGATGTTGCAACAAGAGTGGCGCGGGAGAGAATATTGAAGCCTCTTGGTATATCATAGATGTGTATATCACATGTATGAATGACACGGATGTAGAATAAATATTGTAAAATACTTACTAAAGACTCTCACAAGTTGTATGTAGCATATCGTTGACAGTGTATCGGTGGGAGCAGACACACATAACAGTGGGTGTGCAAATTCATCAAATGCTTCTTCGACCTCCAAAATTCTCAATCAAATCAATCTTCATATCATTAAGCTCCAAGTGTACATTTTCGTTGTCAAATCTGTAGTAAATCCTTGCATCAATTTGTGAAATGCAGACTGTAAGATGTATTATCAAGCAGATTACAATCATCCTTAGTAAAACGAGATCGATCTCTACAGTATTGCCTTTCAAGCGATCCCTCTTCGCAATTACTTTTCAAACACAATCTTAGTAGATAATCATGATTAAAGCTTCTCACCATTCTACTATTTCCCTCAGATACACTTTCTACCCTTATTACTTTCACACAAGTCAACCCATCACCAAACCATTCATTCCTCAAATATAATCCCAAGCACCACTGCTCCCAGTACCTGAACACACAAACGTCCGTGGCGCAATAGTATTGAATATCATTGAATATGGACAACCTTGTGACTCGGTACAATGATCCACATCCTATTTCGTGTATTGGAATCCACTTGGAGATGAGGCCTCTGGCTCAACCTTCTGCTGGTCATTGTTCTTGCAATCGATTTCATTTTTGGTGCGTGCAAGGAAAGGGGGAAGGGGGCTTCTGATCGAAGAGTTTCACGGTTTTTGTGGATGCGGATGGAGATGGAGATGGAGATGGAGGGATGGGATGAAAGTACATGGGATGGAAGTGTGTTTTCGGAAGTGGGTAGCCAGTGAATGATAGATGTAAGAGCGGATTGAGGAGTTGAAAGTAAATGTGCAGTCCATCAGCTGTGGAAAGATGAGACCAGTTGCAACTCACACAGATATTACAGTGCATTAATATCATCATCATATCTTGATTTTGACAAAAGCAACATCCTACCATCGAGAGGACAGTTCGAAACTTTCGGAAGTGGAAATTATATGCAAGCCCGCGTGACAACTATCAGAACTAGACTTACCTAGCTTTCAGATAGCAACCCATCAAGCCTTCAGGAATGTCAGTTCATATCCCCCACATCCTCAATCCAGAAAACAAACGCTCCAACCCTCAGAGCAAAACCCAGGTTCCGGTAGAATTAGATAGCCGCAGGTTCTTCCTTGTTGATGAGAAATGTTTGGATACCATATCCATCCTTTATCAGCTTAGCCATTACCTCACCTACGTATTCATTCCTATGTACCCCACCCAGGTAGGGTAGCCAACCCAGACATAGAACAGCCACCCCAAAGACCTCTCGAAATCCTACTCCCATTCCCCACAGCAATACTCTCAACCCATCTGCCAAACATCCGAGAGAAAATGAACCTTGTACACGAACTAGCTTTTCCCATGAGATATATAGTATAGTATGGTATTCCCCCTTTCCACCCAAATCCTTCCCAACCGGCCATCCAACACCAATCATCCATTCATACCTAACCCCCCACCACCCCCGCCTGAATAACAATATGCCCTCCCCTTCTCTCTCAAGCCCTTCATAACCCCTCCAGAATGCACCCAGCAAATCTACCATCCCGCCCATCACAACACGTAGAACCCACTAATCACACAACCCGAGTCAATTCACTCTTTGTATACAAGTACATAAGTACACATATCCAACATACAACATCCTCCCATCCTCTCATCCTCCCATTTCCACACCCTCATATTTTCACACCTCTATATCCGCCCCACCCCACCCCACCTCCCCCTAACATCAAGCGAATCCACACCTCGCCCCCAGCACAACCAGAACATATCAAAAATCTCGCTTCCGCCTATAATATACATACATACACACTACCACCCACCCTCCACTCTCCCTACCTCCTTCCAAACGCTATGTATTTTCTACAGATACAAATCCTCAAACAATTTCATATACCCTTTCTGCACTGCACCCACTCGCTACTTTTTAAACATCACATCTGAACAATCGAACACAAATAGATTGAATAAACATTGTACGTATAAGATCAACTTATTATTTTTTTGGTTCTTCCAATAGTAGTAGCAGGAGCAATATCAAATAACTTTCCATATACTGAATCCGCCTCCTAGATATCCCAAACTTCTTAACACAAACATAGACCGAACCACAGATAGAAACAACACGATAAGAAGCCAATATATGTAAATATAACCACGCAACCAAGCAGCCATCCTATCCACCCATCCATCCATCCATATACAACCAAACAAGCTTACAGACAAGCAATTAACTCCTCCAAGTATAGTCCCAAAGCGCCCTCGCAGAAAATCATACACGTAACCTCATAAACTCATACATAATCCCTTCTCAACTACTCAACTCATTCATTTTCATCCTTCGCACTTCCACTTTCCCAAACAACGAAATCCGCTTCAGGTTTCTCCATCGGCTCCACCACTTTCTTCTGCATGAGAAACTCAATATCGATTTCCTTTCCTTTTCCTTTTCCGGGCGTGTAAGCCTTGGATACCGGCTCTGGCAATGGGATCGTGGATTGTGGTTCTGGGATTTGTTCTTCTTCTTCCAAAGGAGCCTCCGTCTCTTTCTCAGTTTCTTGTTCTTCTTCTTCTTCGACCGATACCTCAGGTTCAGGATCTGGAAGAATAATGAAAACACTCTTCTCATCACAACCTTCTGCGTAAAAATCCTCCTTCCTCATCTCTCCCAATGGTGCTCTATCAACATCAATAGCACCCTCTTCTATTTCCCTTCGTTTCTTTTGTTGCATCTTAATCCTCATTTTCATTTCTCTAATCTCCATCTCATCTTTACGAGACATAGACATGGAAGAACTCGAAGCGAAAGCAGTAAGCGAAGTGCGTGTTTGAGAAATATCGTCTAGAGGTGGAACATTTTCTTTGCCTCTCTCATCTCTCAATCTCGTAAGAGTTTCTTCGTCGGAGGAGATATCGAGAATACCAGTACTGTGTTCCATAAGATTGGTGGCGTGTTCCTCTTCAGTATCTTCGTGAATTTGGAAGAACCAGGATGATTTGCCTTCGGATGCATGAAGGGAGGAAGGTATTTCTTTGTGAGAGGTTTGGGCCTTCGTGCCCTTGGTAGAGAGAGCTTGACGTTGACGTTGGCGTGCGCCGTAGGATGGAATTGTTCCTGAGAGAGCGGCATCGATTGAGAAGCTAAGACCGCTAGGCTTTGAGGTGGAGAATTTGGGAGGATCAACGCGGGTTATTGCACTGGAAGCACGACGGTGGTTGTTAAGAATTCCGACGCGCTTTCTAGTAGGTGAACGACCTGCTGGAGCAGTAAGGGGTGTGGATTTTGGGGCTGTGGTGGTGACTTTTGGTGTTTGAGTACGAGTTTGTAGAATCTTTCGCTGAGTGGTGGATTTGATAGGTTTAAGAGGAGAGGTAAGTGTCGCTTCAGTGGGAGAGGGGGGGGCTTTGGTTAAGAAGTAGCTTGTAGGTTTTGAGTAGGTATCTTTAGTTTCCTCAACAGCCTTGGATCGCTTGGGAGATTCGAAGAATATAGGATCAACGTTTTCGGAATCATCATCGGATTCAAATGATGTAGCTTTGCGTTTAGGGGAGGTACTATTGGGTGGTAGAGCTAGGTAGGGTGTAAGTATCATGTTCATACATGTCAAGTAGGTAAGAGAGAGTGTGAATTGTAGCAGTCAAGAGGGACAGGCACTGCTATTCTGATGAAGTGGACTTTAGGCATGCATACCATTTTGACGATTCTTGATACTTGTGACATTCTGTAGACGTGAACTATTCAACGGAGCGAATGGTTGTCTAGCCGTTCCCATTGGCATATGTGAAGTCATGATTGCGATCTCTGTTGAAACAGGGATTTGATTCGGGTTTTCCGGTTGTTTATCCTTCTTTAATTCTTTCCTTCTCGGACGATGTGTAAATCAATTGTTATCAATGAATATGAGTAAATGAGTAGAATGGATTTCTCAAGATTTGGATAGAAGTAGACAATTAATTATGATGCTGTGCTTCAAGTATTTCGTAGGAAGGATTTCAAAAAAAGGTGGTGGCAGGAAAAGGAAGAAAAAGAAACCAGTCGCGTTCGTGAAAGTGGTGAATAAAGTGGAGATGGGAATACAGTGTGTGCAGGGTGTGCAGTGTGTGTCTGTGTCTGTGTCTGTGTCTGTATCGGCAAATCGAGATTCGAAAGCTCTTTAGCCTTCCTTGGATCGTTTCGTTATGTTTGGAAAGGCACGAAAGGGTGCTACGATGTAGTAGGTGAAGGTTATTATGTCAAGTTACTTGAGCTAGCAATAACTCAATGGCTTTTATGAAGAGTACAATGTACTATGGAGAGGCTCGAGAGGTGATGGAAGGTAAACAATTATGGTTTCCCCTCACACAAGCACGAAAACTTTAATTGAATGCGGAATCCAAACAATCAAGATCAAAACAAGATAGATAGAGAGGGAGCACGAAAAGAGAAGAAGAGGAGGGGGAGTAGAGGTCTATATTGGAAAGCCTCTCGTTTCCATTTCCCTTTTTAAATACCCAGTACATACATACATGTACATATCCACTCGATTCACCAGTTCGAGTATCTACTCTTCCCTTACATCTATGAGCACACACATACACATATACATACCCTCATTTCCAAACCTTACCACTGTACTAACCTGCACGATACTTACTTATATCTACCTAGCTCCAGCAATCACCCATCTACTCAGATCTCCTCTGCATAACCAATTCTAATTCCAATCCCAATTCCAATCCAATACCTACCACCGCTCAACCACGCATCCCTCACCAGAGCGCGTAACCCACGCGAAAACCCACCAATCCCCATCTCCCTCCCCAATGAAAGGTTCAAAAACGTTCCGAAAAGCTCTCCCAAACCCCTCGCACTTCCAAGTCCCAACCAGGATAGCACCATGAGAATCATAAGCCCAACTAGGATCACCAATCCACAAGCGAGACACATCTCAATCATGCAATCTCAATTCCGCATTGTCATTCGCCCGCCCTTCAAAACTAGTGCTTCTTTCTCCACGCCAGAGGGGGGAAAGGGATGGGAAATCTCACATCATAGCACAAACTAAGTGAAACCTTTTCCATCGCGAGAAAACACGACTCACCAAAAGTCTAAGAATATTTTCGCGTTTCAATTAAGAGATGGGAGAGAAATGGCGATTCTTCGTGTTCTTTTCGTTCTCGAATCGTGAAAAATGACATGCATGAGAACGCGATCCATGGAAGTAACGAAAATGGCGATTTCTATTATTATACTCCTGCAGCTTTAGCTTTGACTGCAAGATACATATCATTCTCCTCGCATCATCAATCAAACACTTGATCAATTCTTCATTTCACTCAATTGATTGTCTAAATGATTCTGCTTTTTCTTGATATACTCGAGTTGGATACTGCCTTTATCACTAACATGCCTTTCCTATACTAATGCTACTGAATCAGAATTAATATTCATTACTACGCGTTCACGTTCACCTGCTGAAGAAGACGGTCGTAATTGCTGCGACCTTTCACCCTTTCACGTTATGCATGCATAATTATTGGTATTCATTCATTTGCCACAGAGGCCACGTTATCTGATGTTGTACTTGATTTTCTGGTGTGCATAATGTGTCATACTGATTCTTGATTTCTGAGTGAAAGGTTGTATATTCATTTTGCGCTAGGAGATAATCATATACTTGTTCAGTGCCACCATACATGTTGACGGTTGCTAAGGTAAAGATAGTTGATGTGTAGGCTCCAATGAGTACCTTGACTAGCCAGAGATGAAAAGAATAAAAATTGAACTGAAACCAATGATAAAAATAACAATTTATAGGTCGTGCAATCCCCCAGCCATTTAATCAATCTCTCCCAATCGTGGGGCTTTACCTTCCCAACCAACTTGCTCGTAATAACGGAAGACAAGGTCGTAGCCGTCAAAGTCGTGTACAATCCTATCAACTCTACGATACCCGGGAATGTTTTCCATTCTGGCACTTCTCAAGCGAGCGGCGCCTGCACTCTTCATGGCCAAGGCAGAATCACCAAGCAATGTCAATTCTCTTCCCTCGGCTGAATTGTTCTTCGATTCAAACAGAGTGACACTGAAACGACCTGGCTTGAAGATATCAACAACGTGCTCGATAATGTCAGCCGTCTCACGGCCAGTTTGGCAGCCAGGAACATTGGTCTCGAATGATGCATACGAGCATTGAGGTTCAGGCGTAACATGGACCGTGAAGTAATGCGTGGCAGCACCTGCTTGATCAGGAGCGGGAATGACTCCATTGGCTGAGAATCCACACGGAGTGAAGAGATAAGCATCAACACGTGCATCAGGGTACTTCGAAGTAGGATAGACGTCCGATAGACCGCAAGCTTCGGAGACTACCGTACCAAGAGCGTGACCCTCGGTTCCAAGCTCTTCGGGGAACGAAACCTCATCATCCGGTGTGACAAGACCTCCGTTGTGATCGGAAGATGTGTTGCTAAAAACGTCGAAAGTTTCATCGGTGTTGGTGCTTCCAGCTGTTGTACCACTGATGCTCAAATCAGTTCGGCTCAATTCACCAAGACTGTCTTCTGCATCCTTTCGCGCTGCGATGGCCCGGCTGGCATACTTAGTCTCCGCAGCTGCAACTGCGTGATCAAGATAGAATTGTTTGGCATTGTTTGGCTCAAGGTCAGTCATGAGAATCTCTAGAGTTTCATCTGGTCCTTGGGAACAATCACCATCCAAGGAAGATAAAGGTTGGTTGGGCATGTTCAAGACCTTAGTCTCCGTGATCGATCTTTCTGCATCCGGGGTTTGAGGCGGTGTAAGATCGGTATTAGGATTAGTCAAATATAGATACCAGTGATCCCCATTCATCTTGCCAACCATATAGGCGCTACCACCTAAGAACATGTCATCGAGATATTTGACTTCATCCTTCCAGCTACGATGTGGACCTTGCTGCTTCTCAGGGAATAAGAAGTTTTTTCGGCTGTAAAATACTCGGTAGGGTTTGGCTGCAGTTTTAACGTCCTCAGGAGATTTGCAATCTTGGGCCGGGAAACCTGCATGGACGGCCGCAATTCGTAACATTCGACGAAGCCCAAGCAATAAGGTAGTGGTACCGCAAGTCTTGAGAATAAGCTTGTGAGGGAAAACGAACATGCTAGATTCAGAGAGAAGGTAGGCATCAACATGCTCAGACTCAACGACTGACAAGACCTTGCAATTTACAAGATCTAGCATTCCTGTCCATGTTTCGGCTGAGACGGACTTGAGTCCATCTTCTTTAGCACCAATTGGCAAGTCCTTTGGAGAGGGAGCAAACCAAACTTCTAGAAGCTTTTCTGGGCCTAGTATTGTCAGTTTATGTCTCCTCCGGAATAGTGTTCGAAATACGGACCTTCAAAAGCATTGCTAGAATCGAGATCGATAGTAGCATCGCGATTGATAGTGAGCTGAGGTGTAGCTTCAGAAGGTGAGAATGTATATTGGGATGGGATTTCGAGGTTGACCATTTCTAACGTGAGGGTGCGATAATGCACGTAATATTGGATTTGTGTTTGGTAATGATAGGATATTTATGCTTTTGCTAATTGGCAAAGTACTGTGAAGCACTATCTGCCACCCAGACGAACCTTGCGGTGTTCGACTGAGAAGAGAAGGCCCACAGAACCGTGGGATATGAGATGTGCTGGCGAAGCCAGCAAGATTTTCAGAATATAGACGTCACGTAGGAGACGTTAAGGAGGTCGGGTGCAAAGAGGGATGAAAAAGTCCTTAACCGAAGGAATGTTGGATTCGGTGAGCTCGCTCTGATAGATGCCGATACCGTGAAAAGATATCGGGTCTAGCAGACGAGTAGTATCTGCAGTTTTAGGTATTGGAATTTGCTTGAGTGTTTGGGGGCGTGGCTGGTGTTATCTGGGCCTGGAGGAGAGAAAGGAAAGTATTAGCAAAATGAAAGAAGGTTGGTTTGATTTGTCGGGTTGATTTAGAAAGAAAATTTCAACCAATCTCCGCTTTATTCAAGTGAATAATTGCTTTTCACGAGTCACTAGACCCTACTAATCAAATCGTCTGGCTGTTCACATCTCCATTCACAGAGGAAGTATATTTGAGATGATAGGCAAATGTTCAGGATAGAAGCTGTAGAAGGCATTGAACTGTTGGAGAATAGACTCGCAGATAGAAGAGGTAAATCGAAATTCTTACTTTGCTGGTTTGGAAAGGAAGCGTAGTAGATCTTTAGTGCTCATAGAGAAATATTAAAGTACTGATAGGGAAGTTGTATTCGCAGTCAAGTGTACCTAACACTGACTGTGGCTTGGGTTGCAACTATTGCAATTTCAATAATGATACGTATTCATTGAAATCTGCATTGAAGTGTCAAGAATAGCAAAGGAGCAAATGCGACGGCTTTTGAGTTGTTGGAATGGGTCTTCAACAGGTGAAGTGTGGGTTTTGTTGCGTTGGTTGCTTGGAATTGGAAAAACTTTTTTTTTTGTTTTGGGTATAGGTAAGGTCTAAGACATCATGCGTCATTGGTCAGTTTACTCCGTACTAGTACTTGTGTTTAATTGATGTGAATTGACATGAACAGCCCGACGACCTACCAGAAGTTCTAGAACTTTGTATAGAAGCTCTACGAGAACAATAATAGCTAAGTCAAAAACGAAGAAGACGGTTTGAGGAGAATGAGACAGTGAAGACAGTGAAGACAGAAGTGAAAAGTTGGAGGATGAGGGATTTATATTCTTTTTTTTCTTCACCGTCGAAAGGGCAGATAAGATACTACCGGTACCATTGATATTTTTCCCAATTATCAGATCGCTCGATCATTTAACGATGGGCAGCAACAGCTTTCTTGGCGGAAAGAGCATAGCGAGCATAGGGAGGTCGGTGGGAGGTCGGTGGGAGGTCGGTGGGTGGTCGGTGGGTGGGTTCAGTAGCTGTACCAGGTAACTTGTTATATAAGGTTGGTAAGGTTTATGTTCATTCCCCTGCCCCGCACTTACCCAATAGAGCGGCGAACCCCACCAAGGAGCAGCATAACAGGCGTGCTTACCTAATCGAAGGAAGTAAATATCCATTGTTTTTTGGGGACTTCACTCCGATTTCAACAAATCAGCTTCGTCATCAACGTTAACCATAAACATCTACCAGATGGTGAGTGGAGCTGAGAGCGAGGTGAAAGGAAGCCTCCCCATATGCTCAGCCAGCTTGTCATCTTTCCTGCTGTCTAATTCTCATGAGATTTTACATTCGAGTGATCACACATACATTCACGGCTCAATGTCGTGTATCTATGTTAGCGATACAGACCGCTATTATTACAATGGGAAGAATGACGAATGCCGTACATTAATTCTGTCTAAAATCTGCCTAACAAGTATATTGGTCGTTGATTATTATTGTGAATTTCATCTAGTTCTCATAGACCTATGCATCCAGACCCCCTTCGATCATCTCCCCCAGAACATCCCAAGATTTCGCCTCCTCTCCCCCGCTCGCCCTAGCCACCCCTCTCAATCCACTCCCTACGAACCGAACTAACCTATCGAATTCTCCCTTCATACTCCTCAACTTCTGCGCATACGATTCGACATCACGATCTTCGAATCCGGGTGATAAAATACTCAAATCCACCTCCATTTCATCTTCCGAGTCCTCATCTCTTTGCTTTGCAAGACTCATCCTCATACTCATACTCATCCTCATATTTGTCGACTTTCGCGGTGTTGGTGGCAAATCTAGGGACGCTAGTGATAGATCCATGATCTCCTGTTGTTTTTCCATTGCTTCTTTACTAACAGCCGCATTTGCAGCCTGCGCATCTTCCAATCTGATACCCAGGTCAAGTATTTTGATGATAGTCTTGTGAATCAGCTCGAGTTTACTACCGAGGAGACATTCATCGGTAATACGCTTGATGAACAAAGTATGGACACGAATCATTGCATCAATATCCTCGACTTCTCGGAGATTCTGATACATTTTTTGAGAGCGTTGTTCTATTACTAAGGATGTGAGGTAATAGTATAGAGTGTAGTAAAACCAGAGAAGGCGGGTTCGGAGGGAGTAGTAGAGGGAACGTTCATCGGTGGTACTGGTTAAACTATGACGATCGGAGACTAGGCGTTCTCTGGAGAGAATGTGAGAACTACGACGAATTTGGAAGAGAAAAGTAAAGACTGCTTGGTATGAGGGGATTGTTCGCGGGGTAAGTATTATTTGGACAGGCCAAGAGAGGTGATATATAGGTTCGATTATGGAGAGTACCTTGACTGATCTCCGACATCTACTGATATCTCGACTCCTTTGTGAAAGAGGTCGGATTCGCAATCGAAGTCGTTCTGGGATTATGGATGAATGGGAACCAATTGTACTTTGTGCGAGCTCTGTCAATGGGAAACGATCGTTCCAGGAAGAATCTAACGTATCTAACTTATCAAAAATAGATGACATGAAGCTGGACGAAGAAATACCATCGGCAATAAAGTAGACATGAGCTAATGCATCGAGGGCATTATGTAACCCGCAAGAGTCGAACAGAGTTTGACGCAATTTATTTGAGGTATGATGATGCTTGCTTCTGATCCACTTTTCGAAAGCTACATCGAATAATTCGGAGAAAGGGGCCAAGAAAAATTTCGCGGTATTGCATACTGAATCAAAGTCGAGTTTGGGTTCTATCTTCCTCTTTAATCGTACAGATTCGAATTGATTTAACTGTTTCAGGACAACAACGCTTTTCCCAGTATTGAAAATTCTTTCCGCGGCAGTCTGAAGAAAGCTCGGAGCATGCAGTACGCCACTTTGAGTCTTGCGTAGCTTGAAGCGAGACTGCCAAATTGAAGACGGATCTGAGTTCCCAGTGACTTCAGAGACAAAGAATACATTATCTCCACTGCTGAGCTCACCTTCCTCCATCCATGATCGTATTGGCCTTAGGTAGATTTGAAAGCACTGAAAGAAGATCTTACCCATGAATGAGTACATATCATCATCTCCAGCCATTTGCGAGGTACAAGTTTCGTCGTATAGGAACTCAAGATACCGAAAAGCATGGGCATATGGATCATGCTCAACTCTCTTGATAATATCGGCCAGTCTGCTAAGAGGTTTGGTAAAATCTGACAATTCGTTTTGTAGACTTAGAAGGCTCACAACAACATCTTTAGATGGAGCGACAAATCTACTCTGGATGTTGGATAGCCTGGTGTCCAGATCCATAAGCCGCTGTGAAATAGACGATTGCAGAACCTGTAATAATGGCACATTTTGAGGTTGTTTTACCCAGGCTCGAAGAACAGCCAATGCTGAGCCTTGAATCGCGAAGGTTTCCATTAGCATATCATAGCCTTCCGCAGTCAAATGCTTAAAGGTATAACCCTTCAAGGGTTTAATGATTTGAGAATCACGAGGGCTTGATTCGAAAAGAGAGCTCAATGATCCAGCAAACATAAAGAGAATTTCTCGGACCCCTTGAAGTTCGGTGATAGGTTTTCTGACAGTTTTTAGCTGGACGCCATTCACGCTCGGTGGTTTTTGCCAGAATTGTGCCTTCTTCAATTTGTTCAAGGTGTCCTCCTCGAGCGTATTCACAATGAAATCTTGAGGTCTCCTAGCGCTGTCGTCATCCAAACTCGATTCTCCTGTTGATCTAGCCGACTCTGACAATTGTGATCGAGTATCCCCAAAGGCATCATCGTCATCATCAGAACTATCCGCCCCGAAGTCGACATTCCTCCAGATACTTTTTTCGCGTAGTAAAGGGTCCTCGGCAACAAGATCTCGCCATTTTAAAGGGGGTTTGTTTTCAGGATCTAATACTTTGATCAACTCCAGGTCTTCAATCCTGGACTTGGAAACTGGCTTATTCGATAATTCAAGAAGTAAATGTAGAATTTCGGATGTCCATTTCAATTTCAGTTCAGGTAATTTTTGCAAACGCTCCTTGAGCGCATCTGCGAGTGGATCCTCATTGTATACTCGAAACTTTTCGTCTAGACCTTCAAGCCGATCCTGAATATCAAATTGATTCGTTCGATTGTAATTACCATGCCTGAGTGCTCGGAGAGCAGCTTCTCGACAAGTATTGAACCTCGCAGGATCAGACTAAACTGGTCAGCCCCTTGATTCTGAGAATATTGAAGCAGTGAAGAAGATAATCCAATAAAAACAAAGATGTTTACCTGTGGGGAGAAGGAAGTGATTAATGTGACAAGCTCATCCGTTAAAGCTCCCAGCTTTGCAAGATGTGCCATTGCATTAGTTAATTAGCAAGCTTGTCTCTGTGATATAATTCATAAACTTTTGATCAATCTTATACTGGGTGGAAATTCACTCAAAATTGTAGGCGGCACTAGAGTCTATACACTTCTGATCAATGATGTTCGCTGGTGAGATTCATCGAATGCTATAGTCAATATAAATATTGCTCGTATATTTATTCCGTACGCGCTTCAGAAAGAGAAGACGCGATAACCATTCAGCCTTGAATACAAGGCTGTTATCGCTTTAGCTAAAACCTTACCTACTCGAATCTACCTGGTATCTTGTTTTATTAGCCTGCAGGTGTGACAAGGCAAATCCCATCCCCTTTTTTAGGGTCTTTAGTTATTAGTCGGTTTATTTTCCATGATCTTACGCGGCACTGGAGCTTCAATGACTTTACAATTTCGACACATTTTTTGAAGCCAAAAATCATCAATATGGCTGTAGCACGCCCAATTCGAGTCCTAGGCTTATTAGCCATAGGATTATGGATGTTTTTCTTATATCAAGTTTTCGGTCCACCAAAACCAGAACTTGGGCCTGGAGACACACTTGCCAACATAGAGAGAGATCCTAACCTAGATCGTATGCGCTGAATTTTCTTCAATTCCAATTGCTTCAAATGCCTCGCTAACAAGTGATATAGCTACTGGAGAACCAGAAGGTGTGTTATGGAGATCTGATCAGGGCTATGGACCAGGCGCCGAGGGAACGAGTCGAATCAACGCTACTCTTTTATCTTTGGTTCGCAACGAAGAGGTTGATGGTATGGTTCAGGCTATGCGAGACTTGGAAAGAACATGGAACCACAAGTTTAACTACCCGTGGACATTTTTTAATGACGTACCATTCTCAGAGGAGTTCAAACGTCGAACTTCTGCAGAAACGAAGGCAGAATGCAGATATGGTACGCAGCCCTGCCTCTGATGATATCTGTCAACTCTAACAATCCTAACAGAAGAGATCCCCAAAGAACATTGGGAAATGCCCTCATGGATCGATCCAGAGCTTTTCGAAGAATCGGCAAAGATACTGAAGGAGAATGATATTCAATATGCCAGCATGGCATCTTACCATCAGATGTGCCGATGGAATAGTGGTTTATTCTACAAGCATCCAGCCATGGCAGATATGCAGTTTTACTGGCGTGTCGAGCCAAAGGTCCATTTTTTCTGCGATGTCGACTATGATGTGTTCAGATATATGCAAGATCAAAACAAAACTTACGGGTTTACCATCAATCTTTACGATGCGCCTCAATCAATTCCATCCCTATGGCCCGAAACCACAAAATTCTTGGCCGCACATCCAGAGTACATACATGAGAATAATGCAATGAATTGGGTTACAGATAGTGCGCGCAGACCAGAACATAATCGGAATGCAAACGGCTACTCTACATGTCATTTCTGGAGTAATTTCGAGATTGCAAACATGGATTTCTGGCGTAGTCAAGCATATGAGGATTACTTCAACCATTTGGATCGTGCTGGAGGCTTCTTCTATGAGCGATGGGGAGATGCTCCAGTTCATAGTATTGCTTTGGCCCTTTTTGAAGATTCAAGCAAAATTCATTGGTAAGTTTCGAGTCTTTTACGTGAAATTTGTGTCCATAACTGACCTTCTTCACAGGTTCCGTGATATTGGTTACCAGCACATCCCTTACTTCAACTGCCCTAATTCGCCAAAATGCAAAGGTTGCCAGGCGGGACGATTCACAGACGGAGAAGCTTGGCTACACAAGGAGGATTGTAGGGCAAACTGGTTCAAATATGTCGGTATGGGCTGAACGAGGATGGAACTGGGAATGACCAAAAGGAATATAGATGGCGGTAACGGTTGACATATTGTATTTAAGTGTCTTTATGATGTTTGAAAGTTTAAAGCAGGCAAGCATTGGCAAGGCGTTTGGTAGGATTTTGGGAAACATGACAAATTATTAGAGTATAATATGGCACGGCTCATGAATTACATATACCAGCAGGAGTGCTTTTGGAAAGCGACACCCAGGTAGAATATCGGTTAACATCATCCTCAATTCCTTTCAAGCATGTTGTATAGCATTAATTCCAGTGATTCATCGGACGGGAGACCGCTTCGTTTGTGTAGTAACTGGCTCTTTACGATGCCTATTGTGGCGAGTATTGACGGTCCGACGGTTTAGTTTTTTGAAACATTATTCCCGAAATTTTGCAAGATCGTCCGACTTAAGTGGTTACCGCGCGAGGGCGAATATTCCAAGTCCAGCAAATGGTGCCAAGGTTTCTCCCTCTCCCTATGTCTCAATCAAATTAAAAGATTGGGCAAAACCCTCTTCGGGATCAGTCATGTCTGGTTCCGAGGCCTGGATGTCTCCACGCGGGGCTGCTTATGGAGAAATGCAGCAACACCGAGGTACCTTGTGCCGATCAAACGATAGACTGTTGTATATAGAATACCTAGACACCGGTTTTCTTTTTCCTTATATCTTGAATGAGCTATTCTTTGTCCGTTGTATCTACCGATTTTTGACTGCAGTATTTGTTTCCGTGGCCTTCTATTCTCCTAGGCTCCGTTTCATATGATTAGGCTCGACGACAAGATGTCGAACTTTGAGAACATAATCAGAGAAGCTTGCAGTAGCAAAGATATTGCAGGTGCAATTCTAGTAGGGGGGGATAGCTCTGGTATGCATGTCTCATTGATTTAACAAATTAGTTGGTAACTGGTGTTCATTAGTGTGGACACGAGCACATTAGTCTTCGAATACCTAGTTTTCAAGGCTCATTTGATGTCTTCTCATTTCGTTTTGGTGTCAATATATCTCAGTGACTAACATGTCCAGGAAAATTCTATTATGCCAAAGCCTTTGGATCTCAGTCTCTTAAGGATCCCTCGAAGCCTATGAATTTGGACAGTGTCATGTGGTTTGCTTCCTGCACAAAACTATTTACAACCATCGCGGCATTACAATGTGTCGAGCGAGGACTTTTAGATCTCGATAGTGATATCACTGAGATCTTACCAGAATTCAAAGGTGTACAAATCTTGACAGGTTTTGATGAAGAAAGCGGGAAGCCAGTCTTAATAGACAACCATAAAACTATAACACTTCGGTTTGTTGTCCTCGCGGTATCTTGAATCAATACAAAGCATGAAACTGATCACATTAAGACATCTTTTAACCCACTCATCCGGCCTTTCATACGATGTTTTTGGTAAGCAATATAAGTTCTAGACGCTGAAGGCAATAACTAAGTACGTTGAAGATCCGTTGCTATCACGATACACAGAATATACCAGTAAAGGCTCGCCTATGCCCACAGATGGAGAAATTTTAGTCAAAGAACGCTTTAAATTCCCACTTCTATTTGCCCCTGGTGAGTCATGGAACTATGGAGTTGGTATTGATTGGGCTGGTCAGATGGTAGAAAGAGTCCATGGCAACATCTCCTTGGAAAGATACTTCAGAAAGAACATATGGGGGCCTCTTGGCATAGAAAACATAACTTTTCATCCGACCCAGCACCCAGAGATTTTCTCAAAATTAATCGCAATGAGTAAACGAGAAGGAGGCGTCACTCGGTATGGAACAACGGACAATGCCACGGGCAAAGCCAAATATACCAGTCAAGTGCCATTTGATCCAGCTACCAAAGACTGTCAAGGAGGTGCTGGGACATTCGGAAGTCCCGTAGACTATTTCAAGTGTTTGCAAAGTATTTGTGCCAATGATGGGAAATTACTAAAATCGGAAACTGTTGACGAGATGTTCAAGCCGCAGCTGAGCGAAGCCTCAAGAAAGGGCTTGATGAAGACCCTTTCGGTCCCAGAAGTTAATGAAGTTTTGGGTGCATTTCCCAAGGGATTGAAAGCGGATTGGGGCCTTGGAGGTATCATGAATCTGGAAGACATTGGTGGTAGAAGCAAAGGCTCGATCGCTTGGGGAGGATATCCAAATCTTCAATGGTGGATCAACCGTAAAGATGGAATATGCGGTATATGGGGCTCGCAACTTATTCCACCTGGAGACCCAAAGACAAATCGATTGGTTACTGCTTTTGAGGAGGAAATGTATAAGAAGACGAGTGTTTCTCGGGAGAAGTTGTGAGGTTCGAGGGTTGATTTGGTAAGTGATCATTTGGAGCCTCTTGCAGGGGCAGTATATCTGGATACTATCTCTTTCTACAATAAGTGAAAGTCATAAACTCTATCTTATGATGATGGTGTTTCTCAGTTCAGAAGGGTTTTTCCTTTGTGAAAAGTACTATATACGAATCATGTCAAAATTTACATCTATACAGCAATTATTTCTTCGTTTCTAAAAACGATCAAAAACAAATTCAAGATTGACTTTCAACTTTTACATAATTTCTTTCTTTCCCTTGTCAGTCCTGTAAATATACGCCCGTTGCTAAGGTCTCGGCATGTCCGTATCAAAACAGGAAGGAGCCATCTACTCAACACGAGCAAGATATGAAATTTTCAGATCTTGACCTTTTCCAAGTTCAACTACTTGTGAATTCTACAACTCGCAGACCTATGAGCTACAGCTTTATCCACCAACTTATCGCCCATCAAAATGTCTGTCACGACGTTAAATGGCCAACCTACACTTAACATTTCCGGTCCCGGCCAGACCGCTCTCTCCCGTCTCGATCCGCTCAAAAAGGTCTTCACCAAATTTTTTTCCTCCATTCCACAAAAAGTACGAGGCCATGTTGTTGCTGTTATTGGCGAACTCATTGGCACAACTGCCTTTCTATTCATCGCATTTTCCGCAGCTGAGGTCGCTCTCGCTTCGGCAAATGATAACAAAGGAGACAAAGTTAGCTACGAGACAAAATCGATTAGCACAACTCAGATATTGTTCATAGCATTTGGGGCTGGAATAAGTCTGGTGGTCAACGCGTGGACTTTCTTCCGTATTAGTGGAGGTTTATTTGATCCAGCAGTGCGATAGTGATCCAAGTCTAAATTTGTGGATTTTGTACTAACTATGAAAGGTTTCTATCGCATTGTTCTTTGTCGGCGCGATCGATTTGACTCGATGTGTCCTACTTTGTATAGCACAATGTTTGGGCGCAATTGCTGCTTCTGCAATGGCTTATGGTTTATATCATGGAGGTTTACATACGGCAACTACGCTTAAGCCTGGCATGAGTCCAGCACAGGGAGTCATTGTTGAGATGATACTCACATGTCAACTTTGTTTTACAGTTCTTATGCTCGCAGCTGAAAAGCATGAGGCGACATTTTTGGCACCTCTGGGTATTGGATTATCTGTATTCATAGGGGAACTAGCCGGTACGCTGGCCCAGACCTATCCCAAGAAGTTTATTAGACTCATACTAACAAAACCAAGGCGTCTTCTGGACCGGCGGTTCCATGAATCCAGCCCGCTCCCTCGGTCCCGCAGTCATAACCTTAAGTTTCCCAAGTTACCACTGGATCTACTGGGTCGGCCCTATTGCCGGCGCCGGCCTAGCAAGCATAATCTACAAACTAATCAAAGCACTCGAATACGAAACCGCACAGCTTTCCGAAGGCGAAATCCACGCTCATCCCGTCGAAGATTCAGAGAAAGCATCTGGACATACGGGCCCCTGTGAATGTATGTGTTTCAAAGTGGCGACTCAAGGACAATCATCGGCTGCTAGTACGCTACAAGTTGCTACGACGGACGCGAGGAAGAGTTCGAGTTTAGTTCCGACGAAAAGTACGAAGAGTGGGAACTCGGAGGTGAAAAAAACTGAAACGGTGGTAGAGGAGCCGGCGAAGACTCGGCCGAAGCCTCCTCCGGCGGCTGATGATGGTTTCTTTGGGGAGATGTATGCAGATTGAGTGAAAAGTTACAACATGTTTCGAGGAAGAAAATCGGTATTATTGTTTGTCTAAAGTTGAACGATTGCATTATAATATTGGTCCAGTGAAGTATTGAATAACTTCTCCCTATTTTGAGATGATTGGGGTAGTTGATGACAAGGTTCTGTGTAGGCATGAGAGGTTAATTCCAAATTATTCTACTTTCATTCTTCCAAATGCAAATGCTATAATAATTTTCTTTACATGTCTGTATGACATCTTTGTGAGTTTGATACCGCATTGAACACTGATCCTTTCGACTATGCGAGAAAACAACTTCAGTCCTTCATATCATACACATCGCTCAGAATAATACTCTGCTTCACACCCAGTTTTTGAAGTCCCCCTTTCATACATGTATGCCTTGATGAGAACAATTAGGTGCTAGTGAGTTGATGATATTAGTATCATCTCTGTATGGCTATATGTCACTGATAGAAAGCTAGAGAATGTAGGCAATTTTGGTGAGTGAGGAGTTTCGATAAGTTGGGATGTTTCTCGCGTATTGCCCATGACAGTGAACAGAATATAACAAGATCACAAGAGAAGTAGCTTGATATTATCACATATGAACTCAAACAACTACTGCGCAGTGAGTAGATAGACGCTGAGAGTATCATATGACACGGCATGGATTCTTGTTTTCAAGATATATATATTTACACTCTGTTTGTGTCCATATTTGTCTATATCTTTTCATGAGATAGACCGGACGAGTGGACGAGGAAAATGAAAATGGCGGTGTTAGGTTAGTGACGGCAAAGCTTGTGCTCGATGAAGCTTGGTATGCGAATTGGAAAGATTGAAGCTTGACGAAGCTCACTGGAAGGTACAGTAACGAGATATGACATCAATTTTGAAATCTCCTAATCTTGATACATTGAGCTATCATTTGATCGCCAGCAAGCTTCTTTCCCTATACTTCATTTTTCATACAGGACATACGCAGATAATTCAGGGCACTTATAGATCAAGGCCCTGTTTGTTCATCCCTTTGAGCTCACTTAGTGACAGTGATAGTGTAGCGATTAGGCCGTCGTCTAATCACAATACATCAAGTCGACATTCATAGCAAACGCGCACGGAGAGCCGAGTTTGAAGAGTTTGAAGCCAGAGATTTCCTGTTTATTTCATGGATGCTTTGAACTTTGAATATTCGGGGAGGAAATTCACTACATACGAAGCTGATTTGAGGACGTCCAGTTCAGTTTTACTGGAAGGAGTTCACTAGTATCGAAATGTGAAGATAGAGACGAGACGAGAAGATAGCCTTTCACAGTTCTTACGGTTATAAATAAAATGATCTAATTGCTTAGCTTGAAATGAATGGACGAAAGGTTAGTGAACTGAAGTAAACACGTTTCTTCATTCGCGAATTGAGATAAATGTCACTCAACTTACTATTCCCAATATCTACCTACACATGTTAAACCAAGACCCCAAGAACCAGTATATTGCGGTAAGATTTATGACCACAAATGGAAAAGGCCTCTCTTCTCTTTACTTCCTCCAAGAACATACAGATGGCATTTTACTACACCCATACTCTACACAACATCCACCGTAAATCCACACACCCGTCAGGAAACATGCCTAAAATGAACGCCCATGACATCCCTCGTCCACTGTCAGCACCTTCCTTAAGGTATAAGCGAGACAGTGGCTCAACCCAATTTCGAAACGTGATCTCCGGAGGAATATACGACGACTCCTGTTTCTCGCCAACAAGTTATCGACACACCGTACCGACTGACTGACTGACTCGATTTACGGACCGTACACCCCCAAAACAAAATCCATGCACAAAAGCGAAAGCAAAGGGCATATTGCTCCCTGCCACGTATGCCTCGTCTAGAACGCAATTGAGACATTGATGGATCGACAATGGAATGGAATGCGCAAGGAAGGGGAGAGGGAGGGGGCAGCGCAGTGCATGAATGAACCAGGGCCGATTTGATATCGAACGCTACAAACGAACAAATATTGCAAATTAAACATCACAGATCTAGTATCTACTCCAGAGAAAGTCCAATATCCAAGCTTCCCTCTACACCACAAGAGAAAATAGTATTGCATGATGATTTGCACAGCAAAGCTTCACCTCATCATTGGCCGTACATATATGCACTCAGCAACGAAAGTAGAAGTTGTGCGAGTGAGTGAGCGCGTAGAGTATATATGTGAGTTAAATCGGCTTAGCAGATAACCCCCAGCATACATACATACATACATACATACAGATATGCAATCTGTTTGAGGCTCCACGATGTTGGAATCTGCGATGTGGGAGTGCGGCACAGGAGTGAGCAGAAGAGGGGGATCGTAAACTACCAACTAGAGAATCTAGATTATCAACCAATATATGATTGCATCATACACAAACTTAAACTTCCCATCGTGTCTCAGCCAGCCTAGGCGCAGCGCTTGGATCGGAAGAGCGTCGAAAATCAATGGGAACGATGATATGCGTGCACGACGAAATGTGCAATAGATCATGATTTACCGACGGCCAGACCAGATGACTGAAACGGAGTGATGATCGCACGCGTTACTCACACCACAAACCAAGAGCCAACCGCCATGCGACAGAGGACGTGGCAATGAAGCGAGTCTTGGAAGGGTTTGCAACTGGTAGATCCGGTACATGGTAATGCGGTGGAGATCGGGATAGACGAGGCTTAAATTAGTTTGCCTGCTGATGCGTTCATGATGGAAATAGAAAGTTTTACGATCGCCCTTCTACATACATACATATATATATATATATACGTACAGGAAAGACATTGTGAGGCATGTAGATCACTGTGGATACAACAAACGTTGAATTGCTATGATCACGGGCTTTAGCTACTTTCATCATTAGTTGAAGCAGAAGAGGATTTCATGGTGTCGCTTGAAAAAATAAAATAACATTCTCAAAGGAAGATTATGTAGTCCATACAATCTCCGTGTAGCCATCCATTCAAACCATCTTAATAACCGCTTTCACGTACATGTATATATATATATATATATGTCTGAGTTTCAGCACGATTTAGATGCGGCGCAGATTTACTCTCGGAAGCAGAATGCAACCGACAAGGCCAGCACGAGAATACCACGATATGAGGGAAACGCAGTCATGAGAGAAAGAGGAAGGTGGAGGAATCCTTCATTCTGTTGCCTACGCGATGCCTTCCCATCAGCAGACTATGCCGAGAAAGAATGGGAACGCCCCGTGAAGACCACGATACTTCCTTGTCCTCCATCTTGTGTGTTAAATGTGCCGTCTTACAATTTTGTATGCCGTATATTGGCGGTGTATGCATATAGCATGCCTGCACGCGAGGGAGGGAGGGATGGAATGCAGTGATACACGAAGGAATCCTTCTATTTCCCGGAGACAGCGAATGAGGAACAAGGAGCGGTGAAACCCTCGTTAGCATTCAAGCATTTCACCGAACCAAAAGAGCTTTGGAGAAGAAGAAGAAGAAAATCCTCTGGGAGCGGCGCAGGATATTCTAGAAAACTTCTGTGATTTTTCTCTCGACTGGAAGGATCCCTCCCCCATGTTTCTAATTCGGAAACAGAGAGGGCTCCCTCGTAATGCATGTGTGCTTACGGCATCGTAAACATAAACATCTCACATCAAATCAACTAGATTGTGCCTCCTGAGTACTTAATCAATGCTACATCACAGCGTGGTCGAAATGAAGCTTATGCTATACACTATTGATCCCTTGCACCTCCATGACATACTCGAAAACACTACAATTAGAATCCCATCCCCGTCACCGTTACATTTTCTCGAAAACATGGAACAAAATAAAATAAAAAATTCCTTGGAAAGAATGAAAAATCGAATGAAGAAGGATCGCAACATTGTGTCATCGTGGGCTTCTCAATCACCAGTCAAAGAAAAGGCTTTCCCATTCTTCCAAACACCACTTTTGCTGTGCCGTTCGACTGCCACGCAGCTGACAGCATCACGCAAGATTGTTATTGCTGTGCCGTGCCGCTAAAGATCGTAAAAACCATGTGGCATGACGGGCCACGTCCCCATCGGTGGTAACATGAACATGTGAAGGTCGAACATGTTTGTAGGGGAATGAAGGTCCACTATTCACTCACGAGAGATTTTCCAGGTTCGTACACGGAACATGGATTTTGGGGGTGGATTTCGTGGCGAACGCGGACATGGTGGATAGAGAGATGGCAATTTAATCAGAAGGCAATCAAGAAGGTAGGTGGTAGGTACAGGTTTAAATTAATCATGAGACTTGCTCCGTAAGTGGTCTTAGCAGCGCGGGAGTAGATGCCGGGCTGTCTCTCGTCTCCACAAACTTTTATCCTCCCAAGAATCATCGTACCAACATGACAAGGCAGCAGTATAAACAGAGATGTGAGAGGCTGGAGCGCATTCTAGTGGCACGGCATGAGAAGAGATAGACCTTCCTAGTCGATGCTGTATCTGTATACCCGCAGCTACTAATGTCCGAGTGATGCGATAGGGTATGATTGAATTGAAACGCGCGGTTGGAAAATGGAGGGTAAAACAGGAGAATAGCTATAAGCAGAGGAAGAATTTTCAAATAATTGTGGGCTGGCTATAGAATATTGATGGATAAATGTTACCACTCCCTTGGGACACTCCTGAGCCATACAAATTTAATGAGTAATGTTTATTTTCTGCTATCTTTGGGAAGGGTGTGTGAGTGTGTGTGTGTGTGGGAACAAAAGCGACGATTAGACGATTTTTTTTATCATGATTCTATCGGCTGCGAGCTGCAAGTGTACGAAGTATCACAGACATCGAAACCCAATAAATGAAAACGAATCATTTAGCTTCTTCACATCCTTAACCTTAGCAGAAAGTAAGGAAACCCCCCAAAAGGATAAAAGAAAAACTCTACTATTTCATCTAATGCATAACATAATAATTCGCCCACTGTCACTCAGCATCATGCCCAGCCATCAGATAAACATGCTTATGCAAATTCGGACAATAGATTGAGCCGATCCCAACACCGTGTAGAACCGGATGTAGGCACTGACTGCTAGGGCACAACATGAATAAACATGAATAATATGAATATGTATGAGTAGTGACATACATCACATGTGTATGTGCGACCCAGGTATGTATGTGTGTACGATGTTATGTATGTATGCATGATTTATATGGTAATGACATTATGACTTTATTGTTCATGAGTCGGAACCGAAAGAGAAAGAAAAAGACATTACACATTCCCGGAATTAGTTCCTCCAGCTTCTCCAATTTCTCCAATTTCTCCCATTCTTCTCCCAGACTCGCGTGATGCTATCCATATGTCAAGACATAATCGTTCGATTCTCTCCGCTAACGACCCAAACCCACCCCATCCATAATCTCGGCGAGGATAACTGTTGGTTCCCCCCGAAAGTAGGTACACGAAACGACACGATACGGTACAGTATCAAGAAGATTAGGTTCCTGAAATTTTCGTCCCATATTTGAACTATTGGCCTGTCACTGTCTCCATTCTTCGACATGAAATTCTCTCACAGGCATAAAATTGCCATCGCTAAATCAAGGATACCAGAAATTTCGATTAGCACTTCCCCATAATCTCGCTCTTCGCTCTTTTCTTTCATTGGCCGCTCGTTCATAATATGACGCTGCGTTATTTCGCACCAATAATGAGCTATTCTTTTTCTAGGATTTATACGAATCACGGCATATCCGAACCCCTCATCGGTAGTGCAGTGCAGATTGCACAGTCTTGGGTTACACTTTGCAGCCTCAATGACGCTAGACCACCCTCGAATCCAGCTTACAACTGTCGTCCCCCCCTCCCTCATCTGCCTCACGATCCGCATGGAGTCAAAAGGAAAAACGTGGGATCATCTATTAATCTTCCCACTTGAGGAAAAGTTTAACGAGTGGCCTGTGGAATGCTGGTATTGTTTTGGCATTTGGGGCTAACAAGCGATGTGCGTATCAGAATCTAGACTTTTGATTCCCTGGAGTCCTACCCACCGACCGTCACTCCGCGTAGAGAGCTCGGATATTCTTCCGCTCCCAAGGGCTTCTTTGTTCTCGTCTATTCACCCCCAGTTGTGTCACCCCTTGTTTGAAACTTAAATAAATCACAGAGTCCCAATGGTACCCATGCTAAATTAATAAAATACCCAGGTGTTGTTTGAAGCTGACCCAAGGTGTTGGTAACACCTAACCGACCTGCCTTTCTCGGTTTCGATTGCACAAAGTTCATACTTTTTCGTGCAACGGCCGGTAATGAGACCTCCCCTTCGATCTGCACCACTTGTTGTTTACCCACTGTCTGGGTCTGTTCGATGTATTGGAAATTTGGGGACTATCTTTAGAATATTGCATGACACGGAAAGGTGATTCTGAAGATTCAAAGCTGACAGGCTTACCGGTTATTCGTAATTGGACCAATCAAATTTCTTCACGAGTTTTCTTCTAGGCGAGTAGCATTGAATCCCGCTAGGCGGCTTATGGTAATATGTCATTCTCGAGAATGAATCCCGAGACAATATGTATGTCCTTTCGTGACGTTGGATGTGTGCGGCACATGGATGCCAAGAGTCTTGCAGTCAGAAGGAATGCAATGCTAGTACTTGTGGAAGACTGACCAGACTGTTCTTTCGTGCTGTGCCCAATCTAATTTGTTGAATTCGATTTGAGCCCCAGAGAAAGTAAGCCCAAAGGCATGGAACCTGTTGGAGATGGAACTTCTGTGGAAGGTATTACTTGGGTGCTTGAGGAAAATTACGTACTGAAGGAAGATTGCCAAATGTTCATGCCTTCTTAGTGTTCCTTCTCGATGTTGGCATTAATATTGGTTTTGTCATGAGAAAAATCACATGGCTCACTCTCCACTCCACTCTGATGTACCGCAACTCAATTACAACGGTATTTCAAAGACCCCTCCCGGGTTATTCGGCAAGCACGTCCGACGGCATTGTGACTGGCCTTATCGTTGACTTCGTGGCACCCATGAAGGGCCATTTCCCACCCCTGAAGTCTTGGCACCAGACCCGAACTGCTTCTCCATATTATCTGCAGTGAGGAGTGTTGATAATTTTGGTTGCTCCCAAACCTCGGCGCTTGTCCCTGCAGACAAGAGGCACAGTCGGGTCATCCTACCAGTTCTTTGGATATGTGTTTCGGTATATTCCTTCGACATGGATGGATTTGATCATTTTAAGAACAGAGCATACCTCTTTGCTGACCGCGCTTAGCCATTGGAGTAAGATTACTATCGTTGGCTTTATGGATTCTTTGCGGGAATACCACGTTCTACACCAAACGAGTCGTTGGAATTTTCATGAAGGCCGTGACCCAGGACAAGATTGAAGATTACCCGAACAGGTCAAAGTTGCGAGGAGGCCACAAGCAATATGGGGAGGGGGTCATGCTGCGGCCCGTTTGCGGCACTGTAGAGATATGCACTCGGATCCGAATCCGGAAATGTGAAATATGCGTTTCGTCCGGCTCTTGGGAGAGGAAAAGAAAGGAAATTGTCTATATTAACAGGGGACATATACCGAAATGAAATACTGTGGTTGCTTTTTTCCAAACAGACGAATCGATCTTGGCATCTTTTTTCACCGTTGGCGTTTTTTTAGCATTTGGTGGCTTGAGATCATCCTGCGAAACCCCTGAAGCGCGGCTCTTTTGGTATCTCACGCTTGCATCTTCTTGTTCTTTTGCTCGCTTCTACAAGTACTCATGATTGACATTTCAACATTTTTGATGATCAGCCGGGAGCTAATGGATGTGATGTTTGAGGCTTTGAGCACTTGGGTGGATCAGTCAAACGTTCTTTTTCCTCTCTCTCGTTTGCGTGTAGAATCCAGACAAGTTCTACCAAGTAAATTAAGCCTAAACGAGTTGGAGGCCGGCGGAGCACGTCCCTGATCAGGGTAAAGGTCATCACCTGCATAATTACAAGTTATCGAAGCGTTACCTTGGGAAGCAAGATATTGTTTTAAATGTTTGAGACGAGATTTGTTGTCAAAGTTCAAACGGAACATGTGAATCAAATGTCGTGGCCTTTTTTTCTTATGATCACATAGGTGATATACGACCGCAGAGATAGATGTACGCTACACTGTATATTGATCATGAGAGGAAGGGCTTGACTTAGACTGCTCAGCGATGATCTTTTCACCATGTCTTTGGTAGATCCTACTTACCCGTGCCTATCATTATTCAGCACTGTTTTATACGAACCTGTCGAGATTCATTTCGGAAGCACGATGACCGGTGATTACTCATCTGTGTTACAAGACAATGAGTGGAATCCGTGGATAGAAAAGGAAAGGTTGTGCAATGACGACAAAAAAGCGGGCAGTCGGCGACCAATGTCATTTGTAGGACCCTGAGTAAGAGATTGAACAACAGTTGTCAGGATTTGTAATGAGTGAGTGGGTATGTACGGAGCTGTGTTGTATTGTATTGTATTGTATTGTACTCTGAAGTTTGAACAGACTACCTGCCACCCAGGCATATGTGAGGACTGAAAAGCCTTCCTCCCTCCCCCCCTGCCTCCTCCGTGTGAGAAGGTATGGAACCCTCGTCCAGAAGTGAAGACAGCTTGAAATTTTACTACAAATCTCGGAACTTCCAAAAAAAAGATAAGTTCCGGATTAATCATTATTCCCCAATAGTCAGTCGGGACCGAGCGTTTTAAGTACCGAGGGAACGGGCACGGAGTAGGAGTTGGAGATGAGCCTAAGGGGATTTGTTGCAACTTGCAAGATCTTACGTTGTACATTCGTAAATTGGAAATTGCATGGTGGTGGGTTGTGGGTTGTGGGTGGCATGGATGTTATACGTCGTATAGAGCCAACCGTTCTAGTTGTTGGTGGATTCGTCAGTCCTGGTGGCCAGGTAGGGTAAACCTGCAGGTGGTACGATTATAACGATTATAGAATGATTAATCATCCTAATACAGCGACATGCCGAAATGTATTACTCAACTTGGATAAGGAAGGTTGTAATGATGTTTGTTGCCTTCCACATCCTTCCGTCTTTGGAGGCTCATCGACACATCGACACATCGTTTAACCATATTGAAGGAATCCCAATCATGAGAAATAAGCAAAGGGGTCCCTTGGTGTTTGCCCAAAGTAGCCAAACGTTTCATCCATGTTTCCTTTTCCGTCATCATTGAGCGATTTCTGTATGACAATCAATAAGAGTGAATAGGCATGTTGTAAAATCAGCGGTGGTAGAGGAAGATAGAGAAGAATCACAGATACAGCGAGAGCACATTTTTACCATGTACCCACCTATGGAATGCCATTCCGCCTTCCCCAAAATATTCCCTACCCTGTTACCTACCTAGGTAAGCATGCAACTCGCCTTCGGCAAGCACATAGATCTAGAAATGCAACGGCCGTAAGAAATCTTGGTGTACCGATTTCCCGTATCAAAGAAGGTCGGGTAGAAGCATTATATGGAGACGTGAGGCGACGGGATGTGAATTGCCTTTCCCCCATGAACCTGAATACCTGCTAACTTGGAAGAGCACCTGCGCAAGCACTAATTTCGCATTCGCTTGCATTCCCACGTCCACGTCCACTTTCCACCGGATTTCTTGCAAATGATGTTGCGAAAGTGGAAAGTGGAAACCGATGGAGATGGGAGATGGATGGAGCTGGAGATGAACATTGACAAACTCAAAATTTATGGGGACGGACGGCAGTGGGAATGGTAGCTGGGTACTTGCAGCTTTTTTCTGGAGACCGAAACGAACGCACCAAATGACAGGCAAGAATTAATATACCGCGCACCATTACTTGGTACCGGACATCGAATTCTCATCACTCGTTAATTATGACGGAAGATCCCTTTCGAAAGGAGAAGCACATTATCTACTCCGTCCGCTATACGAGTACATCACACACAGTAAAATTGTCATGTAATGAGATCTAGCCATGAGATGAGAAACAATGAGTGAGCGCCGTACCATATCAAAGTACGGCTGGATTCACGCGATGGACGCACTTCAATATAAGGATTCCCTGCGTACATCGGCCGGTATTTGATACTAGCTGATGACAAAGTGTGTCAGACCTCTTACCATTTTAGAAGCCAAATGTGTATCGGACTATTAAGTGTACAAGCTACCGACTACAAGAAAGTTTAAGAGGGTGCCGGCGTCAGTGGGTTTAATCATGTCGTTCACAGCTTGCCAGACGGCACTAAATGAGTCAAACTTCATTCTAATAGCCGACGCACCAGTGATTTATGCATGTTTGAATAATTCCAAGCTGCAAAGTATATATGTATATGCCAATCGTTACAGTTGACATAAGACGCTAAACGATCTTATCAGTTTCTGGGCAATAAATGGGCGATGGGCGATGACCATGATACAATGGGCAATGTGAACAACACCGGCAGACAAACAAATGCGGAAGACACGTTCCTTTTTTGAATTTGGAATCGTCGTTTATCTGTCTGTTATTGTCAATGTGAGGAGGTCAAGTCAACTAAGTCTTCTTAATGCGAGCAAGTCTATTTTGGTATAATTGTACATGGCTGATACTACGTAGAGACATGCCGACATACAAAAGAAGGGGTATATGGGTATATGGGTATATGGGTAGGTAGCTAGATAGATAGATAGCTAACCAGCTACCGACCAAACCTACTTACCTAGTAAAACCTTACATCCTGATCAGTCTCTATTCAATCAGACGCCCCCCTCTTGATCCATTAAATCAATATATTTGCTCTTCTCAATTGTTATTCCTTTTTTGCAAGCTGCTGGCCTCCTCTCATACCTTGCCATGCCACGCTTTATTCCTTGTTGTGAAATACTTTACCCATCCCCCGGTTAAGCCCCCCTCGCAAAATTGAATACTACTCTATCTCAGATTTCTCTAAAGAAGCTTGGTGCAGAACATGGCACCATGGTGGCACCAAATGAAAATAAAGTTTGAAATTTCATTTTTTTTTTTCCATAATCGGTATTCATATTTATAAGTTATATTCATGTTCTCATTCAATCTCAGATCCGTGTAAACTTAATCTGAATGGAGGATTCCACTACGTCTGGAGCTAGTCCCCATACTACATAGCACACATCGACCATGACCATTAACTGATAGCCCAGGGGGGAGGGTTTTATTATTTATCTATTTATCTATTTATTTATTTATTTATTCGTTCATTTATTTAATTTATTTAATTATTTATTTTTTCCCGATATTTTTGAATTCTTCTCTTAGTGTCCCATTTTACCATTTCACATCACATCTGAGCCGCCACGGAACCATGGTTCCATCCCTAGCTCCATGGTTCCATAGATCCATTTACGATCATTGATCCATCGATCATTGATCATTGTTCATTGATCATTGTTCATTGTTCAATTCTCATACCCCACAAGTTCGAACTTTTGCACAGTCTTTTTCTTTTGATCCTCTCCCTTCATCCTTTCGACTGGCGACCCATTTATCCTGATGCCGAACCGCGAGAGTGGACGAATGATGTATTATTGTTTCCCAATTTGCTCCAACGGGCTGTATGGATATACGTGTATGGATGTGGATGTGGATGTGGATGTGGGCGTGGGCGTGGGCATGGATGGATATGGATGGATGGCTATGGCTATGGAAACGGATATGGCTATGGCTATGGATTGTGATCTCGGACTAAGAAAAGTAGCTAGATGGTTCAGAACTTATTCGAACACACTACTACCTTACCACCATACTAACATGCTGGTAATTTCTGGCTCCTCACCCGATTGCCGGTACTAGAGGATTAAGTTACTAAGTGCTTGATTACTACTTGAAATGCTCCGTACATGATGCTACTTACTACTCTACTCTACTCTACTCTACTCTACTCTACTCTACTCTATTCTACTCTACTCACGCCTCACGCCTCACTCCACACATAAACCCCTCCCAAGATCCAAGAAAGGAAAAAAAAAAAATTAAATAAAAAAGCTTTGATTCGATGTGGTGGTTACATTTTATGGATTTCTAGATCGATTCAGTCTTAGTCCCCTAGTCGTTTTAGTCTTTTTAGTCTCTTCTTGGTCTCTTCCTTTAAATCTACGAAGCAGATAATCTTTAATTATCACATATATTCATAATCCACCTTTTCTTCCACGCCAAAATAAAATAAAATCGAACACCTTCGTCTCTTTTTTCGACCGTTCCCTTCAACTTCTTCCCACATCCACATCCACATATACATATAACATATAAAGGCCCGCTCTTCAAACAAGCCCTTGTTTTTTTTTCGGCCGGCTTTCTGAACTGCATATTCCTTCTGCAATTACCAGGTTTAAAATCCTTGACTCCATCTTTTAAACGCTTGCTCTACATCTATCCATCCATCCTGCTTGAAATACCACCCGTCTACTACAATACCACTACTACCACTACTAAGCATACTTCGACCACCCTCGCACGAGCTTTTGCTTCCAGAATAATGGGTTTGTCCGAACTTGTGGTCACAGCATGAGCCACACGTTCAATTTTCCATTACCGACAGGATTCATTGATACCAATATACCTATCACATCTCAACTCTCAAATCGGGTCCTCCTCGTGTCGTTGTTACATTGTACTTCCTCACCATACCTACGATATATTCCAGTCACTGTCCCTGCCGTTCTAATTAAGACTGGCGGTACTTCTTTGCGACTGCCGTTTTGAAAACAGCTCAACTACCCTTACTCGAGGTCAGCTGAATTGGTTCAGTATCGAAGCAATTATAGCATCCTGATATATTTGACACAAACCGTGTCTGTGCCACATTGCTACCTTAAAGGGAAGGATCTATACCGCCCTTGTACAAATCTTAAAGACCAACCATATACTCTCGTCTAATCCCAAGCTTGAGTATACACGTTCAAGAATGATATTCTCCCAACCGCCCACCTCACCTTCTCACGAACTGGTAAACACAACCAAGGATTACCTCCCCCCTCACAACACTTCTGAGCAGCGAGTAAACATTTTGTGCGAGAGAAGTGACAATAATACTTCGCTATCACGGTCTCCCATTTCTGAACTCAAAGGATCTTTCGACCACGGAAAGAGAGGTGACATGTACCAACCAGCCCATAGTGCAGCTCCTCGAGAGCAACTCCCATCAATAACTAGTCTTTTTGGCGGTGCACCACCTCCAAGTAGACCTGCGCAATCGCCATACTCGGAAAGACAGAGTCCAATCTTTCCATCTTCATCCCCTCAAGATGGCCGTCTACCTAGTACACCTTTACATCAAGACCGCTCATTCGATGCAAACTTTCAGCGTTCAGCACCTCCACGACAGTACACACACGCCTCTCGACCGGACTCGCTCGACAGGCTAGGATATCCTGCTCCAGCTAACCGTCCCAATTTGGGATCTATGCCAGAATCTCCCCGATACGCACCCCAATACTCGCACCATGACCCACGACAAGGTCAGATGCCTTCGGGCAATAGTTGGTCACCTCACTCAGAGTCTCCTCGCCAGGATCAGTTTCCAGCTCTGAGAGCTCATCCTGACCAATACCGACACCAAAATCATGTTTCTAGATCTGAACACGAGTCTAGACAATTCTACCGTGATCATGCCCCAGCTTCACGAAACTACCTTCCCACACCTGCTGGTACTGTAATGGGCGAGCCTGTGACGGTCAAGGATGGTCTTGGGCCCAAGATCTGGACAGGAACTCAGTTTTTACCTCGTTTCGTCAGACAAGCCGACGTTGCGGGTGAAGGGATGTGCTATTTCTACGACGATGGAACTCACTGCAAGACAGTCATTGATGGAGAGAATGTAAATGCTCATTGGGGAGTCACCAAAGCGGGGAAGCCAAGAAAGAGACTTGCAATTGCGTGCATCACTTGCAGGGAAAAGAAGATCAAATGCGATCCAGACTATCCTAGATGTGTGCAATGCGACAAGTTTGGCCGGGTGTGCAAGTTTAAGAATGCGTAAGTTACCACGATCAAAGTAGCATTGATGTCACTTGTGCAGATCTAATTCTGCCTCATAATTTTTCCCACTTTTGCTGATGGTAGTCTTTCAACAGTCCCCGAGGAGGTCACAACTCTCCAGACACGCCACCAGCTGACTCGGAAGATAGCCTACCTAGGCCAGGTTCTTCTTTAACTGACGGTGAATCTTTCAGAGTCGAGGAACGTGAAGAGAGCCACTCAGTCTCACCGCGACAAAACTTACGCCGAGCAAGCCCGGAAGTAGAGCAGCATACCAAGAGACAGCGCAACGGCTACAGTGACTACACTCCAGTACCATCAGAAGCTTCCCCACGACTTTCTGTTCAAGACGCAACATCTCCAAGAGCTGCGTGGGCGGAGCCAGCGAACAACCGATTGAGTGATCATACCTTACAGACAGAGTGGCAAAACGACCCGTTCCACTCTGCAAATACAGATCTCGCCGACGAGCTTTTGTCGATTTTCTTCAAACATGTTCCAGAGACAGCCTATTTCATGTTCCCAAAAAACCAATTCACAAGTTGGGCTCGTTCTACCAAGGATAAGTCTTTGAATGACCTTATGCTCATATATTCCATACTTGCCCTTGGTGCAGTATTCTCACCTCGATCTCAACACAAGCATCTGGCTGCACGATACGCTGAAGTCGCCAGATACGCATGCGACAGGCGCCACGTTGGCATTCAATTAGTTCAGGCTCGTTTGTTGTTGGCTCTATACTATTTTGCCATCAACAATCCCAATGATTCATGGGATTTCTGTGGGTCCGCTGTGAGAGCCGCTACGGGCTTGAAGTTGAACATAGAAATAGAGAAGAGTGACGATGCTTACCGCAAGAGTTTTCCTTTCGGGCTCAACTTCAGCGGATACGCCGAATGCAGAAGACGAACCTTTTGGAGTTGTTACCTCATGGATAGATTCAACGGATTCTGCTCTGGACACCTGAGCATGATTGACCCAAAACACGTATACCTTCGTTTACCCTGCGATGAGGAGAGCTTCGAGAACCAGATCAATGTTCAAAATCCTCTTTTTGAGGTATCAAATCCGCGATCTCTAGACTACCCACGGACTTTGAACTTGATGGCATATCTAATAAATGCTGCAACGATTTGGGGTGATGTTATGTCCAACATATACAGCACTTCACAACAACCACAACCAATAAGGGGCTCTGATTTCAATGAGTTCTATCGATCCATGATGGATCGCCTCTCAAGTTGGAAAAGCACACTGCCAAACCGCTTCGCCATCCCAGCGGAATCGATGGAAAGAATGTCCGATGGTGGAGAACTGGGCACCTACATAACGATGCATGCAGTGTACTACAACACATTCATGAAGCTCCATCGATATGTTCAACCTTACAACCTTGACGAGTCACAACATTCTCGTTACATTTCTATAGCCGAGGAGCAAGCGAAGAAGTTCTTGAAAGTCATGGATTTTGTGGCTAATCGTCGTGAATCTACCGGCATGAGATCGCCAAGCTCAACTACTTCCATCAAATTCTCCTCGCCATTCGTGGGATATGCTATTATTTCTGCAGTCGATATCCTCTCGGCTAAAACACATAAAACTTCAATACCCTCCATCATCGACTCCTTCTCTGGTGCACAATCGGTTATTGCCGAGATTGCACAGTTTTGGCAGATGGCAAGGATACAGGAAGCACTCATCTCGGGACGAGTGAGTGACTTGATCGAGATTGATCGCAGGAGTTGGTCAGCTTCTGCTAAACAATCGAGCGCTGGAATTTTTGAGATGAGAGAACCGTTGGAGAAAACTTTCTCTCGTGAAAACGATGGCATTTATGCATAGATATAAATGCATCTTAGGGGTGGTTCTTGTACATTATTACAGTTTTATTATATTGATGATGGGTCCTTTAAAGGAGAATGGAATGATACCAAGAGGCGTTTGGGATTGCTATGCATTTGCATTTTGCATTTTGGATGATCATGAAAGCATCTTGCATAGCGAGGCAGCGGCATTAGGTATGGAATACAGTACATACCGGATTCTTAGTTCTCAATCAATTTACATCAATGGCATTTTATTTTTCACCTTGAAATCTGTTTCATCTTGTCCCAATAATCATGTTATGTATGTATGTATGGATTGTGTATATATAAACTACAAAACATTCTGCTTTCTTCAGCTCTTGAACTTGACTACTGATAACTGACAACACATTCATCCTTGATTATGGCGACTCAACGTCAAGGAGCACATCTTCACCACTTCACGTAATATTCTCACAAGACATCGGATCCTCCCACCACCGTCTCAAACACTTTCCACCTTCCACCCTTCTTCAAACATTTAACCGTCCAAAACCGAGCACACCCCATCCTTTTCCAACTCAATCTGTTCAAAATCGACGATCTTTCAATGTGGAGAGCCAACTTCCCTAGCACCCCACAAACCCACAAATCGTCTACACTACGTACACCACTAATGGTATCACTGCCACACCACTACGTCCGTACCTCGAGTTTCACATCCGTGTCTATACGCTTTACGTCAAGATCGACCGATTCTGACGTTTGCCAGTGGGATAAATGCAATCGATGAGCTAAGGAACACACCAGAAACGAAATATCTCCTAGTTCAATATTCATCTGGCTTCTGGAAATGCCGAGCTGAGCATGGGATATGCAGGAGCCGCTCGGCAGCTGAAAGCTCTAACTGGTTTAGGAGCGCGGAAGCGATGGCAAATGGCTCGTTTTTAGAGTTTGCGTGAATGCGAAGCGGTTTGGGTTAGTGAGGGTGGAGATGCTGGCTAGTGTGTACCGGTGGGCTGGGATTTTTGTAGGGGGAGAGGACACGTAGAACGGGATTGTTTGTTTGGGATGGGTGTGGGTATGGATCTGGGATTGGGGCAGGGCAGATGACTCGGTAGTGGTGCCGACGCTTAGGCGGTAGATGAGGTGCTAAGAGCTAGGGGGATGGGAGTTGGGGGACGGAGTTTTGACGTGGGCTTTTTTTTACACGAGGAAGGCGAGGGAAAGCTGGATTGGGATGGGCAGTCGGGTAGATAAGAGAGGAGGCTAAGATAGGGAGTTGGTGTTGGCGTTGGTGTTGGTGGGTAATGACTCTAATGAAGCGGGAGTTAGAATGGAACTAGATGTGAGGAGTAGCGCACCATAGAGGTGAGGGAGCGGCTTAAGTGCCGATCAGGTGATGCTACAAAGCGGACTTTGTCGATGATTGCCGGATGTGCGAAGGAGAAACCCCGAGAGGTTCGAGCTCTTGATTTAGAAGGTGGAGGAGTGGTGGTGGAAGAAATGGCGTAGTCCAGAAGTGATGTATCAAGGAGTAACTACTTGCTCGATATTCACTTTGCACTGAATACCTATTGCCGCATAGTTGGAAAATACGATTCAACCCTTTTCAATAGTGATGGATGGTCTTGAACAGGAATCACCCGTTTTAACTTTCAGGTGCGGTGTACTAGACATAATATCGTGAGAATGTTATTACGTGATGAAAGTCTAATTTCAGAGAACCCTTGCTATATCTAAAAGTTTGCTATAAATTATATATAGTCTAAATTAGAGGCATGTATTAAAGTATGAATTCTAGCAGTTCAGTAATTCATCCATGGATGTCGTTGTATTTTCTGAAGCCTTTCATATGAGGCATCAAAATTCAAGGTTTTGGCGGTGAGGAATAGGTAGGCAGAATGAACTTGTAGTATCTGAATTTCTCATGATGCATTCATGATGTGCGACGAGAGTATTGAATCTTTTTGTGTATGATCTAAGGGCTTTATATCTAATTCACCATGGTGCGATGAAACTTCTATAGCCAGAATGGAATTTCCTTCCAAGCCGTTGACGCAACTTACTGGATCCAATGGTGTGTAGAACCTTCGCATCTATTAGGGAATCACCAAAACTAATGAATTACCAAAGGACCGGTCCACGCGTTAACATACTCGTCTTCTCCCTCGCTGTATATTTTAACGGGCTCCGCTGACCGCAATATTCGACTGTATAATCCTTCGCGATCTGCAGCTTCTTCTCAGCCTGTCGCTCCCCATCAACCTCCTAAACCTAGCCAATTGATCCAAACCTATTCTGCGCATGGCTACGAAGTCCTCTCCATAGCAGTTGCGTCCACAAACGCTACATTTGCTTCATGCGGCGGTGACCGGAGCGTGTTTCTCTGGGATGTTCAGACTGCGAAGACGATTCGAAAGTTTGGGGGGAATAATGGACATACGTCTCGGGTTAATAGTGTAGTATTTGCGGGAAGCGAGGAGAGTTTGTTGGTTAGTGGAGGGTTTGATAGGAGTGTGAGGATCTGGGATATTAGAGCGGGGAGTATGAAGCCGGTGATGGTTATGGAAGATGCGAGGGATAGTGTTAGTGTTGTTTTGGCGGGGAAGGGGGGAGATGAGGGGTATGGGGGTGGGGAGTATGAGATTGTGAGTGGGAGTGTGGATGAGAGGGTTAGGTGGTATGATATTAGGGCTGGGACGTTGGAGACTGATGTTATTGGGCGGAGTGTGACGAGCTTGATGAGGACGAGGGATGGGAGGGGTGTTCTGGTGGGGAGCTTGGATGGGTGTGTTAGGCTGATGGATAGGGAGAGTGGAGGATGTTTGAAGACTTATAAGGATGAAGGATTTAAGAATGAGGAGTTCAGAGTCAGAAGTTGCTTTGGGGGTAATGAAAAGTGGGTGCTGTCGGGGAATGAAAATGTCAAGGGGCCGGATGGAGAAGTCGTGGTTTGGGAAACCTTGACTGGAAATGTTTTGCACAGGATCAAAGTTGAGGGCTCAGAAGTCGAAGGCAAGAAAAAGATTGGTCGGGATGGCAAAGAGAAAGAACGTACGAACGTTATTAGTGCAATCGCCTGGAAGGAAAACGGCAAAGGAGACCAATGGTGCTGTGCTGGTACCGACGGGATAGTCACAGTTTTCGGGCCGTCATGAGCTCAAATTTTTTTGGTTAAATTGCGCTATTTAACCCTTGTTCACATGGGCAATTCAGAGGTACTTTTCAGAATGCCGTCATCTAAAACAGGCTCTAGGATGAAGTCGGCCGCCAAGCTCAATGCACCCTTCTTCCCCGGAGAAATGACCATTCCTTAGCAAGGCAGTACACTTGTTCGGCCAAGAATCTCAGCAGCGTAGGTCAAGTGTAGTTTGTTTTGAGCTCTGCGGCTTATTGGGAACAGGCAGAGATTTATTCTCTTTCGTTGTCAAAAGTTAAAGCATGGCTCCAGTTTATTGACAGCGAAGTGTTGACAAATTGCGAGGCTATTACATACAACACATTGGATGTGACATTTCACTGCACCAATAACCTCCGATGCATGCAAACCGGTAGTCATGCAGAATTTCTTTAGTGGCGGAATCATCCGAACCATCCGATAAGCATCTGCGGGGAACATTTTGATAACGACAACACATCTGTGGCGCGAGGAGGAGGCAACAACTGCATTCTTCATCAATCTCATATACCAATAGATACTCAGTTAATATTTCGTATACCATTTTATATGATACCCAGTGTTCTCCAAGACAATTGAAGCCTCATATTCAAAGATGCCTTATCCAAACGTCTTTCATCTTCCAGGGGAAGATATATCACCTTCCACAGACATTAAACCAGCAGCCATATCCCAACCTCTGATAAACAGTATTCCGCCTGATCTTCTTCCCCGGTTCGACCCTGTCTTCGCAAAATATCATGCTCATTACTCAGCGGGACGATTGGCCACCCATCAAATTCCAATCAAGGAGTTTAGGGCCAATCCTCGCAAATACAGCATCGTTTACGGGCGTGCTATAGCACCTGACGTACATTCTATCACCGATGTTCAATGTCCAGTAACACCATCTAGCGACGGAAAGAATAGCATCACAGTGAGGATTTTCGAACCAGCTCCAACTATTAATGAAGGGAAGCCAAGACCCGTGTATATCAATTTCCACGGTGGGGGATGGGTTTTCGGGGGCTTGGAAACGGATATGGAGTTTTGCAAGAGATTGGTTGGGGAATTGGGTTGTGTGGTTTTTGATGTGGATTATAGGCTGGCGCCCGAATATCAATGGCCCATTCCGGTAGATGATTGTATTGAGGCTTTCAAATGGATTGAATCGGATGAGATGGTCCAGAAGCGAAATTTGGATAGGCAGAGGTTTGCGGTGGGAGGGATAAGTGCGGGGGGTATGTTGGCGGCGGTTGTGAGCCATTTTTGTAGGGATGAGGGAATGCCGTTGAGTTTTCAGTTGTTGGGCGTGCCGGCTGTGGACTTGGATGGATATGGAACGGATGGAAAGTTGACAGAGGAGGGATGGAATAGGTACCCTAGTTATAGGGAGATGGAATTTACAGTGCTGTTGCCGGTGGCTAGGATAGAATATGTTGCGGCATTATTTTTGGGAGAAGAGAGGGATCGGGATACTTATAATGCAAGTTTTCGTTACCCCTTAATAGCTCACACATTAACGAGTGAGTGATAGAATTGGAAAGTCTCCCCTATGCTAGCGACCAACTTTGAGGGGTTGGCACCGGCTCTCATTATGACGGCGGAGATGGACCCTTTGAGAGATGAAGGTAAGGCTTATGGGGAAAAGATGATCGCTGCAGGCTCTCGTGCTGAAGTCATTTGTATGAAGGGAATGCCTCGTAAGTACAATCGGTTCTTTTCGTACACTCCTTATTTTCACAGTCTATTTGCATGTCCTTCTTCTGTATCTTCTTCACTCCTCAGTTGAGTTTTACTTTGTTCTTCGACTACACACAAGGAAAGCACTGACAATTGGTCGTTCTAGACACTTTTATGATGATGGATGATATTCTCGAGAATGGCAAAAGGTACAATCGTGAAGCGATTCGGGCTTTGGCTGCTGTTTGGGGCATTACTATTAAGTAAGGCTGGATTGGATTCATTAAGATTCATGGATGCCGACTTCGAAAGAACGGTCAAATGATTGCACGTCATAATGGCGTCTTTCTGTGGCTCGCCGTTTGCAGATATGTGGACATTGCGAATAGACAGGGCTAGATAGAGCAATCACCACATAGCACTTTTATCGAAAGTGACGATTAAGAGAATTGGGGTTTAGACAGCATTTGCTTCTGGCGGAAAGGTTGTGATATTGACATGTTAGACTTGCTCACCTGCCGTATTTCAAAGCGTATAACTTAGAGCCCAGGACTTATACTTATCTAAATGGATTGCTATGAAAAGGAGTGTCTCTCTTTAATGCCCCAATGTTGCCTCTCCACCTTTAAGCTTCGGCGGAGTAACGGAATAAGGGACGGTCTTTCGGAAAAAGCTTATCGGTTCGGTGTAACTAATCATAGTGGGAACCCCTAGATCTTGCTTTGTAAACTCCTGTGGATTTCACTGATACGTTATCAGTAAGCAAATATTGGTACGAAGTAGGAGGTATCTAGGTAGATAGAATTCGAAAGTACATTCTCCTTTTCTTCATAGATTGTATCTTATGATCTGTCGTGAGTACTGATTTCTGTCAATTGTGAATACTTGCATCTTTTACCAATACCTATAATGGCGAATGGAATGGAAACTCCGGAATTCCTTCTTGCGAATGGAATCGAGAACATGTCCCAACAAGATGAAGACGCCAAACCACCATTAGATTTAAGCCATCATTTCTCGCGCGTGACGGTGGCACGTCAGGAGAGCACCATGAAAAGTTTCTACAAGTTCTTCCAGATTCCCGGAATAGGAAATTTGGCTGGAGGTAAGCTTCAAAGTTCAAGCTGGCATTCGCCACGCTACAACGCTGCTAGGCACTGCACGTCGACCAATATGTTAATCGATTGTCTCAGGTCTTCCCAATGCGGCATTTTTTCCATACGACACGCTAGAAGCCCAGATTGCACAGCCGGAAAGATTCACGCCCAGTCCGAATGAACCCCATGGGGCGGACGACCTTTCCCAGAAGCTCGCCGCGACGACGATCAAAAAGTCGTCGGCGGAAGCTTCGAGACATTTGTTAATTCCCCATTTATCGACAACGCCGAATCCGCTGCAGAAGATTGATTTGACTACGGCGTTGCAATATAGTCAGGCGCAGGGATATCCGCCGTTGTATTCTTTTGTCCGACAATTTGCGCGCGAGAATTTGCATCCGAATATTCCTTATAAGGGCGGGGCCGAGATTCTCTTGACGTGTGGATCGACGGATGGGTTTTCGAAGACGATTGAGGCTTTGAGTAATGTTTGGAGTGAGGAGAGAGATTGGGTTAGAGAGAGGCCGGGGATACTTTGTGAAGAGTTCGCTTATATGACTGCTGTTCAAGCTTGTAGACCACGTCAGTATTCATGAGGCGCAAAAAATGGGGAGATTGTACTAATATGGGGTCTAGGGGGTATACAGGTTGTTCCGGTTAAGATTGATCTTGAGGGCATGATCCCAACGGGCCCTGGTAGTCTCGAAGATGTACTTGAGAATTGGGATGATTCGAAGGGTAGAAGGCCTCATATGATGTATACCATCACGTAAGTATCGTCCTACTTTTCTTATAATTGTTAATGCTCACCACATAACACAGAATTGGTCAGAACCCCACCAGTGGCACTCTGTCCATTCCAAGACGCAAAGAACTTTACGCTATTTGCAGTAAATTTGATGTAATGATCATTGAAGATGATCCATATTGGTACCTCCAATTTCCATCCGCCGCCGGACTGCAAGCAGAAGCTCGCAATGAGACTTTACCCGAGCCAGAGCCAGTGCATACATTCAAGAACTCCACCGGTTATTCATATCTTGACAGTCTCGTCCCATCATACCTAAATTTCGATTACGATGGGCGTGTCATCCGTCTCGATACCTTTTCGAAAACAGTAGCTCCGGGATGTCGTCTCGGTTGGATAACGGCACAGCCAGCTATTGTAGAGCGTCTTCTACGCATCACGGAATGCACCACTTCACCGCCATCTGGGTTCGTTCAAGCAATGATCGCGGAATTGGTTATGGGTCCTCAAGCTGCTTCTGCTGATTTTGGCAAGAAATCCAGAAGTGAACAACTTGCATTCACCGGCTGGAAGACTGACGGTTGGGTACGTTGGTTAGAGGGCTTAAGAGGCACGTACGAAAGACGAATGAATAGAATGTGTGCAGCCCTAGAAGATGGTCGCTACCTCGTCAAGCAAGGTACTTCCAAAGCCATCTCCGACTCCGAATGGGCGGTCATTACCAAGACCAAGATGTATTCTTTCGACTGGCCACGCGGTGGAATGTTTGTATGGATTCATATGCATTTCGACACTCACCCATTGGCCAAACAAGTCCCTGGGTCCAAATTGGCTAGAGCGCTGTGGATTTTCCTAACCATGAAACCCCATCTCGTCCTCTCAGCTCCTGGTACGATCTTTAGTCCCACGCCGGAGATTGCGGAGGAGAGGGGTTGGCAATATTTTAGATTGTGTTTTGCGGCTGTGGAGGAAGAGGAGGTAGAGAAGAGTAGTTTGAGATTTGCAGAGGCCGTCAGGGTTTTTTGGATGATTAAGAAGAAGGAAGATTTGGATGATATTGATGTTGAGGCAAATAATGCGGGGGCTATGGAGGGCGAAGTGAGAAATTTGGGCATGAATATGGCTTGCTAGATGTTCGGATTCATGATGATTTGGTAATATAAGGAGTGGTATATTTGATAGTTGAAACATGACGAGGCGCTTTGGATTTGGGTTGGATATTCGAACACAGAATATAAGATAGTGTTACAGGATATAATTCACGCGTGCTTGTTGTGAAGTTTTAAGACAAATACAGAGGATTCAGGAACAAATCAGAGATGTTACTGGTTTCAAGCCGCCCGAGTCCTTCCACAATGTGTCTTCTAAGCGAGAACCATAGGGGGTGCTTACTATGGATTTGAACATTTAGCCCTGGGTGATACGTTACACAAGCTGGTATGCGCATGGGAGGAATCTGCAATGATCAATTCGGATTGGTGAATCGTTGATGTCTGTGATACGATCGGGCAATGACTTGCTATTCCGCTGAATAGGCTTAGGTGGGAATGCACATAGTTCAAATGACAATTTATCTCGATGTTAATAACGATTTCTACCCTGATAGTTTAATTCGTACCGCAACATCCCGGTCGTATAATCATTTGATACCTAGGCACTCATTGTAATCATTCGAACCCATCCTTTTTGGACGCCAGCTTTGTCCTTTTAGCGGTCGCCTTATAAATGCTCAAAATCCCCAACACCAGCAATTGTGCCACCTACCATGCCAAACTAAATCTCAAGCACTCGATGCCTCTTCTGGAACTTTTCCTTCTACAGCATCCATAACCTGTTTAGTGATGTCCTGGAATATTGGACATAAAGAACAGTCCCGATATTTCTCTACCAATAGTCCATCATCCCCAACAGTATCAGCACCGTTTTGGGCACCACTCATGTCTTTTCCATTTACCAGCGTTCCTTCCGGATATACTGGTTTTCTGCCTGCTTCTACCAACATTCCGAATTGAGGATCAATCGGAACCCGTCCTAAGAATTGTACTCCAAAATCTTTGGCCATAATCTCTCCACCCCCTCTGTTGAATACATTTGTACATTCCGAACAATTTGGACACACAAACCCACTCATATTCTCCACTACTCCAATAACATGTATTCCAGTCTTCGTACAGAAATTCAATTCTTTCCTCACATCTGCCGTTGCCACCGCTTGCGGCGTCGTTACAATCACCGCACCGGCGACTTGACCCGGGAATGCATTCTTGAGAAGTGTTTCCGCCAACGAGATATGTTCGTCCGAGGTACCAGGCGGGGTATCAATGAGAAGGTAATCAAGTTCGCCCCATAGCACATCTGTGAGAAATTGTCTAACCATAGCTGTTTTCTTCGGTCCGCGCCATACTACTGCATCGCCTCTTTCTCGCAGTAAAAAGCCGAGAGACATGCATGATAGGGCACCGATGGAGGAGGAGGGGTTGGAGGGGTGAACAGGGACGGGAATCCAGCCGCCGGGTGCTTGGGTTACTTTGGCAGATTCGAGGGAGAAGAGACGGGGGATGGAGGGTCCAGTTAAATCGATATCGAGGATTCCGACAGAGGATCCGGCGAGAGATAGGGAGAGGGCAAGTTGGGTTGTGACGGAGGATTTTCCAACTCCTCCTTTACCGGAGAGGACCTGTGAGGTTCTTTGTCAACTGATGATGAGTACTGTGATTGTATTAGCATACTTACAAGAACAATGTGTTTCACTTTATCTAAAGACATCTTTTGAAATATAAGAAAATCAGATTAAAATGGCAAAATGTATTGTTCTAGTCATCGTCACAACATTTGAAATATCATCAAGACATCGATAGGTAGAATATTGAAATTCTTATCGCTTATCAATCCGATGTTGCTAATCAATTACTGTTGATCCGCTGAAAACCCATCACTAATCTGACATTTGATCCATGACGCTTTAGCGTGCATTCTTAGGCTTTCGCAACGTTACGGGGCCGGGTCTTACAACAGATGAATTGTCAAATTGATTGACCCTGAACCCTTGGAGCTCGAAATTAACACGAGTAACAATACTACAATACACGAAATTGCGCTTTCCTAGTCAACATAAGCATAAATAATATATACGAACGGATCTGCGGATGATGGTCGAAAGAATATCAATATGAAAGAGGTTTTCAAAGGGGGATGTGAATGGATATGGACGATCCTTGGGGCTCACCGTGGGCCGACGAATTGAATAATGACGACGGTTTGGGTACTCGAAGCATTGACAATGTAGCAGATGGAAGTCAGGTTGGAAAGGCAAGTGAAGCTTTGAGAAATAACGTTAATGCGACTTGGGTTACTTCGGACGATGGGTTTGGTGATTGGGGAGAGGACACGGGGGAAAAGAAAGGGGGTCTGGGTTTGGACGGCGCAGCAGAACAATGGGATACACCGAATCGTGGAAGACAACTGGAGGTAGTAAAGGATGACGTTGGAGCATTATCGCCTGGTTGGGGCAATTCTTCTCCGAGTCCTGCTCGTGAAGTACCGAAATTATCACCGAGTCTCCTGGCAGAACCTGTTGCAATTGCTCGAGAACCCTCTCCGGATCCCTGGGCAACCGCCGTCTTTTCTGAGGAGTCTGCGACCGTTGAAGACAAGCTTAATTCAGGGGTTACGATTACAAACCCGGAGCCTTCTCAAGGGGTCGTCGAAGAAGTCACTGATGAGGCCTCTGAAGTAGAGTCTCCCGAGGCATTCGAGGCAATTGTGCAGCAACCCGAGGATTCCGACGAGACAAAATCCGAGCCAGAAGAACTTCCCGTTGATGAAACAGCTCAAGTGGCAATAGGTGGAATTGATACAATTAATAAGGAAGCAATTGGACTCGGCATTGATTTAGAACCCAAGAGTGATCTATGTACCGAAATCGTCGAGGAAGAATATCATGGATCGGACGACACTGTTCTGCCATCGACACAGGTGCTCGAGCATGAATCTTCGCGGCCATCTTCTTCGCCATCTGATATAAGTCATCATGATGAACTTCTGCCAGAGTCACCGCGGACATCCTTAGATGAAGAACCGAAAAGGTCTCGAACCACCAGAGCTGTGTCGCCGGCTGCCCAGGAGCCAGTCGAAGAATCAGATGACCTAACCAAGCCAGGAGACGAGCTTGTAGCGGAAGATGTTGAAGTAGAGGAGGAAATCGAAAGTTCGACGGAACCAGATGATGAACATGCTGCTATAACAAAGACAGAGATTCCAGAGGATGGTGAAGTAGAAGGGAGCTCCAATGCTGAGGAGCCAGATGATGAAGACTTCGGAGATTTTGGAGATTTTGAAGAGGGGTTTTCAGATGATGTTGAAGAAATTGTGGAAAATAACGATTCGACTAAGCAGCCCATTTCTTCCGGATTGGCTACACCACAAAACGAATCTTCGGATTTACCGAAAAGACCGACAGGACCAGTTGAGTTCTCTATCGACCTGAAATCTGTGAAGGCATTGTTCGGGGAAGCCAAGGAAGATCACGACGAAGCAGTTGAAAAGATTTTTATACCCGATACTATCATTGCTGATACATTCGCATCTACAGAAGAACGAAAGATGTGGTATAGAGTATCAAGGTATGGTACTATGCGAAGGTACAATACTGGAGACGATGAAAACTATGTTCGGATCTCATGGGGTCCATCTCAGGTTAAGCAAGAGACGCAAAAGACAGTGGCCAGATGGATGGAAGAAGATCGAAGCAACGGACATGTTAGTCTTGGGGGTACAAGCAAAGGTGGTTCTCTTTTTGGCTGGAATGATCCAAATGCACCACCTGTTCCATTAGCAACAATTCTTGGCTCGAAACGAAAGAGTGTGAAGCTCGAAACGAAGGTAGCTGCTAAGGAATCAGTTGATGTTCCTAAGAAATTGTCGAAAGAGGTTACTCGAGATCGATCCAGGTCCAAGCCTCGTTCATCATCAAAACCGAGAGAACGCAGCTCGACGAATTCAGTGGACTCAGGTGTTAATATAAAACCACCACCGCCGCCTCCCGTCGCACAATTTGGATGGGCCTCGTCACCAGCGACGCAGACCGCTTCTGGCTTTAGCAATACTCCCCCAGATACAGGATCTTTTATGAAAACCTTCACCCTCCCGATCAACTCTACCTTTGGAAGTTTCGGGCAACTAAGTCCTGCGTTACCCAGCCCAGCACCTAAATCTCCAATCGAACCACCTCCAAGCTTTGCCCAAGCGGCTAAGAAGCCCCGACCGATTTCAATGCCACCCCCATCTACAAATAGCTCGAACGGTAAACCTGCTAGTTTAGCCTTCATTTCTAACAATTTAGATGATGATGACGATGATGATGAATGGGGCGAAATGGTTTCCTCGCCCATTGTTACCGAGGCTCCAAAGTTTCCCACTCGAGGCTTGAGGCATAAGAAGTCGATGAGCCTTGGAGATTCGCTTGCCAGCTCTACTACTCTTCCAAATCCACAGGTTACAAAACTTCAATCTGGATTTGGTCTAAACCCGAAGTCAAAGCTCGATCAAATTCTTGGGCTCCCTAAAAGCCCTACAACATTGCAGTCCCCACAACTATCCGGTACTATTCCATCTCCTATATCTTCAAACCCGTCATTTGTAGACTTGTGGTCTATACCCGCCAGTGCCCCAGTGCCAATTCAATCAACTGCGCTACCCCCTCCGTCACCGGCACCATCAGCCACAGCATTTTCTGATCGCTCGCCCCAACCGGTCTTGTCCTCACCATTAAACACAACCTTCACAGATACCTGGTCTCAACCTCCTCCCCCTAGCATCTCTTCTGTATCAGCCCCACCAACCACAAGTACTTGGTCACAATCACTGAGTCCTTCGATACGACCTGCCTCAACTAGCATGCAGGATCCATGGGCGTCAGTCGATTTCTCTTTTTTCGATGCGCCAAATCCTGCCACCGCACTCGCAACAGAACCTGCCCCTACATTACTATCCAAACAAACCACAAAATCAAGACCACAATCTTATCCAGCTCCACCAAAACCTAAAACTGTTACCTTCTCTACTCCTCCGCCTAAATCTACACCCTCACCTCTGGCCCCTGCCTATACAAGTCGTGACTCAAAAAGCAAGTTTGAAACGGAGCAGGATGAAATTGTCAGAAAAATCGTAGGTGGCTTGCCCAATTTGGGATATATGCTTAGACGATGAAGTACCTGGATGACTTGGAGAAAGTTATTCACGAATCCGAGAGGGCTTCTTGCATACATGTATGTGTACAATGATGGGGGGGAAAAGTAGAAGAAAACGCAATCAAACAGTTTGCATAACGAAAACAACAAAGTTCACGAAGAAATATAAGTGCTAAAGATGCCAGGACAATAGATAAGGTGTGATGGGGCATATTTAAAATATCAATACTTAGGAGTCATGGGGCGAATTGATGGGATTTAATGGGATTATCTGCATAGCTTGCGTGGATGGTGGACGAGGTATTGGTAAACTCCACTTCCCATGGGATGACAATGAGTCTCGTAATTGGATTAGGAAACTTCTGGATGTTGTTGGCTTGGTTAAATACCTTGCTAGATAGGATGGATAAACGAAGATGGAATACGAAGATAAAATTTGATACTGAAGTTTACCATATGATGTATTTTCATGCAAAAGCATGGTAAGGAGAAAGAAGAAGATTCAATTATATGTGACTTGATCGGACCTCGGTTCATTACATGTGATGAGACATTATTTAGGAGCAATGGAAGATTGTCTGAAGCCTTGAAAGGCGACTTTGCCTTTGGTGACTGCGCGCGTGGAATTCAGGCGTCGTGCTTTGATAGTGAGTGGATGAAACGTCACTGTCACAGAAAATAAAATAGGTTGATTGTCGTTTCTAACAAGCGCGATTATGTTAATGGCAAGGGCTACGACAATACTATCTACATGTGCATTTTCCTACTGAAAAAATTAAAAAACACTCTCCTGAATATTATATCATACCACCCTAATTTAAGTCCATACTGTCATCACTTTTGTGCCTCCCGTTAACTCGCCAGCAGCTTTCCCAAGATAAACGCCGAAAAATAATTAAATCAACCGTAAGTCAGCCTTCCGATTTCCCCTACACTCACTAGCCAAGCAAGCTTCTATTCCTACACATACCAGCCAATAACGCCTGAAACGTTTGAGAAAATATATAAAGCTCAACCCTCTCAGTCTCCTTCCCCTTCGTGTTCACATCTCAAAATCCCAACCCTTAAGATCATAGATATGGCATCCACAAAGCGTCACATTGCGCAAGGTTCATAGGATTGACTGCCTTGGCAATCAAATCAATGACCGTCTGGTTAGCAGGTAACGCTCCTTCTGGCGACTTAGCTATACTCAATGCCCTCTTAACAATCATGTCACTATTAATCTGGACAGCGTCCCTCAAATCAGTGTCTTTGGTAGTAGTTCTATGGCTGCTCGTGAACCAGAATATCATTTCGTCGCGTACGAAAAGGCAGAGTTGCTGTTCGAGTTCAAACTCAGGTTCAGTGAGACATCGCGCAATAGCCATAATAGCACAACTGTAAATACCCTCAGTAGCCAATGGTCCCATAAGGGTTTGAATATTGGGAGTGAGGCGGAATGGTACAGGCTCGGGATTGTGGAAAAGTGCTTTGCCTGCTGCCATACATGACATCAATTCAGATCCCCAAATATTTCCTGTGGCACGTGAAATAGTGATTTTGTGAGGATAGCGATTATGCATATGTAGGATATACGTCATAAATGTAAGAGCTGCATATTGATAAGAGAACTGTCTTCGGAACAGCCAGAATTCGGAGAACGATGGATAGGTTCTCGTAAAATATTCAAGAACAAGTGTTGGGCCGACATATCGTTCTTGAATAGCAGCAAAAGTCTCGAGTTTAGCAGTGGCGGATTGTTCGATGGTTGTCTTTTGCTTGGTAAAGTCAGTTAAAGAAACTTGGGAAGTACCGTCCTCCATGGAACTTACTTTCTGATCGAATAAGAGTTTTTGCTTTTCCATATTGAACACAATTGGAGCGTCTTTAGTAACTCCATTTCTCCTGCAGTGATCATCGTACACCCCCTGTAATGAAATATAAGTTGGGTCGTCTTGCACCATTCTGATATGGGGTGCAAGAGGAATCATCAAAGGTAGATGGAAGTTCAGGTTGCGTCTTCTGCTTTCCTTCCGTTTACTTAAGCTACCATTGAAATGTCTAAACAACTGCAAAATGCGTTCCTCTCGTCTACAATGTCGTGCCGCAGGGTGCTGTATAGCAAAGGGATGCAGACTTCCATCATGCCCACGAATCCTAATACGACGATGGCAGACCCCAATCGCACGCACAAGATCCACATCAGGCATGAAACGTTCAATGCGAACGAAGTCTTGGTTCTTGTCTTTGTGGAGAAGATACTGCCCTGGGACTTCTATCTCATCAAGCTTTTGGAAACGGAAATCGATAAGATAAGAGTTGTACCCTTCAAGCGGCATTGTCAGGGTGCGACGATCCAGTTTCTCTTCAAACTTATCTCTCCATATCCTAAGCTTGTGAATATACTCGAACATTGTAGGTTTATGCCTAACGAAATCCTGTTCAAACGATGTTCTAATGTGAGGGGGGAGAATAGTCTCTGCAAAGCGAGTGATGTTTGCTTCTGTCGCTGGCGGCAGTCTGGTGTCCTTGGCATACGACGATGGAGTGCGGCTAACATAAGAAAGCCCATCATTGAGCAGGGCTACTATCAATCTGTATGCATCTTCGTCAGGTGGACATTTGAAGTTCTTTTGAATAGAATCAACCATCGCTTCCATGGAAAGTGCCAATAATGGAAACGCTGTTTTCAAAGTTCCCAACAGTTCTTCGGTGTACTCCCAAGGAGGTCTCTTTTGGGGTGCCTGAGATGTTGTGACATCTTGTGAAGCACTTGCCGTGCCATTAGCAGGGGCCCCGTTGACAGGGACGCCGTTTGTACTGGCAGCATTTCCATTTGTTTCTCCAGGCTCTGTTTTGATAGGAGCAGCCTCGGCACTTGCAGTCCCAGGCCGTGATGCGGAGGCACTTTCAGATCTTGCGCCGTTGCCGTTTTCCGTTTTGATGCTAGAGGTGCCGTTCGATGTCTGGTTTTGGGCTTGAGTCTGGGCTCTCTTGTTCTTAGCCTCCTTCATTTCCTGTGTCTTCTTGATAGCAAGCATGTCTTCACGGTTTGTTCTGAGTTGGAAGAACAACGCCTGAGGGTACTGCTTTGCAATTTTGGACAGGATGAGATGTGCCTTGGCAGCTTCTTTGTGTCCCAAACCTGTGAGAAGTTGAGGGATGAAGGTAATCCAATACCAGACCGGTGTTTCTCCCTTGTATTCGTCAAATTGTTTCGAAAGTGTACCTTCAGCATCATCGAGACTCAATAACCAGAGAATTCTTGTCAGAAGTTTTCTAGACTTCGCATTCTTAAACAGCCCGGCTGCTTCCAAGTAACAGCTTAAGGCATTTCTGGCAAACGTGTAGTCAGTTAGATTCGCTTTGAACAAGCGATCATTGAAATAACCCCATTCAGCCCAGGCCTTTGGAAGCTTGATCTCAAAAAACAATGCCATTCCATAAGCCTCGGATGCTTCATCGCGTAAACCGAGCTTTTCCTGGAACATGCCTTTCAAAGTGTAGAATTCGGCCTTTTGGGTAGGACCAAAATAATTGAGATTTGTGTTATTGATGACATCTAAACCATTGTTCAGCTCGTTAGGGTTCTGGTAGTGACACTTTGCTTGCTCTCGGAGCTTGAGAAAAGCCTCCTGAATCTCTATGTTTGGTAATGTGTAAATCCGACTTAATTGGTTGATGCAAACCTCTGGTAGATTATGCTTGCGGGCTACATGTGCAAATCTATTGATGATCCAGGCAGTTTCATGGTAACCCCTATAGGCAAATGATGCACCATTAGCATTTGGAGCTTGCTGAGGAAGAAGGTTCAAGTAGGTTGAGTTGATTAGAGCAAAAATATGCTGTCGCCATGTGACAAGATCCTGCCAAGCTGTGATGTCATCCCAAACATTTGGTAGTCGATCACGCCAAGTTCCCAATAACAGCTTCAATTCGCCCGATTTGACATCCAAGTTGGCAGCGGTAGTCTGGGATAAGCTTTGACATATAACACTGGCGTCATGTAATTCCACAAGCTGTTGGAAATTTTGAAGTAATGGAATGTGAGCGTTGGTAATGCGTTTGGGCAACTGGTGCCATTTGCGGATTGAAAGCTGGATAGCTTCATCACAAACTTTGTTGAAATCTGCTTGCGTTTCAGTCTTCTTGTGTAGCTTGAGTAAAGACATGAAACCCTGGAAGAACGTTCTCCTTGGCGTTGGCGCATCCATGACACCTTTGATAATATTGTCTAGTGATTCGCGACTCTCAGCCTCTTGCCAAATGTCAAATTGCCTCCAATGACTCTCAAGAAGCAAGTCTGGGAAATTCTCGTGCTTTGCGAAATCTTGAAGAACTTCCCATTGCTGAAGTTTTTGAGCACATAAAACCCAGTGGTCTTCCCACAGTATGTACTCTCCTTGTGAAAATGGAAGTGCCCCTGTTCGTGCCTTAATCTGAGCATGTTCATACATAGTTTGAGCTTTATCCCACATTCCATTCTGTTCGTATGAGAGTGCAGCATTAGTCTCGACATATGCACAGCGGCGGCGCCAAGTTCCGTAGAAAAGATCATCTTCCTGGAGTCCAGAATACAGTTCTACAAGGGCATCGAGATTGCTTTCCCGGACCAATTCGCTTTCAATCTCAGGTTTAATAGCAGCTTTTTCAAGTTGTACGAGGGCTGTGTACCAAGCGTCGTAGGTCTTTGCCAGGAACTTGAGTACGTGAGGTGGTAATTTACACTCGGGCCATGCTTTAGCTGCACCTTCCAGGAGAGATTGCACCACATTGGGTCGTCGATCGATTTGACGCGAGTGATAGTCTCTTGTGAGCAGAGTCACCATGCCTCGTTCCAGTTCGCTTCGTTCATCTTTTGGCGTGGCAATCCAGTATATTGGGAATAAAGCTACCCATATCTCATGAGCCATATTTGGATCAAGATGCTGAAGTTGGCTCAGAGGCTCAACAATATCTCTTACTTTGACATCTCCCAGTTCCGCAACAAAACGTCTGTGAGATGCCATTAGACTGTCAAATCTATTGTCTTGTGGCAAAGTAGGAGTTCGATTGTCTTTGGCATAAGTCTCATAGAGTACTGAAGCAGGCATCATTTTGAAATCATCCGAATGCAAGTGGATGGAGTGATTAGAATCCACAGCACCTAAAAGCAATTGAGAAGCTTGCGCTAGCCAATAAGAGTCTGCAAGAGTGTCCCAGTTCTGTCCAATGATGACATAATTCAGCCTTGTACTTGCCGTCTTGGACTGACTTCTGTCAAATATAGCCATGAATCGATTTCGCATGTCCACGTCTTGCGCTCTTGTACCGATCAAGAAAGCATGCTCCATGCGAACAGTCAGCTCAGTGCGCGTGATTTTCGGATCTTCATAGATGCGGATGACAAGTTCCAAGAACTTCATTAACAACGTCTGATCCGTGCGCTGCTCAAAAGTCAACATTTTATGCAGTACAGCAGTCTTCTCTTTCAAAGTAGGCCAGGAACCATCTGACTTGAAAACCCAGCCTTCTACCATTTCTAGGATTTTGAGACATAATGGATTACTCAAAGACTTTTCCACCAAAGTTGCGAGAACGCTCAGGAATGGACGACGATTGTCAGCAAGAGTATCCATACGTAAGGATATTATGTCGATGGCTTTAAGAGTAAGCCCAGTTTGAATCTCCAAATCGTACGGTGTCATGAGTCCAACAGGTTCAACCTCGCCAGGCCGCATCGCGGCAGGAATTGCGCCTTGGCCCGTTAGCGCTTGGTAGTGGCCTACATGCTCACGCGCCAATTTCTGCTGCAAAGCTTTCATGACTTGCTGAATATGCTGATCCATTTCCGATGCTTTTCTCTGCGCTAAAGTCCAGAGAATGTTGAGACCAGATATGTAGTTATTAGCTTGGAGCGTCTCTGTAGCGATAGCAGATAGGAAAGTTATGATCTCAGAAGTTGAGGCTTCCGGTTCCGACTCTGCGTCTGCATCTTCCATTGGAGTATCATCGGGAACTGCCTCTAAAATGCGTTTGAGCAGAGGACTCAATTTCCGTCCATCGTCAATTCTCTCGTTGCCAGCGTGCAAGCAATCTTGAATCTCTGGGTTATCAGACTTCAGTGCCTTCTCTAGAATATGCTGGATTTCTGGCACTTTCTCGAGAATCCATTTGACAGGCTTTACGTTGACAATAATCCGAACAACTTGCAGTGTATTGACAATATTCGTGATGAACTTATCGTCCGGCTTGTCTTTATCAGGGCGTTCGTTTGCAAGTGCCGCTGTTGCTTTGTCACTTGCGAGGACTTCTTTCGTAACATTTGGGAAAAGATCAATGTCAAGATCACCCCAGTACTGAGGCTGTAAAAGATTCCAAAGCAAAGCCAGAGATTTCTTGCAGATTTCCACAGAAGGACTTGGTTGTGCTGGTCCGTGAGACGTTGTTACATCTCTGCTGCGGGCAGATGGTAGAGGGTATCTTTCATTGAGCGATGCAATGAATTCAACAAGATACTTGATCATCTTTGCACGCATTACAGATGGTATCTGATACTCGGGCTTATCATTCGCAGAAGCAGCTCCAGGTCTGGACGGTGATGGAGACGAAGTCTGAGCCTCATTGAGACTATCGAGCTTTCTTTTCTTTGTATTTGGAGATTCGGACAAAGACCTTTCTGGAGAAGCTGACTTCCCCTGGACGCGGCGCTCTTCCCATTGCCATATCAATGTCATCAAATGGAGTGCCAATTTTTTGCTCTCGTTAGATGGATTTGGATTTGTTTGCGGCAACGCAATTTTTCGCAAAGAGCCAATTATGAGGTTGATAAACTTGTCACGAGATTCATAGAAAAGGTCTGCATGTTTCACAAGGAAATTGAAAATGCTTGTCATCTGTTGCACATTGTTGCCTTCCTCCGCCAGTATGCGACGTGGAGCGGCAGCCCATACGGGGTTGCGATCTCCAGGTACAGCATTGCAACGTTTGGGTAGGACTGGTGCAATCAATTCTAATGCTTGAGTGACCAAAGCTCGTCCTTCGTTTTGATTTGTTTTGAGAAGAGAAAAGTACACTTGCTGAACAATCTTGGCAGGTGTTTCATAATGTGCAATAAAATATCCGATAACGACATATGCGGCATGCTTGTTGATGACATCCTCGAGCCTGATGTAGCCCCAACCAAACTTAATGATGTCTTTCCTGGCTTCCTGAAGGATGGAATGATTGTATTTCACGAGCATGGCTGTTAATTGTAACAATTCCATTCGAGTATGATCGATTCCTGGCTGTGTGAGATCATCACTGGGATCCGGCAGTCCGACCTTCCAAACTTTGGTATGTATCGATTCGATAATCGTCCTGTCTATGAGACGGGGACTCTTGGCCGATAATGGCTGCTGGAAGTTGCGCATGATATCCATGGCGATGATTGGATTGACAAGGTTGTGCAGGAGGAACGTCTTGTTTCTCTGTGTTGCAGCCTTACTGACGTAGATTTCTAGACTTCGCAGGACAATGGATTTACGGTAGTCGATCGATTCGCTGCAAACTATAGACTTGTAAATGAAATCAAAGATTGGCTGGTTGGGCTTGAAATCTTCAGCTGTTACGGACTCGATAAGATTGAAGAATGAATCTAGGTCACGAGGATTATATTCCAGGAACTTTGTGAAGATGATCATAAGTTGTTGTCCTGCTTGTTCTGCCGCCAGTCGAAGATTTTGTGGGAGAGTATTGGTGCGTAGATGCTGCTCAAGGTTCTTGCCAACTAGCCTGAACCACATTAAGTTCTCCTTTTTATCCATCCAAAGTTCAGTTCCCTTGAAGTTACAGATGGAGTGCATGACATTGATAGCATTAATGACGGCTGCATATCGAGTTTCTCTATTTTCTGCACCCATATCTCCGCAGCTCTTTATTAAAGAATCTATATTACGAACCACAACTGCTCGTAGCGGTGCACTATCGGGATGGCCTAAAACTTGCGCCAAAAACCTCCCATACTTTTGGTCCTCGATCTTGCTGAGAAGCATGGCCCATACCTCTTTAGGATACCGATTGATGTATTTGTATAGCGGTTCTCTGAAAGGACTATGGCGCGTCCTACGAAGTTTTTCTTCCAACTCCAAAACAGTCTCGATAAGTTTCTCTTTAAATTGCTCGGCTGCAGGAGGTAAGAGATGAAAAATGTTGAATACGGCTGCAATAATCTTCATCTGCTCGTTTTGCTCTACAAGAGTGAACGAAATACGCTGGAAAGAGTTTGGGTCTGCAAGAATTCTAATGTGTTCCAACAGGCGGGCACCAATCTCAACCTTGAAATATGTTGTTAGAAGTTGTAGCAATCGTGCTAGCCCGTCGAGACCATGAGTGGTTAACCGTTTAGGATCTTGAAGATTAGCCAACACCGGTCGGAGGCCGTTTTGAAGAAGATCCTTGGGAAGCTTGTTGGAATGTGATAAGACGACTCTCAACGCATCATTGGCCGCCTCAATAGTCGACTTGGAGTTCGAATAAAGGCATTTGAAGAATACACTGACAATCCTAGTTCGAGTAGGGCTTGCCGGGCCTTTTTGGAAGTCATCGAATCCCATGGCAGTTGTTAATGTCTTTATGCAAGAGACTCTGAGAGTGACAATATGCTCATGTGTTCGATATTCGGTGGGCTTGGGCGCTAGCGACTCATCTGGCGCATCAGCTAACGCTAAACACTCCATAAGCAGTCTGTTCAAAGTGTCATCAAAGGCAAGGAAGTCGTTCTTCAGACTCATGTAATAGTTGACGGCATCAATGTATCCTATTTGGGTTGCAAATGGCAAAGCTCTGAGAGGTTTATTATAAATTGGAGCCAAGATTCGGTCCTGCTGGTGGGCAAGAAGCTCGTACACCTCAACCCCAATCTCCTTAGCGATAATTTCGAGGGATTTCCTCGCGGTTTCACGAACATGACCATTCATGTGGTAGACCTCAGCATTGAAAAAGTTGCACAGTTGAAGTAGCTTAGACGGTCGTGAAGGTTGTCCAGGCTGTGACGAAGGTTGAAGATCAGCTTTAGAAGATTTGCCGGCGCATCGCTTCAGAAGGAGCTCTAATGTATCCTGGGCAGCAATTCGAGTCTTCGCTGGCAGATCGGGGGGCATATCTTTGACAACATGCATAAGAGCTTTAGTGTACTCAACTTGCTTTTCCAACATCCAGCTATCACCAAGATCAAATTTTGTTAGCATGAGATTAATACCCAAACTACCACCGGTTTTGGTGAACCACTCTTCCTGGTAACAGCTGTGACAGAAAACATTACTCAAATGGCTGAAGAAAGACAGTCTGTAAATGAAGCGATTGGACCCAAAGATGGTCGTTGTCGAATCGTAAACCTCTTGGGCAGCAAACTTGGCGGCGTCACGCACAGCAGGCAAATCAGAAGCGAGAGATTCGACGATGGCATCTCCCAGGACTTTGCTATCAATGCAAGGAGGGCCTTCTCCTGCCTTAACATCAAACGGTTTCATTCTCACTTTCATATCACCTAATGATCTAGCGACTTCGATAATCGTAACGTGTTTACAAATGTTGGACAGAAGAGCAGTAGCCTCTGCCGAGAAGTCGGGAAGGGACACTGCGAAGATACAAGCCTTGAAAAGTTTCTTTAGCATGACATCTTGTTGCATCTTCTTAGTTTCAGACCGGTCCCTGACAGGTGTTTCGAAAAGTGATAGATCTGCATCTGATTTTTTTGAAAGAAGGTCTTGTGCCTGGAGCCTTACGAGACGAGGAAAGTCCTCCGGAAGATTGTCTGCGCCCAGTCGCAACTTGAGCTGGGCTTTGACCATAGCAAGCGCTTGTTTCTTGTAATAAGGATCTGATTTTTTAGCAGCTGCACCCTTGGGAACTTCCATCAATTTTCCGATTGCGAGGTCAATTCCTATCTCGACAGGAAAAGCTTTCTCCTTCTTGGAGCCGATTAACTTCAAGTCGAAAGTCGCGATGTCATCCGCAAACTGCTGGAAATTGAGATTAGGGGCACCAGTCATGAATTTCCTGTTGCGACCTCCCAATTTTCCAAGTATACGCATGGTGGTATGTGCATGGAAATGGCTGTACGGATTTGGTCGAAGATGGTCAAATAATGCAGTCATCAGTTCATCAATTACTGGCGCCATTATTGGATCTAGGTAATCTGCCGTAAGATTGTCCACGCACAGCTCCAGTGTCCGCAAACCTTGACCAACGAGATCAGAGCCTGCGCGCAGAGCTACTACGAGAGGTCGCATTAAATAGCTGAGATGGGGCAGAAGGTTGCTCAATCGTGCCGGTACTGTTAAGCAAAGTTCTACGTAAAGGTCCCGATCTGCTGGTTTGCGAGCGGCCATAAGTAAATTGTTGAGGACTTCCAATAGCATCTCCAAAAGAGGCAAAATTTGTTTGTAAAGATGTTCGAACTTTCCTCCTCCAATACTTCTGAAGAGTGACCTCAGCAGTAAGAAATAGTTCAGAGGCTCCTCGGCAGTTGTCGAAAGCTCGATGGACTTTGTAACGATGTTAACAACGTGAGGCAACAGAACCTGCTCGTTCTGGTTCGCGAAGAGAGTCACGGCCATGAAAGCTAGCTTAAAGAGTCGAAGAAGAATTGATGACTTTTTAACATCAGCGGTACCAACTTGATCAATGCGATCCATAAGGAACCGTAATAGCATTCCGGCAAAGCTTGGTGAAGTTGCCTCACTAGCGAGGAAGAACTGAGGAACATGGAGAAGAGCCGTATGCTCAAAGATCATTTCGTAAAGTTTGGGGATTTCTTCATGAAACACTTCGTGAAATGTGGCCGGATCTATACAATGAAAGACTGTAGCAAAAGTTTCAAGCAGATCCTTTTCCTCCTTGCTGCTAGATACCATATAATGATTTGCCATGAATTCAACAGGCGAAGAGTATTGTGATTCCGTCGCAGGTTTCTCAATCTCGTAATATCGAAATACGTAAGCTCCTTCTCGGAAAAGCTTTATGATGACCTGAACTTCTTCCGCAGAAAACCCATGTGACACCTCTGCCCAATGCGGAGGAGCATTTGATAGCTCAATTGGTGAACCTCCGTTACAGGCCTTCAGTTGGTAGAATGTATTCTTTAGGCCATTCATAAGATTTTTGAACAGAAATTTGTTGTCTGCTACTGGATCTGCACCCCTGTCGCGAGGATTCGAAGTCTTAATAGGCATTGCCGAGAAAATGTCAATCTCGTCCCAGTCTGGTGGATTATCCTTATCTGCTAAATAATTTTCGGGAGCAGCATCGATTGTATGCTGGGAATAGTGCTTCGAGAGCTTGACTGCATTGGTATACTGGCGATTCATGGCTGCAAACTTATCTCCAATGGCATTAAGTATCATTATTAGATAGTGGCGAGCATCTGTCTTGCTAGGCATTTTTGCAATACATTCAGCCATATTGAGCAATAACTTTGCGCTCATAGTTTGAAAGCTTGTTCCAGGAAAACTATCTTGTAGATTCCGAGTATAAACTTCAACTGTTTTCCGAATCTGACCGGGTTCCAATGCATCTCGAACATGATGGATAAGGTCGGCTAACATGCTGTAGGCTAGGGGTCGCATCGATTCATACACAGTCAAGCCGTCGCCGATAAGCGTCCTTTCATCAAGGAGTTGATCTATTACTCTGAGAAAGATCTTTCTGAAATTGAAGTTGATTATATGTCTGATCGCCACCAGTAGCTCTTTTCGAGCTCCAGACTTTTCTCGGGGGCAGTCCCTCAACAGTCTTACTACTATGTCCGGCAGCGTGGGAAGGAAATCTGTGAGCTGTTGCGAATAGACTCTCAGAAGATAGGCTAGGAAACTCATAGTCTTTACCTGCGCTGTAATGAATTCACCAAAAGCCGCTCGGTTCTTGATATCCGGACTAACACCTGTGAATATTGTACCTCTTTTTGCGGCTTCAATATGAGCCTGCTCCTGTGGTTTGGCTTGGAGTAATAGCACGCTTTTGATGAGCGGTATAAATAATTTGACATTTTGAGGCACGGAATTGCGATAAACCTGGAATATAGATACGACAATGATGGGGCATTCAGCAAGGACTTTGAATGATTGCATTCCCTTCAGTAGCTTGCGCGTCTGCTGTTGTGGATCTTGGCCAATGTCTCCAGTGGTAACAGGCGAGCCAGGCCGAGGGGAATTCTGAAATGTCTGCGAACTGCCAGGTGTGGACGGAACACCAGTCGGATTAGATCCAGTGGCTACATTATCGAGTTGGTCACGAACGACCGAATCCATCTGGTCAAACAGATCTTGGATGAGACCGAGGAACGTCTGCACTTTGTCTTGCAGAACCTTGGTCTGACTTCGCATGATGTCCATGATAGTCTTTACACATAGTGTAGCGTTTTCCTCGTTATCTGTTCGGACTAAACTTATCAAAAGATCCACCACTTCCACCGCATATGGCTCGAATGATTCCGGGGGGTTTGTTGGTAGTCGATGAAGTATCTCCAGGACGCAACATCTAAGTTTCTAAAATTCCAAATGAGCATTGCGTCACACATTTCGTTACTGTGATGCCTACCTGCTCCAGGTTAGTGCTAATAAATACAGGAGGACCCTTCAAGCAATTTATGAAAATTGGCATGAGCTTCCTTAAGAATGCCGGGTATATGGGACCGGTGATGTAATGCTCGAGGCCATCGCGCAATTGAACAGCAGCATCGACCTTCAGTTTGAGATCTGTCGCATTGTAATTAGCATGAGAATATCCAAATCTCGTAGCAAAACATTCTCAGTAGTTTGGCGTCAAGAAAAAGTCTAGGGATTCAGAGGCATACCAGTGTCTGCAGAGCTCAACCTCTGAACGAGGACCTCTATATTATTGGAAGCCATAGCTGCAATAGCAGCGAAATTCGCATTGGCGCAAGCCTCTTGCGGGAATTACTTCATGCAGCGCGAGAATATAACACCAATCACAATAGAATTTATCGTCAGGCTCGAAAAGTACTGGTATTTATGTGCAAACAGAACCGGCGTGCTTCCCAAAAGTAGTTCGCGTCTTGAATTGAAGGCTTCCGAGAAAAGGCTGGCAAAGTATAGCGGTTATAGAAAAATATTAAATTAACTATTTGGTCAATAGTTGAGAGACAATGAGGGCTTCGAATGATAGAAAGTTCCGAAATGAAAGGTCTGTCGTGATGTCGTAAATATTAAAAACGTTCTTCGTCCTGGTTGATTTGGACTTCTGATATTTCTATGCTTTCTACAGACAAGGCTTAACTTTTTGGATGGGGGAATCGTAGAGACCCCGAGCGCTTATATAAGCTATGCTAGAGTAGAATTTGACAGTATGATTGGCTGAAGCTTCTAGTGAGGTTAGCCTTATGACACACGTGATCAATTAGTCTTTAATTTATGTAGATACCTATAACAGGCAATCAAGTCGTGGGAATTGACTTACAATGTTCAGAATAAGGCTTTTTTTCATTACTATTTGCGATGTCAAACATTTATTTCAATGAAAAAAGATCTATGACTTGATTTATATCGAAGGAGACAATCAGAAAGTCAAGTCAAATCAGCATATCAGAAAAGTTGGCTTCTAATGTCTAATCCAAGAGAGTTCTTGTATTTCTGTGGCTCCATGTATATGTCCGCAGTACTATGCTTTTAACAAGCCGGGCTTGAGAATAATGCTTCATTGACGCAGTAGAGTGAGTTGGTAGCGTTAAAAAGTACTACATCGCACGAAATATCTATGTTGACTCTGACATTTCGACCCAAACTCCTACCGTGGATCAAATCCAATGGTAGTCATGGAATGTTTCCTCGGTACAGTTCGATCTTCCCCTGTTGTACACCAATTGATGGACGATGGTTGATATGGTATCCCTGTGGTCTGAAGGAAAGAAGGGAAAAGCAAGTCATCTATGCAGAATTTGGGCTGCGTTTCGATGGACCATCATCATCGTTGTCGGAGATTTGAAAGCCTTGCGAAGCTTTTGCAGTTTATCAATGAGACCGATTCGGCACCTAAAATGGAATAGAATGCTCTAAACTGGTCACCCCTTCAAATTGAAACAAGCCTGGCAACAGAGGTAAAGTATTCCCCCATCCAAACTACAAGCGCTTCGGTACTGTTGCCTTCTTCAGCTTTTTGTAAAGGCGGAAGATTGAGTCCTTGGGAAATGCTGACATTAGCTCTACAAATCAAATGTGACTCAATTCACAGTACTACGCGATTATAAAATGTCTGTATTTTCCTTTTGTGTGAGTTGGTTTTCATCTTTTGTTACGTTACCTCTTTTGTTGAAGAACTAGATGAAAACTTCCTCGGTCTGCAATTGGAATCCAGGCAAAGAACAAATCTGGTAATCCGAAGTCCGCATCTACTTTGTGGTGTGAGATTCTAGTGGGTATAAGACATGATCGTAACGCTTTATCGCAAGACAATACGCAGCCTACGCCAAACCATTGTGCTCTCTGCCTACAATCAAATGTCTGTCGTCTGGATCGCCCATCTACAACAGGCTGATATAATATCTCCCTCTTTGCAATGAGATGTTTGGCTCTACCGAAATATTCCAAAACTCTTTGAGCAACAACTTTATGCGTGGTGTGCCTGGGTTGCTAGCCTGTTGATGATTCCACCTAAGAGGATGCCGCCGCAATGCGATCACGACCAGCAAGTCGATCCTCTTATATTGCAATACATGAGACTAATCATGCACGTATCTATGGCTTCTTGGCTCTGCAGGCTACTATTTGTACTTCCGCTGGCTCTCATAATGTCTGAAGTGCTCAGCTAGGTAATTCAATGAGGGATGGGCATTGAAAGTAATAGCAAGATGCCAATTCTGCTGTGAAATCCTTGTTGTTTTCAGTAGATCGCTTGATGTGAAGATTTTCAATTTGAAGAGTACTCGCGCCAGCTGGTATCGGTCAATCTGTTCCGTCGACATGAAATATTTCGATTATTTGTTGGTAAATAGCGACCAGGACTAGAGGCAACAAGTTCCTAATAACTTCCTCAGGCTAACTTGAAGAAATCCATATTAGTGCACAAAGCAGCTGAGACGATGGCAGAGATGAAAAATTACATTGACGGCGAAGTATCTTAGAGCAAGGTAAAGCAACTACGAAATTATGACCTAGATGCTCACCTTATGAGACGGATGACGGACGTGACGATCATTCAACTTCTCCTTATCGCCCCTCATTCAATATTGCTCTTGGTCGTGGAATTTCAAGCGTCCTTTTCAGTGTCAAGTGACCATGCCATCAACTGTCCTCCAGTGCTAGAAACGTATTATTCACTGTGTACTTGCGTCTCTTGTTGATTGCACAGAGATCCGACCTGTGTTTAAGACATTGAATGTTGACATTCTTTTCGCTTGAGTATCTCGATAATTAGGATGCTGCCTTGAGTTTCGACAATTCTTTTCATGGGAGCACCTGCCCTTATTGCAACGAATATCTTCCAAATTCTGGAACCTATCATGCCTTCCTCATAAATGAAACAATGCAAGGGTATTGTGCAAACTTTGCGACATGGAAAATCCATCAGCTTCTGGCATGACTTGGGCGATCATGCCCCCTCGTTGTTTATTCACTCCATATAAAGCTGCAGATGGAAAGATCACATCCACATGAGAAGTCTTCCAATTCAATCGATTCACACATCTTCCCGCTTACTTGGTAGCACATCAAGCGGGTTTAGTACCATAATCTTAACGATTCAACACTTTAGATTGGTCGCCTTGCCCGGTTAAACATGTAAATGGAGCCCGGAAAACACCTTGATGGCTACTTAAAAGTACAAGCAAAAATTCTATGGATCTTCTGCACATCTACTTCTAAGAGTTCAAATCTCTTTTGCGTTCTTTGAATTTCAAGACTTAAAATTAAACACTTTGCAGGAACATGGTCCAAGATAAACTACGCAAAGAAATCCATGGTAATGTAGTTTTGCAATATCTCATAATCACCACTTTCGATTCAGATTCTTTCCCACATATAGTACATTACATGAACGACACTTCAATACTTTATCCGCAGACATGTGAATATCCGACACATGGCTCTATATTCGATTGCTTCCTATCACATACGATTCTACCAGTCGGCGAATAATATTGGAGTTGACGGTCACCCCGTGCCTCCACGAGCTCCCCTCATCGGCTCCAACTTTCTACTACCCCTTCTTTCACACTTGACACTGTAATAACTGCTAAATTACCACATTCTAATTCACAATTATCTTGCAGCTCCAGATCTTACGCACAAGTAATTGTTTCCAATAAAGCCCGACAAATTCGATCATGGAGAAATTTTCTATCTGTTCTCTACTATCCTCCATCCGCTCAATTTATCGGAAAAACAAGATACCCTCTTCCTCAAAATGTAGCAGTACCTCCTTCAGTCCCGTTCCTGAAACAACAGAAGTCATCGATGGCGTTCTAAATCCACAAGCCGAATTCTACATCCTGAAAATTCTCTCTCTTCATACACAGCTATCCCAACTCACCGATCTCAGTCCTTCTCCTGTAACCAATGTTTTGTTTTCGGAACTTGTGGGAACTTGCATCACTGTCGTTCCTGACTTTATTTCAAAACTAGTTAGTTCTGTCACTAAGGCTCGAATAGCAACTTTCGACTAATAGATATGTAGGTACTTGATGACCCACGAATTTCCAGCATTTTACCTACGCTCCGAGACATCTGTTCGACCGCTGAAGCATGTATGGAGTCCTACTGGGCAAAAGCCATCTGTGTAACTGAAACCCATGAGGATGGCAAGTCTCATGTATCTCCTAATCTCCTCCCCCACAACTAACAGCACCCAGCCCATCGTATTCTCTCCACCTTCCCCTACGATAAAAACTACGAACACCTAACGCGTTTCGAACTCGCGGCTATTTCATCAACTGGCTTTACCCTCTCCCCATCCACCAACATCGCATTTATCGGCTCGGGTCCAATGCCGCTCACTAGTCTCTGCATCTTATCTGCACTCTCATCAAACCACATGACATACAACATCACACCCACTTCATCTATTTCCCTTGCTCCACAATATCCTACCACCATCACCAATATCGACAGTAATCCTCTTGCCAACACCCAAGCTCAAGCCCTGTGCAAATCACTCGGTGGACTTCCATCCACCGGAATGAAATTTATTACGTCATTAGCTGGATCTAATGATCTTGATCTCTCGAGTTACGATATCGTATGGTTGGCGGCTTTAGTGGGAGGCACTCAAGAGGATAAAGAGAAGATTTTGCAAAACGTGGTGCGGAATATGAGGAAGGGGAGTTTGTTGGTTATGAGGGGGGCGTGGGGGTTGAGAAGTGTGCTTTATTGTGTATGTTTTCTTCTTCTACTTCTTTTTTCTTTACTTGACGATTTATATATTTCACTTGGTATCATAGAATATGGAACACGGGATATAAGACACAAGATTTCAATCCAGAAAAAAGGGGATAAAAACTACTAGCTAATCACTCAAAAAACTAAAAATAGGATTTCGATGTCACAACCCCAGCAGTCACCCAACATCTCGATATCTGCGTCCGCATGGACCCATTCGGCGATGTTGTAAATTCCGTCATCGTAGGGAGAGTGAGATAATTCTGACTTTCATCCTTGAGGGGATTGATCATGGGATATGATATGAGGCTTGACGATTCATTCCTATTTTTAATTAATATATTGCTAGAGCATGGGATGAACTCGGCAGAGCGGAACCGAGAAGACGAGAACGCCAAATTGAGAGAATCTCACTTTGTTATCATGGGAATGGGGATGGGAATTGGGGGTGATGGTAGATGAATGATCATGTTACTTGTTGTTGAATATCTTTATTCCGTTTTTTGGGGGGGGGGGGGTTCTTTTTGGAGGGAGGGAGGGGAGAGGAGAGGAGAGGAGGGGAAGTTTTTCCAAGCTGGAAGGAAAGAAGGAATGAATGAATAAATGAATGAATGAATTAACAAATGGCCATGCAACGCAGTGGTATTCGAACTCATCTACAATCACAGATGATAGATCTATAGGATTTTGATAGCCAATCGTATAGATTCGATCGGATGTAATGATTTATTTACATTTCTTACTCTATAGCTTGTTCAAGTTTGAAGCTTGAAGTTTGAAGTGTAAGAAAAGGTAAGAGTATAGGCGTAAGTAACTCAATACATGCACATCCACATATATGAAAAAGAAACCCCCCCTTCAGATAAATCATTATCAATCAATTCTTCATTCGTAAACTTCCCAAGACTATATATGTGTATATATATAATATAAATAAAAAAAAGCAACTCGATTTGTAGGTATTTCTTTTATACATTACATCATGCCATTTCATTTCATGTCATCTCATCTCTTACTCGCTTACTCGCTTGCTCACATCCACTCGTGATAAAGAGGTCTGGGGAGATGTTGCTCCTGCTCCTATCCTATCTCGGATCCCAGATTCGTTCAGATCCAGATCCGACTCCAATAACAATAATAGATGCGAAAGAGCAAGCCCTCTACCTCTCATCGTATCACATCACATCCCATTCCAATCACCACAAATCACCAATCCACCGCAATTCAATTCACCTCCCTCCTCTCCCCTTCCTATCATTTCCCCACCCATCTCTCCACATCTCGCAACTAGCGTTTTTCACTCACATCCCATCACATACATATATTTCTCTCAACATTCCCCTCCATCTCAATTTCTTTTTCCCTATCCCTTTCTTTCTCTTTCCACAACTACTAATTTGCACTATCTCCGCCACTCCCACTCTCACGAAACTCACCATCACCATCACCATCACTATCACTATCAAACCCCAGAACCCTAAAAACACAAAAGAAAACCTTATCACAATCACAAAAAAAAAAGAGTAATATTAAACTATCTCACTACCTCACCCCCCCATCAAGAGCCTAAAACTATCAGAAAATCTAGCAACCGCAATTTCACACAACACAACTCAACACATAATGAGCGAAATGCAAATATAGACACTGTATAGCCTAGCCATCAATCAAATTCAAATTCAATATGAACATCCTACAAAGAACAAGGGAAGATACCTTCACAAAAATTCCCTATCAACATCAACACCAACACCACACCATAAGTAACATATCAAAAAGCGCCCATTGTCAGAAATTACAAGAAAAAATAACATTGGTAGAAATTGGTAAAAAACAAGTAACATTTCGCTGGTTTTTTAGTCTCTCGCAAGGTTGAAGTTTAAAAGGGAAGCTCCACTGTACTGTACGTTCATAAAATTGGGAATCAAAAAGAAAAATGTAAAGAGAAGCGAATGTCCCGTGTAGCCACACTTTCTCAAGAGAAACCGTCCATATGCAGTCCTTCCCCTAATTCCCTCATATTTTTATCTGAATTCTTTCCCTCATCTCAATTGTGTCATACTTTCGTCTTATGTCCATCCTACCACTTCCTCATATGATATTCCTTCCCTCCCAATGAATTCCTCCCATTCCTTCCATCCCACCAAATGTAAAAGCCACCCGAGAGATCCGAACCGAAAATCTGTGAGAAAACTCCTGCCAGCCGGCACATCCTCACATTGTGACATGAAAAACCTGTTCATATCCAAAAAAGAAAAGCAGGAAATAACCCATACGTGAAGAAGAAAAAAAACCAGACCCTTAAAATCGCTAAAATGAAGTAATGAAGTGTTACGAACACAATAGCAGGTCAAGAAACAGTCGCTGTCGTGATATCATAAATAAACAATTGAAGCTGTGGATGAAATGATGAATGTTATGAAAGATATTTAAATCTCATGTTCATCCATCATCTTCTGCATCGTCTTCATCCTCATCATCTTCCTCGGCACTGCTTCTAGCTGCAGCGACCAATTTAGGTTTCTTAGTAGGAGTGTGATTGTCGGAGTCGGCCTTTCGCTTAGTTCCCGAACTGGCACTCACACTAGAGACACTCTTAGCCGGGGTTTCTAATGGTTTGTCATTTTCATCTCCACCATCGCCTTTTGTTCTCTCAATTTCTGCAACTTCATCTGCTGTTAAGAATCGACCACCAGGACCTCTGGGTCTTCTCATTGCATGATTATGTCTGCTCTCGTGTAAATATGGCTTTCTACCCTTTGAAGTCAATCGAAGTGCCTCCTCTAATCTTTGTCTCGCAACACGCCTCTTCAAAATACGATGAAATTGTTTTGCATTGACATATAAAGGTGACTCTTCAACTGCTCCGGAAACAAGTTCGGGAGATTGAGGGTGTGGTGGAGGTGCCGGCATAGGAGGTCCTGAAATTGATGCCCGGTGGTTCATGAGAGGTTGCGCATTGGGTACAGCGGGACTGCCAACATGTTGTACACTCATCCGTCGATTTTGAGCAACTTGGTTGTTAATGGCAGCCTGTGTTGGTGACCGCGGTACTCTTTCCTTCTTCACATTTATACCGGCACCAACTCTTGGCGAAGTTTGCGGCAAGCTTGAGTCCGGCATACTATAGGGGTAGTTACCACCAACTGCTGCATTGGTTGCTGCCATCGCTGCTGCCTGGGTATTCATGGGGTTGTTTCCATATTGCAAGTTCATCTGCGGTACATATGCTGGTTGGTATCCCAGTGTGTGTTGCTGCATGTGTCCCGCATTGGGACCTCCTTGCTGCGATTGCGAAGAAAGAATGGGAGATTGTTGAACGGCATGTTGCGAATGGACTGGTTGTTGTTGAGATGGTGAAGTAATTGGAGCTCCAGAATTTGGGTGCTGACCAGAATTTGGATATCCACCTTGAATATGCGCCTGTGTATGATTATGCTGGCCTTGCGGCGGTTGTGAATAATGCGCGTACTCCATCATTTGTACAGATTTGATCCCGTAAGAGATTTTTGTAAAGAAGTGGAGATCTCGACTGTCTAGGTCGCGGTTGCGTGAAGCTTGGGGCGCGTTGAGGCAATAAGGTATAGTTCTTGATAGGTGTAGAAAGCGACGAAAGAAGTGCTATCGAGTTCGCCGAGTACGTTATGAATTGGAGTTGAGTATTATGATGAAAATCCGAAAATTCGATGACTCGGATTAACGCGTTGGCAATGCTGTCGCAAAGGTTCCAGGTGGCTGTCACTGAGCTAGTGCCTAAGCCTGGTCGTCAACCGTCGACTTGGTATGCGTGGATGTGCTGGCAAGCAATATGGTAGGTGTACACCGCAATTGACCGCAGCACAGCATATGCAAGCTGATGTAAACGAAAGGCGCTCGAGTGAGGCGTGCGGCGTATTAGGCTCGAAAGTTGGTCACCCCACGTGAGAATATCGGGTTGAAGTTATTCAAGATAGACGTTGAACAATCTTTTGTGGTATCTAGCTATTTCGCGAGCCACTCGTAGAGGAATGAAGCTTTCTCCAGTAAATATTGACTTTTTGCAATGTATGACTATCCAACCAAACAAATTAGTTATGATGAATGGTCGAAATTGAATCAAGCTTCGGAATGAGATGGAATGATTGGAATAATAGAGAGGGGAAGGGTTTGGGACCCGATGTAATGATTTTTTTTGCCTTTGACCAGTGATGCGCTGGCAATGCATGTGGAGGTCATGCAAAAGCTACGCTTACCTTGTGTATGAGCTTTCTTTAGCTTTGCCGGTAATAATGGAATAATAATTGGGAATATTATTCTAATTTAGGTGACGTGACGTACTTTGAATTGAAAATTCAAATCAAGTAACAAACTGGTGGTTTGTGTTGCGCGTTGGACCCTTGATGTACCTAATAAGTGTATGTGTAAGTAAGTAAGTTGTACGTATTATGTATAAATAAATGCAAAGAAGAGCTTTTCTTCCTTGCAAGTTGCGATAAGAGAGCTTTGACGTGGAGTAGAGCAGTGCGGCTGTAATGTTTTTGAGGGGTACTGTACCTTGTGATATTGACTCAATGATTGGTAAGGTTAATAAGTTTGAATGAGAAGGGGGGCTGGGATGAGCTAAACTGGGTTGGATAGTCGAATGCTCGGTAGGTAACCTCAACTTCTCTCGGAAGTGAATGGTACTGCTATATCAAAATTCGGGTCGTTCGGTTCGATAAACCAAGTGAGTACGGTAGTGAGTGGAAGTGGGTTAATACGTGAATTTGAAATCAGTGAATCCTGGTATGGATCGATCTAATGCGTGTGTGTGTGTGTGTATGTGTGTGTGTGAATGTGTGAGTGTGTTGTGTGACTCTTCAAGTTGACTGGCTAAAGGAAGTTGACAAAATAAATGTTAGTTAGTTATCCTAGAAGTTTCTTGTATATATATAGTATAAGCAGTTTCCCACTTTGCTTTGCTTTTGGTCTCCTTTCCTTTGCTTTGCTTCGAATGATCAAGTACTCTTTAGCTTTAGCTTCTGTTGTGTACCCATAGCTTTGATGCTAGTGTGACACGCAGCCGCGACAATGAGTACAAATCAAGAGCAAAAGCCGAGGATAAACAACTTTTAGACGGTGGATATGAAATTTGAAGTATCAAATTGTTTGACTAGAGAAGAAACTCACCTTCCAATACGCGACTTGGAATCAATTCAGATCAATTCAATGGCAAGCTCTGTTTAATCCTTCCCGCAGGTAGAATTAATCACGGGATCGGTGCTATGGCCAATTGTTTTGGCGTCGAGGTCTTTGGAGTTGTTGATAGGGCTATGGCGATGATATTGCTGGTGGAGGAAGACGATGAATGATTGGCAGTGTTCTGCTTTGGCTTGTCACCACCCCTCTTTAAAAAATCCCACGATGTTTGATACAAGGTAGTAGTAGTATCTGACACGTTATTGGAGTCTTTCTTCTTTGTTTTCCCTTGGGACTTGAGCGCGTCTAGTATGGGTAAAGAAGATGCCTAGGCAAATACAAATTAGATAGACAGGTAGAAATTGATATTCCAATACCAATGCCAATACCAGTACCAATTCACGTCAATAGATCGAGTGAATAATAACGGGAGAGAAAAAGCACGAGCGTAATTGGATTGAATTGGACTGGATTGATTTCCTTTGCGAAACTCTTTTGGCTTGTGCTTCTTTCTTTAATCAACCTTTATGTTGTGTCGATTGTCAAGGTTATTTTTGTATTTTTGTGTACAATTGCGATGCGATGCGACAATCTGTATGGACGGAAGATCAAATTGTGCAAAATAACAAGAGATTGAAGGGGATTGCAGTGAAATGATTCGTTATCGTGAAAAAGGGACTCGAAAATACTCGAATACGTCTGATTGGTATCTTGCGTACTTTGGAGTTCTTGGGGTAACAGCGATGAAAATGAAAATGGGTCGTTTTGGTTTGTGGTTTTGCGTTGAAATTGTGTGATTCGTTGTTGATGTTAAAGGAAGGGGGAGATGAAAGGTTTTGATTGGGGATCTCGAGATATGAGCAACTTAGTGGATTGAGCTAGAAAAGGACGCTAGGGTGGACTGGGGATAGCGTTGTTGATATTCCAGCATTTTCTTTTTGCTCAAGTTTTACTTTATTTTATTTTATTTGACTGGAATTGAATTGACTTGATTTGAATTGATTTGATTTGATTATCTTCTGAGGTAATATTTTCCAAGCCAACATCAAGGCTGCAAGGTCTAAGGTATGAGGCATGGCATGAGGGCATGGAGGCATGAGGGTATGAGGTCCAAGGTCTAAGGTCTAAGGCCAAGGTCCAAGGTCCAAGTCCAAGGTGCATCTAAGGTCTAAGATCCCAAGGTCCGTCATTGCTGTACCTCCTAGGCCAGAACATCCAGTTGTTGCATTTTCTTTTCTTTTCTTTTCTTCTCTTCTCTTTTCTTTTCCTTTGGCCTTGAATTTAAATCTTCAACAAGGCCGGCAACCTGCAGACCGACCTTGGACTGTCGAGATGCAACAGGCACACATCGTAGACGCGCACATCGTAGACTACACTGGACAGACAGATGTGGAGAATCCGTTCAATTGATTCAGTCTTTTCGGGGTCACTTGGAGCGATAGTGATAGCCTCACAGCTCTCAAAACATCGACCTAGCCATTCTCTCATTGGTTAATATCATCAAGGTCGATGGATAATAAATGGATACTAATAAATGGATAAAGGGCAAAGGGCAACAAAGGGCAGAGGGACGAGCCGTTAATTTCCTAGTTTCCATTGGCGCATAGAAAAGAGGGAATCAAAAGCAATAAAATGGTTGGTGGTTGGGAGCAGTTGGTTCTTCTTTGGGTTAGATTGGGTACAGCAATTCGTATCCAGGACTTTTCTTAGCACTTATATCATCATTACCATTACTACCATTACTACCATTACTACCGTTACTGCCTACTTGTGCGAAGCACTGACGGAAGAAAACACTCATGGCTGTTGAGTTGAGTTGATATGAGAAGAGAAAGAAAAAAACGTAGAATTCGTAATTGGTGGGGGTGAGATATACGATAGACTCAGTCAGTGGTGGAGGTCCGGAGAGAGGGGAAAAACGGGAATAAACGATCTTCATTCTTGACTCGTGATATTCTCGTCATTTTTCGAGCTGACCTGTGTGTGCCTGTGTGTGTCTGTACAGAGTACATAGGTATGGATGTCTACTGCGGCTGTAAACGTCCGTCTCTCTCTAGGTACTTTAATCAAAACTTTATTTGCATCTAATGGGAAATACTTTCTACATCAACAAAAGAGATGGCTGGTCAACCGTCAATCGTCAACTCTCAACCCTCAACCGTTGACGGCTGCTCAACTACACGACCATGACATGACATGGTATGATGTGATGATAGTGATCACACCTTCATCCAAGATATCAGGTACCTTGGGCCAGGCACAGCACATTCATTCGGCCTTCGATTCCAACTCGGATGGAACATTACCAATAATCTCATGCTCTTCTCAATTTTACTTTCCAGTTTCCATTCAACCAAAGAAACCCTTCCCCTCTTCCCTGTTTGTTCCATAATCCCGTATGATGACGAATCAGGATCAAGAAAAGTCGGTGTAGGTGGAGTATGTACGGTACGGTACGGTACGGTATGTATTACGAGAGAAAGGATGTGTGTGGTATATGTGTGTAATGTGTGTGTGTGTGTGTGTGTGCGTGCGTGCGTGTGTATCTGTCTGTCAGTCATTGAAGCCTTGCAATATTGAATGAAGAAGCATGGCATGAGGGGCCAACACCAAAAAAGTAAAAGGGTCGGATTCTGCTGCAATCTTCGGTCGGTGTGGACATTCGGTGGTCCGGAGTGTAGATAACCGTGAGCCTTGAAGATCAAAACGGGTGAAATCCCCGTGGGAGGGTTGGAAGGGTTGGGTATCAAGGAACGAGAAGTGTGGTAAGTTGGTACCTGGGTAAGAAAGAGATGGTATCATCGTCAGCGTGGAGAGAAATATTATGCAGTGCTGGCATCGATGATCTATGATCTATGATCTATCTTCTCATGTCTACAGATTCAGTAGTTTCACATCACAATACTACGCAAGTACCTAGGTACCTAACGTATGTGTGTGTGTGTGTATGTATGTATGTATGAATGTATGTATGGATGTATGTATGAATGTATGTATGTATGTATGTATGTATGTATGTATGTATGTATCCATCTATGTATCCATCTATCCATCTATGATAATGCATCTCGTGAAGAGAGGGAAGGTCGACTCCATTTGCTGCACAAAACGATGCGGGCAAGACAAAGGTATCCATCTGCCAGAATCATGCCATACATACCATACATACCATACATGATACTGTTTTTCGTCTATCAAAAAGTCCAGACCACTTTAAAAATATCAATCAATCAAAAAATCCAGCTTCATACTATTTTCTTACTGGTGAAGAACCGTGTTGATATTCCTCTTTGAGCCCTTTTAAGCTTTTTTTCCTATTCTTTTTCGCTTTCGACATTTTGAACCCTCTTCCCCAATCATTCTTCCTGGTTATTTTTTTCTATCTGCACGTGTGAAGCCACTATAAGGCCGAAAGGTTGTGACTCCTTCTTCTTTTGGAAGTTGTGACCGTTCTGTTGATCTCGTATCCTTGCTCATACGCCTTTCCTCTTTTCCTCTTTTCCTCTCTTCCTCTCTCCTCTTGCCTCACGTCTTGTCATGCCTTGCCTTGCCTGATGTCGCCTCGCTTTCTCGCTCTTCTCGCTCTTACTCACCTAGTACCTTCCCATTAGTAAACATTACGAGCAGACGGGAACGCCGGCCACTTTCCCGCATCAACATCCCCCATCGAGTTCTCATCAACATCCATCTCCCATCTCCCATTGATAAGGTATGGGGGTCCTCATTAACATTCCTTACCCCCCCTCTCCCCCCATCCCCATATATCATCATATCAGTAAGTTCCCCGCTGTCAATGGCATATTGTGTGTGGCATTGTCATACTTCAGCCTTTAGCCTATTTGGCATCTTACACGCATTCAGTCCTGGTTGAGATGAAGAAATGTTGAAATTTCGGTTGAAGGAAATGAAATTCATAATCCATATAGATTAATGTTACATCAATCAGATTAACCTCATCCTGGATATCAGCGTCGGCTGCTTCGCTTACCCAACTTGCCCATCTCTAACCAAACATCTTTGTGGTCCCTCTTATTGAAAGTTCGATAACACATCATCTACCAATCTGGATCTTACACTACTTCATATTATTACTACTACTGCAATGCTATACTACTACACTCCGCATTCTTCATTGAATATCATTTCCGAATCCCGATGGTTAAGAGATCCGATTATTTCTGTCCTTTTAATGTCCACCTACTTGTTGTGTGTACGATTTCGTAATATAATTGAATTTTTTGTGATATGGAGAATACAACGTTCCGTTGTTGTTCAGGTGAGGTATCCTCGGGGGAAAGTCCCAATGTCAATCCCACTCCTCTCGTACAGTACCTAACGGTACGGCCTACGGGAGTGCACATGTTTTTATTTATTTCCCTTATTAATCTTCTAGCGCTTCCATGCAATGTCTTCCCTGCGGTCTCCACGCCTCTGCCGGTAGTCTCCCCTCATCACCGCATTATGTCGTGTCATCGTTCAAGCGTCCAGTAGATGCAAGTTCACCACCACCACTCGTTCGCAGAATTATGTACTATCAGGAAACGTACTATTCATTTCTCACTTTCAATATCACCTAGTTTCATAAAAAGACTAGTGCAGATCAATTTCCAATGGCTTCGGTTCCGCCGAGAGCCAATCATCATTCAATATGGCTCTTTTTCCCTTCCCATTCGGCGGCTAAGACAAGACATATCTGATATCGTAGTACGCGCTGTGGTTAGGTCTCATGAAGCATACAGAAGCTATTGGGTTCGTTCCGGGTACCTGGCGCTTAATCTCTAATTTATCTGTGCTTTTGATACTCTCCGAAAGTTTGATAAAGAATAGGAGTTGATGTCACATCTTCACGATTGTGGAAGAGGGCCCAGACCACTCTTTCCACATCTCTTATTGCTCAGTACATAAATGCTGCAAACAATCTTGAGTTCTCTTGGTACTTTTACCGGTTTAACCTGGTCCCTTGATAGTCGAGACTAGTAACCCGCATCGTCCTAACGTCACCCCTTTGTCGATCGAAGTTGACCTGAGAGTAGTCTCAAATTACTACTTCTAATACATTATGGAGATCGATTTGTACAACTGTGCGCTGCCAAAGTTGTCAAAATTGCTCCGATTGGAGTAGAAGTTAAATTACACGTGTTTGTGATTTCTTCAACGCCACGGACATTAAATCTAGATCACAGCAGTTGGTCCTATCAATGTTAGACAAGTCTCGAAGCGAGACAATATCTAATCGTCAAACGATATTTGGTCAACCACAATCACTCCGTACGTGTCCCGAAGTAACGTACACCAAAGGAATTTGATGATGTTCGAAATTTGTTTCAGACTTCTTCACATTTGCAAGTTCACCCGAATGATATGCACGAATAGATTCCTTGACTTTCTTGAACGGAATGCTGAATTCTTCCGATTAACGTGTTATTGGATACGGAAGATATTTGATCATTTCCGAATATTGAACTTGGCTCGGAAATTTAGTGGCAATACATACACGAGGTTGTTTATCAGTCATACCAGAATAGAAGGTTAATCTCCAAGCGATATTCTGATAGTTGCATCGATGATATGACACTGGGAAACTTCATATGGTGGTTAGGTAATCCGCCGTAGTCGAGTGCTCGCTTTCCTTCGCTTTGTTCGGTCGATTGTGGTTTGGAAGCAGTGTATTCTCATCTCGCTCTTCACTTCTGTTCGTCTCAACCCCCTCCTTGACATTCCTCTGCTTGTCTCTTTTCTCTTTGCTTCTCGCTCATCTCTTCATTCCTCGCCCCATGTTGACTCCAGTCCCTTTTCACTCTGAAATATCTACTTCCCACCCCATGTCAATCTTCTCTCTGTTATAGTCACGAGTATTCGAGTCTCAGAAGCAGCAAAACATCTGCTCGCAGTCCAGTTTCTCACAGCCATACCCAGAAACATACGGTTTCGCGTTCCAGTGGTGGAATACCAGAAGCACATCAACAAGTCTAAAACGACACGAATCGTTCGATTGTAGCCATGTCTTCTGACTACACTATTCAACTATAAACAGGAAATGGATATGTGTTTTGTTATCTCAGTGCGTACGGATACATACGAGTTTGGCCAGTTAGAGATGGAATGCAATGGAGCAAATAAGAGGAAACACCCAGGGAAATGACGCAGACGATGAACATAGAGATGCGTGCATAGAAATCAGAGATGTATACTTGATTCATTACTTTCTTCCCATATTCTTGAGGATTTTGTCGGCTGGCCCAAATCTCATGGATAAAAGATGTTCTTGTCACTGTAATCGTGCTGCTTTTATGGATTCTCCTCTTCTGGTTCTGTGAAGATTTATCGTATTTGTATGTATTTGTGTGTGCGTGCGTGCGTGTGTGTGTGTGTGTGTGTGTTTATTGCATTTGGGCGGGGAGTTGCTATAGTCAAGTGTGCTATTGGGTACTGTTTTTATGTCATGTATGTGTTGTGTGTTTGTGTATTTGTAGGTCTGGATGTCCTTGGGAAAGATTTGGTTGTAATCTGGAAATTTGTTAGATCTTTGGGGAATTTCAGGTGTTTGCTACTTTTCTCATTTTGCGATGGTCTCTCTAGTTGACAAATTTTTGAGGGAGAGGGAGAGGGAAATGGAGGGATGGAAAGATATGGAGGCGGAAATGAAAATGAAAATGAAGAGTACAGATTTGTGGTATGAATTACTCGAGTGGGAATCGATGTGATGTTGGATAGGTAGGTAGGTAGGTGTATGGGTGTATGAATAGATAGATAAACATTTTGAATATAAGAGATATATATATTAGGATTAGTGATCGGAATATATCATACGTATATACACATGTTTAAATATTTTATTTGACATGAGATGAGATAACGAGATACAAAGGTGTAGAAATATTGATGTTTGTGTATATACCTATCTAGTAGTTTATAGCTGTAATTTAGAATAATTGACTAACTAGCTTGTTAAATAACTAGTAAATAACTAGCAAATGGATAGTATTGGGAAATAGGATATCATATAATATGACGGGTTAGAAGAGGACAGAAAATCCTGTGGTTTCTCTTGTCTCGCTAGAATCTATTTGTTTGCTTTTTGGTTATTGGTATTGGTATTGGTATGGTATTGTGTATACGAATGAATGAATAAGTTCAACTATTAAAAAACATATACAGTGTGAATTTCTGTGCGTGTTTGTGTGATGAATCGTGAGGAATGGAATTTATATCTCTGGTTTTGGGGCGGATGATAAATAGAACAGATAGATAGAACAGACAGATAGAATGAATATATATATATATACAATCCTACCACTCCATTCACAGCATCTCCAACCTCAATTCTCTACAAGTGTTCAGTATTCAGTATTCATTCGAGATTCAAACAATATCCACGCAGAGATAAATACACAGATACCTCGATATTACAACGTATACAGATCCAGTCATTATCTACACAGTATTTTCCGTTTACTCGAGTCGAATTCTTCAGGTCGGATTCGTTCATTACTTATGTTGATTTTGATTTTTTGATCCGGAAAGTGGGTGTCGAGAGTGAGTATATGTGTGTTTAGCTGTTGGTATGTTATACATTATTATTCATTGGGTTCTCTAGAAATGAAATTCATCTATACAATATCAATACAAAAAGCGCGAGCTTCATGCCAACCAGCCCATCTAATGCAAAAAGGCTTGGGAGAAAAACAAAAGAAAAAAGGTATACCAAAAACCACATGCTCGCTAACCCTAAACTGGACTTGCATTCCCTGTTCTCCTTTGTGTAACACCATTCCCATTCTCATCTCCACTCTCCTTATCTCCCTTCCTTCCCCCTTTCCCGCTTCCCTCAAAATGTAGTCTCGCCTCCCTCTCCGCCCCCTCCACATCCTTCAAACAAGGCGCGAAAATCAACCCTCCCCAAAACGCTCTCTTAACCGTTCCCACTGCAACCATTACCCACAGCGCCGTCACCAAAACACTAAAAACCGTTCCTAACACTCTGAAAAATCTCGACGGAAGTTCTGCCCCAATCATCACAGTCGATGTTGTGAAAACCCCCAGTGGGAACGTAAATCCCCACCATCCCATATTAAACGGAAATCGCGATCGGGAAATACTCGCCAGCGCGAAGAATAACCACAGGAGACCAAAGCCCCACATTATGAGCGCGAAGAGAAATCCGAGAGTATAGAAGATGGGACCAGGACCGGGGGCTGGGATAGCGGGGAGAGTGTTAGTTTGGGGGAAAAGGGTCAAGGAAACTTTTCCTAATTGCATGAGTGCGAAACCGCCTTGGCCGAGGGGACCGAGGGGCAGAAAGACCGAAACGATTACTTCTCGAGGAGGGATCTTGTAGACGGTGAGACGTTGGAAGTAGATTACGAGGATTGTCATTGCGAGGGGGAAGCCGGTTCCGAAGAGGATGTAAGAGACTAGGACGGTATATAGGGCGTGTTGAGGATTGGGGACTGAGAGGTGTAAGTTTTCATTCGTTCATTTGTTAGGTGATTGAGTTTGGAGGAACTTTTGTAATCCAAATTTAGATGAAAATCCAAGAGATTGTAAAAGCCAAATAGATATATCTAAATGTTGGGAAATGTGGAGTTGAAAAATGGAAACGGACTTACGGACGGAAGCGACAATGCCCCCTGAAGCAGCTGCAACGATAGGGGCAACAATCGGGAGAAGCCAAGCGGCCGTCATAGTTGAAAGTTCAACTTTATGGAGAGACATGCTACAAGAGAGATTAGTCAAATAATTCAGAGAATTTGAATGAAGGGAGAAACGCACATTACGAAAGGAAGATAGAAGCAAGTCGCTACAGAAATAACCGCATCTATCCACCACAAAGTCCAAGCCTTCACAGACAAAGTTAGTTCTCATTCATGCTGCCCAAGTCCCTCACGATCGTAAAGTGTGAGCAAAACTCACCAAATACACTACCCATCCTCCCCAAGCTGGTACACACACAAAAACAGTCATATTAATAATCGTTGCCAGTCCCATCGGAAACGTTCCCAGAAATAATGATTGCGCGGGATGCCGTATCATGGCCGTCCATATTTGCGGATACAATATGTATCTCGCCAGCGAAATAGCAAGAAATGTACAGAAAAGAAAGATATTGAGTACAAAGATGATAATAGAGATATATTTTAGCCAAGTGCCATTGTAAGGAAGGTTATGAAGCAGGATAGATACGATTCCCGTGCCCATTGTTGCGGAGAACCATCTAGAGGGAGTGAGTTAGAATGTGAGACGAAAGAAGAAGAAGGTGGCAAAGGTCCCGACTCTGAGAGTTTTCCTTCAAATACTGCTGACATGGAAGAAAATAACATACGAGGGAGTGAAATTCCTAACAATCTTCCTCCATCCCTTTTTGTGCTTCGATATCTCTACATCCACTGGATCAAAAGTCTTCGTGCCACCTGATTCATGAGAAACGGGCATCGTATTTCCATCATCAAGCTTTCGATTAGCATCTTGCCTAGCAATTTGCGCGCATGTTCCTGCACCAGAAGGATCCATCTCTTCAATTGAAGAGAAACAAAATGAAAAAGTAAAATAGGAAAGAAAAAAATCTGACAAGTTCAGATTTCGGAGTCATAAATATATTAAGATTCAACAAAGGAAAAAAAATAGTCAACTCTCCCACTTTGCGAATAAAGGCCGAGGTACCTCCTAAAGCTTAGAATTTATTGGTTCTGTCTACCCATTTAGTTATCACATAAATATGGAATCTGTGTTATATATCACATAAACTTTTGAAATGGTTCTTGTTCCACATGAAATGAGTAATCAGATCCTGGAAGTTTCTATGGAATTTTGATATATAATCAAAAGATCTAGATGGAGGCTTGAAAATGATGACTGTGTTGGAAAAAGTCAATTCGGTAACGAATTAGATGTATTCAATTTGATTGGTTACCGACTTCAGAGTTCGATAGCAGACATGACATACATACCTACATACAGGCGAATGGGAGATGATGTGGAAGAGCCTCAATCATCTTGGTACAAATGTTATTGGGTGAGCTCTGATATATTGAAGGTTTGTCGAGATATGAGCTTCTTATTACAATACAACACCCGGATGACAATTGAATCAACAACGAATAATACTTATTTGGATGGCAAAGAAATGTTCAAATCTTTACCTGTCTAAAAGTATCTATCTACGGGAATGCTTGCAACGCCAACTTTCATCAAGAAAGAAGCAATTATACCATGCTATGCATATGTGCATGAAACAGAAAACCGAAGGTTCTCCTTCAGTAACATGAGTGGGGGTATGCACAAAGAGCTCCGCCAGAATTCTCCCCTTCCTTTGCCTCAACGTGCTCTACCCATCTAACCAAACCATTCCTTGGCCACGCCAACCCTGAATATTTATTTCCGCCAAAATCATCCAAAATCCATCATTCATAATCATAATACCAGTTTCAGACTTGGAGGTTCTTGCCAAGAACCTTTGCGAGGTCATCGACATCCTTGTCCTCTCTTTGTGCAACAGGTTCTCCTTCTTGAGCCTCTTCTGCATCGTGGATCAATTGTTCTCTTTGCTCCTCTTGTTCTTCCTCTTCCTCTTCCTCATCACTCTCTTCATCACTTTCTCCTTCCAAATCCTCCAAATCGTCAAGACCCCAGTCATCCTCAATGATTATCTCACCCGCTAACTTCTCCTTTCTCTCCTCCAACAACTCCTTCAATTCCACAATGCAATCATGATCCTCGTCGAATTTGTTTCCATTCAACTCAATCTTCTTCAACTTCGGTAGAGCCTCCTTAGCAGCGGCGGTGAAGACTGTTAGACCCTTTACTCCAATATCGTTGAACTGTAACCTCAAAATCTCCAACTTGGTGTTTCTGCCCTTCTTCAAAGCCTCTGCAAAAATGACACTTCCCTTCCCACCCAACAAGGAATCTCCAACACCCAACTCCTGGATATTGGCCCATCCTCCCACGACTTTAGCCAAGGCCTTTGAGCCCGTAATTGTGAAAGTATTGTCTTGTAAGTCGAGAATCTCAATACCCTTCGCATATTTCAAACCTTCACTCAACAAATGACTAATTCCCTCTTGTCGAATGCCATTCTGTACCATTTTGACTTCCTTTACACCAGTATGCAAGCTATATGCCTTTGCCCAAGCCGTCATACTTCCATTCTCCAATCTGTTGCGTCCGCAAATGACAGTTTCCAAATCTGGAACTTGTTTTCCTGCCGCACGTGCCTCGGCTTTCTTTGCGTGTAATGCGCTAAGTGCATCTGCAATCAGAATACCAGCATGAGGTCCCAGTCCGTTATTATTGAGGATGAGATGTTGAAGTGGAGTGTGCGAAGAAAGGAATGCGACTAGTGGAGCTTGAGTGTTGAGTCCAAAGGCATTATCATTCAAATTGACCGTATGCAAATTTGGGAGCTTGAGCAGGGCAGTAAGGAGAGATGAAAGAGCTTGTGGAATTTCGTTAAGCAACCGTCCAGTAAATATATCCGCCAGGTTTGCAATCTTGATGTAGAGGTCAGCAACTATTCTTGTTCCCTCGTTCTAGGCATCTAGATGCCACTTTGGGGGATTAAGACGGAAATTGATGATGGAAGACCCGACGTACCTTCAAAGTTGTCTTCTCTCCCAAAACCTCTCCAATCACCCTACAAGCCTCAACGCCCAAGGTGTTTCCCAAAAATCTCACTTCCTCTACATCTTTCATCTCCCTCAGTGTCTTAATATGCGGCTCGACATCGGCGGCGGAATCCAATTTCAATCCCTTTCCTTCCAACGAGAAGATTTTTGTTGCGGTAGTCATCTTGGGTCTTAACGTTGCGCAGGTATAACAAGTTTCGAAAGAGATAGAAAAAAAACAAAAATTTGCAAGTAAGAGATCTAGTTGCAGATTGTTGAAATTGATGGATGCGGCAATGTTTTTAGGTGGTGGGGGTTGCAGCTGCAGGTCTTCAAATGCTCAGGGTTAAGAAAGGCTAATCTCGATTTGCTCGATTGACGGATCGGGTAGACTTTTTACCGACATGTCGGCCGCAGACGGCCGCTCGGTCCGGGATAATGTCGTGATGTTATGTGAGAGATGGAATTTTGGAACTTTCTTACAAATACAAATACAAATATATAAATCCATATACAAACGCTCCACGAACACAACAAATTGAGAGGCAAAATTACAACCAAGTGTACATGTACTATTTACAAAGCCTTCTAAAAGACGATATTCGACATATGAACATGTCAGCATCTGCAATCAACATGCGTATGTCTCTTTCTCTAGTTCAAAGTTCTTTGCCCCATTTGGAGTGAGCAAGTTATTGATTCTGAAATCAGCTACATCGGCCACCAGCGCAAACATGGGCGTAGATCTTAAACCGACTGGAGAAGCTTCTGCAAAGCCCAAGGTACGGACCCATTTTCTTTCCATGATTGACAATTTGGAACATTAGCTAAATACTTTCTGGAAAGCCATGCTGCGTATGTAAAGATGAGAAAGCTGCTCGAGACGAATGTATGCTATTCAGCACGGCCAAGGATCCTCAAGTAGCTTGCGCAAGTATGGTGGAAAAATATAAGAGTTGTATGGCTGGCTTTGGGTTCAATTTGCCATGAGTCAATGGCGAAGACCGCCTGTACGATATTTAAGGATTACAATGGAGTTTGGGCATTGCAACGGCGTTATATGGCGGGATTCGATGGATGTAATGGGCCAAGAAAGGTCACGTAGAAGGATCCTTTTACGGATCTCGTATGATCACGAAGAACCTCCCAACTCTATATTTGAGCAAATCATGTACGGCAAACGAATTTGTCTTGTAATATTGTACAACTTCATAGATAATGGTGAACGGCGAAGAACGCCCTCTCATATAAGATGATTCTTATTCATCCATATTTCCCCGATTACACCCGAACGCCTACTTTTCCAATTGACATCCGTTTCGAGTTTTGGTATCATAATCCTGCAAGCACACTTTGAACTCCTACGCTTCCCGAATCGTCTCTCTTCAATACAAAAGCTTTGAAGTCTGCTTTCTGCAACTTCTTGCTGGCCCCACTTGCAAGCACGGCTCTCGATTTTTCTTTAAGAGCTTCTGCCCCAACGATGAACAAGTTGCCAATGTCACCAAGGATTTCCACTTCACTCGTGATATCCTTTGTTAATGGCCAATCCTTCAGTGCGGACACATAACTTGACATATCTTTCGTAACCATCAAACCACCAGTGGCATTCACTTGGAACTTTTTAAAGTGTTCAAACAGCATGTCTCGAATGCTGATTGCGAGCTCACAGCTAAACACCTCGAGATTCTGCCCATCAACAGCTTGTGCGGCATTCTTAGCCACGCGCTGGAGAAAGTTACAGATAGCAAGACAGGTCGCAGTTTGCAAGGTCTCAATTGAACCAAGATCACTATCCTTCGGTCGAAAGTCCGTTTTTTTCTGGCCTGCCAACAGCCTTGTTATCCAGTTCAGTACCACAGTAATGGTACTTCGCATGATGTCGTTAGCCTTCTTTTCGATTCTCTCCACACTTGCTTTGGTCTGTGATTCCATTCCACGTCGAACAGTGGTGTTTGTTTCTGCAAGGCGTATGAGTACTGTATTAATGAACCGTGACATCACATTTGTAATGATAACTGCTGGTCGCACTGAAGGAAGGTAGGCCAAATCGGGCTCAGTTTTGATGTTCTCTTGAGCGGCAGCTTGATCGGCAGCAGCCTCAAGTGCTGTCTCGATATACACCTCACCCATGCTGCTAAGTAGGAGGTTTAGAAGAGCCGAGACATCTTTAGGTGTGTCGCTTCCACTACCCATCTCCAATGCTCGTCGCACACCTTCCGCAAGCCATTTGAGCATACGTTTGGCATTTGCGACACTTATCACACCATCTTCATCTGTGACTTCAATCTCATTCTTGTTGTTATCAAGGTCTCGAAGGCCAGCAACACGTAACATCATAGCCTTTTGAGTGGGGGTGAGTTCAGACGAGTCGAGACGATCGATGTATGCATCCTTTGCCGAAGATAACAGCTGACTTCCCTGCTGGGCTAAAGAAGCCATGAAACCCGTTGGAACCTTCTTTCGCCGTGAGTGGTAGATAGTGAATTTAAAGAGCAATGAAGAGAAGAGCTCCTCTAGACTCTTTCTTTCTCGATCAATATATGAATTGCCAACCAGATATGGAACGAATAGCTCGTCTAATTGCTGATCTAGACTTTGTGCAGTTTGAGCTGTGCAAGGTTCGGGATGCTCTGTAAGACCATGTGCTTTAAGGTCTTCGATTAAGCTATTAATATAAGTTCTCGAGGCATGCAACGACCTAAGGAAGGCTAAAGAAGAAATAGTGTCGGCCTTTTCAAGCACCATCTCTAGACGCTGCTGTATGGATTGCTGGAAAATGCGCTGAATAAATTTGATGAGAACAACTTCATAGAATGGAAATGCTCGCTTGATAATGAAAGATTCCTCTTGCATGACAGCTCTGATCTCATCAATGAGAGATTGCAAGCTAGGTTCAACTCCTGGGGGCTCAGAGTCGGGATCGGCCAACATTTCCCAAGTCTCATTGTCAGTTGTGACTTCCTCTGCAATAAGTTGACTTCGGTCGATGAAAAATTGATGCTGATTGACAAATGTACCAATAACACTAGATCCACCGTTGAAATCGTGCAAGACCTTTGCGCACTCGAGCATATCATCAAAGTTCTGGCGCCGATAACTGTTGTCAAACTGTTTCAAAAGATCCTTTTCTAAAGTTTCCGAGAATTTCTCTATAATTTCCCTAGTATTGTGGCCTTTGTATCCGACAACGCCGTTTGTAATTCCATTGGCTTTCTTCGAACCATTAGCCCAAGATGCCGGATCTAGCCTCTGGCTCATGCGCATTAGCTGCCTGGCGATAACAGCAGATCTGACTTTGTTTTCCCCTCCACCCTGCCGTCTGATCATATCCTCCAAAGATATGAGCGAACCATTCTCGCTCACTTCTATCCAGCATTGTATTAAGAAATTGGCATCCATCGCACGACGTCTCTGCTTGTCTAAGTCCTCGAGTCTTTCTCCGATTTGGACCGCAATATTTCCCCCTGCCTCCGGCCGCCCATATCGATCTGTGGTTGCGCCATTCGTGCCATTAGGGTTATTTAGTGTTATATCGAGCGATTCAAAGGAATCAATTGACTCATCCAACTTGCGCCCTAGAGTGTCTAATGTTTGATCATGCTGTATCTCGGCCCGCCGAACAGATGTCAGGAGGTCTGTTTCCTTCTCCTCTAGCTCATCTGAAAGTGTCGCAAGCTGTTGCAGGGCACCTAAATTCTCATCAGTATTCGAGAGTATTGATCATTGAGAAAGTGAGCATAAATACTTTCAAACGTCCTTATGAATGGTTTGGCATCAAATGCAGGTTGAGCTGGACCAGAGCGCCTGTTTATCGGAATCGCACTTTCGGACAGTTCTTCCACAAAATCTCTCACTATGAAGTCTTTACTTGAGAAGTTTTCCAAAGTAAAGCTTGGCCCTTTTGGATATAGTGATCTCACTGAGCCACTATTAAGAGATGCCATACTTGAATTTCATGAAGCTTGTATGTGAAGTGCGTTTTGACTTATGGGAACAATGTATCAGTAACATGGGTCGGAGGCGCGGAAAGGTCAGCCTCGCTTGAACCTTGAAGACCTGTGGACCCTCAAAAATCGTGGCCTAGTAATGAATTCCAGCCTTTCAAATGTTCTAGAGATATCTTAGGACACTTCGCTCCCCAATTTTCTATCCATTAACTTAGGATTCTCTACACTTCTTGTGTCACTATCAACATGACTAGTAAATCTAAGGCTCTTGAAGCGTACCGCGAAGATGCAAAGGGTGGACACACCCTATTAACAGCAGAAGAACGAAGAAAGCTTATCGAGGTAAGTTTTGATTTCACCCTGTCGTTGTGTACCTGCAGGTACCCATTCAATTCACTCGTCCACTCATTAACGCTATAATTGTATTTTAGCCATTGCTCCCTTCCGATTTACCCTCGCGCACTTCATCAATCAAAAGCCAAAGTAGATCTAAATCGAAGTCGAAGTCTAAATCGACATCTCATCTTGGCATTCGCAATTTCTTTCGTTTCCAATTGCACGGATTAGTATACGCTGTTGTGCATGCAGTATTTTCGTTATATGTTAGATTGAGGCAAGCATATCATGCGGTAAAGGATCGCATATTTGCGATTTTATTTTACCATCATCGGACGCCAGGATTGATACAGAAGGATGTAAAGGGGTTAGAGAGATTACCCGAGCATGTCAGTGTCATATTGAATCTGGAGGACGGTGCAAGAGGAGGAGCGGGATTGGAGGCTCTAGTCGATGAAGTAGCAGAAATCACAGCATGGTGTGCATGTGTAGGAATTCCAATGTTGTCGGTGTATGAAAAGACTGGTATGTGATTGTAGTATGAAAGAAAGATATGATTGGGGGCGTGCTAATGATGGAATACAGGAATTCTTAAAGGTTATATACCAGCAACGCATCGAGCGGTAGTGAGAAAATTGGCCTCATATTTTGGACCAGATCATCCAGCGTTGTCTATGAGAGCTCCCCATGTACCATCCATGGAATCCTCATCAGCTACGTCGACGTCTGATGCACTTCCTGGCTCTCTACAGCATATTTCGGTGCTACTTCTTTCGAATGAAGATGGCCGGGATTCATTGGTTGACTTAACCAAAACGCTAACAGAGATGTCTCAACGAGGCAAAATTGAGTCAAATGATATTAGCCAAGAGCTCATTGATGCCGAAATTACGGAAAGTATCATGGGAGAGCCAAATCTCTTGATATTGTTTGGGCCCACGGTCGAACTATCCGGATATCCACCATGGCAATTGCGACTCACAGAAATTTTTCACGTGCAAGATAATCACGGAGTTGGATATCAAGTTTTCTTGCAAGCGTTATATAATTATGGTAACGCACAGATGAGGTTCGGAAGATAGATTAGATGTCATTGCAATGCGAGAGTATATAAATTCGGATGGTGGGTGAAGTTTACTTCTGATCAATCCAATCATAGTTCTTTCCATATTCTCATTTCCTTCAGGACGTCATCCCATTTATACACAGGTCCAGTGCCGACATTATAATTATAGTAGTTCTCTGTCCCACCCTTTATCATAGCACGTCTAAAGGTAATATTGATTCTCCCCCCATCATCAGCATTCTTCCCTGTACGCTTGGGGATAGAATGAAGCCAATTTGCCTGCGTCCTACCTCGCATCAATATCATATCCCCGCTTGCAAGTGGCAGCTTGATAGGTTTTGTTTCCGGCGGAGGCGGAGCGTTATCATTTGGTGGGATAGGTTTATGTTTCATGAGGAAATCTCTCCTTGCTCCAAGCGAGTAACTTGCAATAGCTGGCAATGGGCCCAAGAACCTTTCATCGTCACTACTGTTGAAAGTCGGAGAGTCAGTGTGTCCTACCAAAGAAGCATTTTGAAGGAAAATGAAGAACAGAGATCGCATTAGGAAATGAAAACGGTGTATCTGGAGAAGAGGAAAAGTGGGTCTTGAGATCAGAGCATATAAATAGGTGTGGAAGACAGCAAAACCTGTGTACTGTTGACGTACTGATATGAGATCGAATCCGATCCAGATGCATAATAGTTGACAAGACAGAAATTGAACTTGCAACCCGTCGCCATTTCAGTGGAAAGTCGTAAATCATCTAAACATTTAGGGATTGGACGAGGTGGATATTTGGTGTAACATCGCTCTTTCTCAATTTTCTTGCCGCTGTCGGCATCAATAAGTTCCCCGTTGTCATTGAACTTAGATGTTTCATCGAGACCGAATACCGTGGTCCACCTTCTCGAGTTTTAGTGATTGACTTGCATTCAGAAAATGGAAGCCCTACCTTGGAGTTTTGATATGTGTCGATATACCTCCTCGCTTGATATCGTACTCTACACGGTAAAAGGGCAATTCTGAACGAAGAAATTGGAACACCTGACGTTCAAGATATTTGGGAATGTAAGGCTCGAAATAAAGAAGATCGAGATCAGCTTGATCGTTTATCTCTTTGCCAATCGCAGATGGAAACGAAGACAGCTCCGAAGATATGGATGAAGGAAGACATGGTATTGGAAATGGATACGTTAAGTGACGCGTGAATTCGCGTTCCTTCAACGATTAGTGGCGAAAATGAAGCTGTTGTGTTGTATGATACTTACCAATACTTCTCTTGTTGATTTCGCTTCTTCTGTTGTTGCCAATTCTGATACTCTGGGTTTCTTTGCCGGTGGTTTGAAGAAGGAATCTATCGTTCTTTTCGCTGTCGCCATGTTGAGATAAAGTCCTTTATAGAGCTACACAACAGCACTCAACGCGTCGGGAAATCTCAATGAATATAGCCTTTCATGACATCACCACCTGATTCGGTCACAGCCTCGCGCAGCCTTATCACTAGCTTATGATCTAAAATATCTCGCTTCAGCCTTGTGCGAAATTATGAATCGCCTACACACAAAATCAAAACCTTCACAAGAAATGACAAAAGGATATGAAATTATGGAGGTTTGTTTGCATTCCGTGCTAAAAAATGGCTATACTGATATCTTATATAGAAGTCTACAGTAACATCTAACGACCAAATGTCATTGTTTCGCCCACCCGTCGTGCGCTCCGCAGCGGGAGTACTCGATCGTGCTCTTTTTTCCAAAACTATACCAATTTCCGCAGCGAGACTTATGAATAATAAAATTATATCGAAATGTCGATCGCAATTGACGAAAAGCAAAGAAATGTTGTTGGAAGATAGAGTTGCGCCTATACGATCGGATCCAGATCCAGAATTTGCGGCGAAAGGTGGAAAGTGTTTGCTTCTGAATCCTAAAGTAAAACATGATGGTATGGTACCTCAGATTTCTCAGAGGGTGTAGAATGAGATTCTGATTTTATTTGGCAGATCCTACCACTTGGAGTCCAATTTTACACGAAGCTGTAAAGGCACAGGAGTTGGGAGTCATCCCATTTGATTTGACTTTGGGTTATGATCATTGGAATTATAGTATGTCATTTTCTAGTCTCCGATTGCAGCTATAGAAATTAATCTTTACAGTTGATATTATGAAATCTATTCTTCCTGAAGATGCCCAAGGAGAAATTCCAGTCGGCTTCGCCATCGTCGGGCACGTTGGTAATACCCCTCTTTCCAAGCGTCTGAACTTCTCTAACAGTATCAGCCCATCTCAACCTACACGATGAATATCTTCCATATAAATCTCTCGTTGCGGCAGTTCTTATGGACAAAAATCCCACCATTCGTACGGTCATCAACAAAATTGATGACGTGGGCACCGTGTCTGAATATCGGACTTTCTCGTACGAAGTGCTCGCCGGTGAAGACAACATGAATGTTGAAATTCGCGAAGGAGATTGCACATTCCGATTCGATTACTCGAAAGTTTATTGGAATAGTAGATTGCAAACGGAACATAAGCGATTAGTAGATCTTTTTGAACCTGGGGATGTCGTTTGTGATGTTATGGCGGGGGTGGGTCCATTCGCCTTGCCAGCGGGAAAGAAAGGGGTTTTCGTGTGGGCAAATGATTTGAATCCGGATAGTTATAAGGCTATGAAAGATGCGGTCATTAGAAACAAGGTATGTCTCTTTTGCTGAAGATCTCGCCTCCTCTTTTCATGATGATTTCAATATCACGACGGTCAACATAAACCACAAGTTGGATTAATTTGATGAGAATGCCTTTGACAAGGCGCTTTAATCTGATCAAAATTCTATTCTTCAATCTCACTGAAAAATCACAAAAGCTCATATAACTAATAACTTTGCAGGTCGAAAATTTCGTTCATCCCTTTAACGAAGACGGCCACAAATTCATCCACCAAGCCGCGGATGAAATCCTCCAACTCGCCGCCACAAATCAAAACACCATTACTATCGCTCAAAAACGTCCCTCGCGTAGTGCTCCTCCGTCAAGTCAACCACCTCCACCTCCCAAAATCCTCACTATCCCTAACACCATCTCCCACTTTGTAATGAATCTCCCTGCCACCGCCATAGATTTCCTTCCCTCTTTCCATGGCGTCTATCACAAATCTCAACACCTATTTGCTCCACACACCGAAACAAAATTACCAATGGTGCATGTCCATTGTTTCGCGGCGAAGAATGAAGATAACGAGGCGGCTAATATAGAAATTTGTGAAAGGGTGAGCGAGAAGTTGGATATGAAAATTGAGCAGGGCGATAAGTATGAGACGAAAGTTTGGGATGTGAGAGATGTGGCGCCGAAGAAGAGGATGTTCTGTGTTAGTTTCAGAATTCCAGAAGAGGTAGCTTTTGGGGAGAGGAGGGGTTAGACGGTAGTTGAATATAGCGAACTAGCTATCCGAGTTAGATTTCAAGGAAACAGGCTACCTACCTATAGAGACGACATATATTTGGATCTGGTATGAGAGTTGAATAAGAAGCAAAGAGAAAGCTACTCCCGTCCCGTAGAGGCTACATTTGCTTGAATACAATGGGCACTGCTCACCTACCTACAATAACAATATTAGATCACGCTTTCTCGGTTAAAAAAAGTATACAATAGAGAACATGCAATGTACATTTAAGATTTTTTATGTCCGAAGCCAAGTCCAAGTCTAGGTACCTACTTCGCGTGTCACATCGCACTGCATGATTTCCTCCCTGCATTCACCAACCGGGATTTACAAATCAAAGGCGAAAGAAAGATCAGACCACTATTTTCACGCAGACGCTTTGTGTAACGGGCTTGGGGGTCCAGTAGCGTGGGGGCGCGGGATGGGGTATTAGTCATTTTCTATGGCTTGGGTGTGTGGACTGTACATGGGAAGTATTGCTTGTGTGTTTGCTTTTATGTGTCTGTGCATGTAGGTATTGTATTGTATGTGTATGTGTATATGTATGTAGGTGTATGTATACAAGCATGTAAGCATGGATCGGTATTTATTTTAGGTATGCATGTGCGGAACGGCAAGTAGTTGAGGTAAAATAGAGTGTGGAGAGAGCACGACATGGAGATACAGTGTGGCTTTGCTATTCGTATCATTTGAGGGGTTTGCTTGATTTGTTGCTTTCTTTCCCTCTTTATCTCGTCGGTTTTGATCTTTTGTGGAATTCTTATTGGGTGGGTTTGGGGTTGGCGTTGTGGATGTGGGATGATTTGGTATGGTATGGTATGGTATGATGGATTGTGTTGTGTTGTGTTCACGTGTATTTGCAGTCTATCTCGACATCTATTGATCTATTGGAGAATATGTCGAATGGCTTCGATATTTCCTGGACCCCAAAGTTTTTCACAGGTGGATTATGGAATAGTAGATAGGGATAGGGGTGATGAATGCAGACGGAATACTATCGAATATGTAACTCTATCCAGAGCGAAAGAGATTACGATGTCCATCTCACTACCCCAAACATTAAGGGATTTTCCAAATTCGATTCTGCGGCATCCCGGTACTGCATCTGCACTGTCCGCAGTCCCATTCGGAGACCAGGGAGAAAGGTACCTGTACATCCGTATGCTGTGACGTTCGAGGTACCTGGCTCGTCTATTCGGTACATGTTCGACCACTTGTGTTTGCCCGATGCAAAATATGGAATCATGAACCATGTATCATGTATCATGTACATCATTGTACATAGACGAGGAGAAGACGATGTGTTGAGATAAGGACCCTTGAAGAAAACCCCTTGAACAAGTACTCTTGAAGCAGGTAGGGGTTGGGATACCACACTGTGATAGATGAGATGTATTTGGTACTTCACCGAGATTTTGATAGAGTCCCATTGACTCCTTAGAAGATGATCAAATAAGTGGTGCTGTCTAAAAAAAAAAGGAAACTTGGTTATTGGAACCTACTCAATCTTTGATGGGAATTGGCAAGTTAAACGTTGCTTTCCTAATCGATGGAACACTGACATGCATATACCAAGATATTTTTGATTATCCATGTAATGGCAATTGAATCTTGACATGATGAACCAATCTATTTCCCGAAGATCCGTATCCGATTCTGAAAGAAGCCTATTGTCCCAGAAACGACATTCATCGTCTCAAGAGCCCGTATCATGTGAAAGTGGCTGCAGCGACACTTGCGCGGCTTGCATCAGACAGAGAGGGCTTGCATAAGCTTCGCGCCATCACTACGCCATCATTAATTTATGCATGTACTATAACGTGTCATTCCGAGTGTTCCCGATGCGACGATGGACGATTGGGGAATGACGTGAGGAGAAAGTTAAGATACGAGGGGGGTGGGATGCAACTGTGGATGTATAAAGGTGGTATGTTGATGTGAGGAGATTAGAGATAAGATTTGAGGAGGGAGTGAGAGGGGGGCTGGAACCTTCTATTTCATGTATAGATATTTGGGGATTGTGTTTGTGTATGAATACTTGGTGTTAAGTTTGTGGTTTCGAGATCATTTGGTGGTATTGTGCTGCTTGGTTGTGACTGTGAAGGTGACCATTTCCAGATAGCGGGGTAAAAGGGATAAAACCAAAGGAACTACCCTTCCAACTGACATCTTTCAGCACGAATAATTGGCATCTACGACCGGCAAGTTTCAAGCTATCAAACCAAAATGTGATACGCAAGCCACTTGCATTCCAAGAAGCTTCTTTCACATGATAGGGGACTGATTACCGAAAGCGTCGTCGGTTGCTCAAAACCACATGCCGTGTGTAAATGAGTTCGCTCCTCTCTACAAACATACAAAATTCAGGAGAGACTATTTCCAGTATTGTATATATCAAATGAGTGAACGTGCATGTATGAAATTTGGCGTGCAATGTCTTTGCAAATCACGACCATGGTGAGTTCCAGGGGATTTATGTTGTGTCGTTACCAGGAGTTCGTAGCACGGCGCAGAGGGTGAACCCGTTATCATATGATGTGTGACGGGCACACGGGTAAGGGGGAGATCAGCATGGGCTTGATATACTGGGGTGATGATGAGGACATCCAGATTGATATGCTGGGGTTGTGAGGACATCTAGATTAATTCCCTAAGAATATATCCGTGGTGGTGTGGGTGAAGAGGTAGCAATGGGCAGGTGTCTGTGATTGTAAACAAGAGCACATGAATCATGAATGTCAACTACCTCGATGTAGCGTGGAAGCTGCATTGAAAAGGCTGGTTACTACTGCAACGATTGAGATAGTAGAGAGCTCGAGTGTAAACTATGTTGTGAACTGCAGCACTGCTTGTTGAGGAGATCGCCATGAATGCGATCTCCATGAATGATTAATCAATACAATTGTCATGTTCGATGACAACATAACAAACGGTTTACAGTCCAGCAAGATTTGATAGGAGAGAGGAGAAGAAGAAGATAAGGCGTAAATGTTTGTGAGTGCGTGCGTGTGTGTGCAGTTCATGTACCATGTACCTACTATGTACATACTACCTGCGTAGTTCATACCGTCTCCCGAGTACCCAAGGTATTGAGGTGGTATTGAGGTGGTATTGAGGTAGTATTGATTGAATTGTGGAAAAATAGTACCTAGATAGGTGAATCAGAAACCTTGCTCTTGCATTTGGTGTGGATGACTTTCTGAGCTTCTGAGCGACTTTCTCCCTATCAATTTGTTATCGATTGGTCAATGGTTCACTGGTTTACTGGTTTACTGGTTCAATGGTTCAATTGCTCAAACCCCCCAAATCAAACCCCCCACTTGATAATGGACTCGTCGAGACCCTTTGAACCCTTGATAGTCTGTCCATGCAACAATGCCCTGCTTCAGCCCTCCATCCTCTACTCTGTCACTCTGTATATAGAACAGAAATGAGATGGAAAACACTTGCGCCATGTCGCCCATGTCCTCCGTACTACTGTATGAGATTTTGGCCAAAGACTCCACAATTCGGCCGGATAAATTCTTCTTAACTCTTTCTTAACTGTGCGGGATACCACTTTGAGATTATCATCGGTCGGATGTAACTGTAACTCTCCCATTTTAAGAATAAAAAATTTCACATCTACCGGGCTCCCGATATCTTACAACCGTTGAAATTTTCTTTCAGAATTATTGTTAACTTGCTGGGTGATTTTGTTTAGATTCCGTCTTCCTTGAAAAGTCGTAAAGGTCATCTGTTCTGTTGATTGTTCTCCCCTCCCCAGCCCCTCAGAGATGTCGCGTTCTGATAACCGCAAATTTCTGATTGCTGGCTATTTCCTGCACTGATGGACTGATGGCGAAAGATTTTCGGCGATATGAGTCAGGTTGTCCCTGAACTTGCATTGGAATGCCAATGTAAGAATATAGCTGCTTCTACTACTTTATAGTTTAGGTTCTGACGCTTCTCCTTCTCATTGGATATTGTAAGTTGTAAACTGTGTCGATGTCGTTAACGGACTTCCGATAAACCGATAAGCTGTATATCGTAGACCATGATGAGGGAGTCTTCTCGGCACATAAAGTTGTGCTTTGTATAGAAATCACATCCAGAGAGTCCACTCTGTGGCTTGTATGAGCTGCCAATAGAGTAGCTGAGAACCAATTTTCAAGCTTTGTAGGGGACTTGTTAAATTTGGAACCACTTTTTTCGAAATGCGGGATGTGCAATGTGTGTATATCACTACGAATACTCAAAAAAAATACGCTCGTGTTTGACGACTTGTATGAAGCGATTATTAATATGACAAAGTGCCGCATATTGTGTACGCCCGTCCAATGTTCATTCCATATCGAGCTCCCATAACCTTGAGCATTCAATACTTGCTGCAGGAAGCGATATACTCTTGGATGCCTGTCTGTTATTTGATGCTTGTTCTTGACGTCCTTATCAGGATCCGGACGTTGATAACATAATTCTAATCCCTTCACAGGTGTCCACATATCTATTAACTTTCTCTAGTGCTTAATTCATGTTGAAAAGAACGATTGAAACCTGATTTTGCTTCACCATAGTTAGATGGATTGATGTCGAAGGGATGGACAAAACATGTGAGGGCGGTACAAACCCCGGGGGATCCTTCATAGATGTCAATGATCATGCAGATGTCGTATTTGGATAGGACTATGCAGAGATGACAGCGCAAGTTGTTCGACGGCACGGGTTGCACGTCCAGATTATCAACAAAGGACAATGCGTACCGGCTCGGTGTAGACATCGTTGACCTTCGTTTACAGCAATACGGCAGTGAAACTCTTACAATGTAATTACTTTTGGACAACTAAGATCTGAGAAACACTTTATCGGCCAAACCCGAGGTAAAATTGATGGCTCCTTAGTGGTGCAGTCAAAAGGCTGCATATTTCTTGGAAGTTGGAAATGGACGATCTCCCGTCGGGCTCGGTTTCCTATCAGTCAATTCTAGGCCCATATTTGTAGAAGAAGCGCCGAAAGTAATAATCTAAAATTATCAACTCTCAATGCCGACAATACACTTGCAGCGTTTGGTGAAGAGAAGCAGGAAAGAATGGTCTGAATCCAACATTACAACACAATCAATGAAGCAGAACTGTTTGGAAACACTTTGGTAATTTCCCCGGATCACCGAAGGATTATACTTTGAACTTTGATTCCTTAGCAATGGACCTAGGTATATACGTGTAGGCCAAGTTTGAAGATAGCCGACATTCTAACTTCTTACATGCTGCCACTCCAAAGCCATTGCATGTGGTTTCTGTCAAAGCGAGCGAATAAAGTATTCTGAGATGAGATTATTGCGTGACCGACTACTCCAACTTCTCCAGCTACTCCGACGAATACAATTAGTGTGAGTGGATTCTGGGATAACCTACCGTATAAACTTAACTACTCCAAAACATACTTTTCCCATCATGGAACAAGCTTTGACTAGAATATTGGACATTTCTGTTGATTCTTCAATCTGGAAAGAGGAAATAAGGGGTAACCTTGATTCTAATAAGTCTGATGTATCTTGGAGTAATCGAGGCCAAACAGCATTGTCTTGATATTTGGTTATGCTGCTCGAAGAGACAGTTGAAGTATGGTTGGTATAGACAGCAAACCCCAAGTAAGACTGAACTTCGGTAAAACACTCGCGATATAAGAGGTTTTAACATGGATTCTTTCTTGATATCCCCAGGGGTGATCTAGGAACTGGAAAACTAACTGTCGTTCCGGGCTATCTTGAATCTAAGCCATCGCCTCATGGGGTAATTGGCATTTTTAGTGGCAATGGCAACGAGAATTTTCTCTCCGAGCCACCAGCCTACTGCTGCAGCCAGTGAGTCTTCGGTGTTGCTCGTCTCCAATGATCCCCACATCGTCCCGCAGAGAGAGAAATAACGGGGTGTGATTGGCGGATAGGGCACAACCATGGAGAATTCTAGGTTCGGGAAATCGGGTTCGTAAGTTGAAGTGTTTGTCGTCTGTCGTTGTTCTCCTCATCTTGAGCGCCAGCCTAGTGCGATTAGTGAGCTTGGTATGTTAGTAGGATTCAGGCAGGAGGTAGCGACCGGATTCATTATCTTCTGATATTGACCTTCTATCATCGAAGCAACGGTGCGACATTAAGCATCTGAGACTGATGTGATATCTCATATCAACCTGGTAGCGAATAAACATGAAATTCTCGGTGATTGAACGTTGATGAGCATTTCGCTTCCACCATGTCGGTCTGGAAGGATTGATCTGCCCCAGTCTACAACGCTATAGGTGTTTTATTACCTGTCAGATACCAGGATATAAAATGTGAGAGGTCTTGAGGTGCGAGAATTGTTAGTGGTTTGATGTGATTATGCGGGAGATGCAGAAGTAGAGGAGAGATATAAGCATGTAATTCAATGTGCGTACAAAGTATAGAATTTACTCGGCAAGACTCGTTCGGTAGAATCATTGCAGTGTAGCACAAGTACACGTAATCTACTGGAATTTACCTGTGTAGCAGAAGGTAACAAAGCATCCCCAAACGTGTTCATTCCACACATTGATCGATGTATCAAAGAGCAGCTTTGCTTAGAATCTCAATGAGTAGCTATTATACGAGACTATCTAATAGATAAGCTACTGTGTAGAAACAATGGAAAAGGCCGAGAGAATCAATTCGCTCACAACGCTCAGGCCTAGATAGCAATCGAGACAATCTCCCCCTCTCTCTATACTGTATTCGTATCGAGGCCACTGTCTGTTGAGCCATTCTACCTATCAGGAATCAACATCAAATGATAAATGTTTGAAAGTGTTTCGTTTCCCCAGTCTTCCAAGGTTCTTCTCCAGGAATCAGAAAGCTTATAGGATAACCTACGGCCAGAGTCCACACCTTCCGAGAGACAAAACGATAGAGAGAGTTTAAAAGATCTCGATACTATTGGTGATTAGGTGTATACCTAGGCCTATAGCTGACTGATGGTAAGGTTCTTACGAAGGAATCAAAAGCTAAAAGTTCACGAGAAGAGAGGTATCTAGGTATATCAGAGGTGAATGCTCTGACACACCGGATTTCGTTGGGCTCTCTCTGTCTCAGATTCCACGAGATTAGGATAGGGAATGCAAATATTCATCATGGAATTGTTAATTTTAAATTAACATTCCTTTCTTTACAGATACTTCCTCATTGAGCGTAATGAAAGTCAGGTGGTGAAAGAGAAGGAATTCTGTAACGTATAGGTAGGTAGGTGGGTAGGTAGTAGGTACGTATGTAATTTGTGTTGTTGTATATTGGCTGTGCCATATGTATAGTACGTACCTAATCTTAAGTAATGAAATCAATTGGGAGCAAGTGAATGGATGAATAATGATGATGATGATCATGATGATGATGATGATGATGATGCAAAGTGTATCAATGTCATGCAATAGCTTTGACTACTCAACGTTCTCAGTACCTACTCATCAGTAGATAGTAGATTGGATACAGAGGTCCGGTCGAAACCAAACACTCCGCTCACACATAGACTGGACCGACCGACCGACCTAGGTATGTGATGTATCAACGGCGTCTTCGTAGTCTCGCACTTCACTTCTATTTCTATCCACAAGATCTAACCTTTCTTAGCACGAGATAAAGATCTAACGTCTTTCGTCATGTACACTACACTGCCAAATAGAACAGATAAACGCACCACCAACCTTGGAAGCTTATTACCACTTTTATTGCTATGTAGCACTTGTTGCTGCTGCTCTGTACGACACCACTGTGTACATATCACGCACATCAACTCACATCAACTCACATCAACTCATATCAAAACTCACTACAACGTACGCACATGTCACATATCAATATTGTTTACCCTGATCCTCCATCCAATCCAATATCCCAAACCACACGGCCTGTTGTTACATTCACGCCTCACGCCTCACTCCACACCCCCCTCCCTCCCTCATCCACCCACCCACTCGCCTCAATCCACTCATTCCATTCGCAACCCACCCACGCACTATCCACTTCCCACCCACTTTTCAATTTAGAAAAAATTCCGTACCAAAGCCACTTCATGAGTGTCCAAGTTCCTAAATTCCAAGGGTCGAGAACTTCTTCTTTTCTTGTCTTCACTTACACTACTATCCCTAGTACAAGAATAAACTTCCTCCAAAGAAAAAAGACTTTCCAACTAAATTCTTCACAGATCAATCCTCACTTGATTTGATTTGATTTCTTACTTCACCTCGATCCATTTCTCGTTTCTCATTTCGCTTCTTTCCATTTCCCAATTTCCATCTTCCATCTTCCATCGTCCATCGTCCATCGTCCATCGTCCACCCTCCATTCTCCATTCCCCCATTCTCCACATTCACTCGTTTCTCTTATCACCTACAAACCTAAACACCAAAGCAACCGTTTTCCTTTCCAATCGATAACCTGTTGTATCCCTACTGATCACTTGGAATCCGAAATCCTTTGAATACCACCAAATCAATTGCAGCTCACTCCAATCCATCAATAGAAACGTCAATTGTGGAGAATTTCTACTGCAACTCAATCCTGCCTACTATAATAACTGCCAACCTACTACCAACCACACACACGTTCGCAAACAACCTCTCAGTATTTTGGACGTCCTCGAGTTTATGATCAATGTCACAGTTATCATACAAGCTTTGAATCAACAGAATCGAAAGGCAGCAATTCTGGAAACGGTACAGAAGTCAAACGAAGAGGAGCTCATCCATCTCAATAACAGGTCGTTCTGACCTTAAACCACATACTCCGCCACCAATTAACCCAACGCTTCTACCGGAAGGTATTATCGCAGAAATGGCGGTAGTCCTCAATTCGGAAGAAAACTCCTACTTTTCGTCAAGTCCTCTTCGTCGATCACACTCCCAGCCCAAATTCGTCACACAACCGTCGTCATATTCACAGTCTCTATCTCGATCAAACAGCGTAAAATTCAACCCAATAATATCACCCAGTAATTCCTCAGCCTCTTCGGCACCATCTTCTCCACAAACCCTACATGCCGATTCTGTCGTTCCTTCATACTCGTCAACACCAGCTAGCAGCTTGTCGCTCGATCATTGCGACGATGCAGACGATGAAGATCGAATTTACTTTCACACCTATGACGATACAGGATATTGCGATCAAATTGAAGATTTAGAGCCACCAACCAGTCCACACACTGGCGATTCCTATGCTGTCTCACCCATTTCAAATGATACCTCTGTAATCTCTCGACCTGGATCCCCAGAAGTACCACAAGCACATGCCGAGGATGACACTGCACTACAAGCGAAACCTTCGCGGCACGTTGATTATTTATCACACAATTGGAAGGAAGAGGATATATGGGCATCGTGGAAACTTATTGTGTCAAAGGGGGGTGAATACTCTAATCATGAACGGCTAGAAAATGCTTCGTGGAGAACTTGGATGAAGGCAAAATATAAGCTCAAGACCATTTCGCCTGAAACACTTAATTGGTGGGTTTCCATGATTTCACTCCTACTATTGTGAACATACTGAATCGAAAAATGACTGACATTCTGTAGGTTGAAGGATTGTGACGTGACCTGGCTATATGGCCCACTTCAAGCTGGACCAACCACATTCAACGCCCCAGATACTTCTCCTGTCAGCAGCAGCAGACTATCGAAATCAAATTCCTTTTTACAAAAGAAGCCAATTCTCAAGAAACGAAGCATGTCAGAAATAATGCTCCAAAGGTCGTTGTCATCATCTTCATTACTCAAACAAGCTGCTGCAGCAGTCCAGGCACAACAATCTGGAGACGGGCGCCCTGGTATAATCAGGGCTTCATCTGACTACGTTCCATATGAATTTGCAAGTAGACAATCAGAACAAACTGATTTAAGTATGCGTTCATCGGTTACCTCGTCAGGACTGATCACCCCTGGGACTGAAAAGAAACACATCAGTTTTAATGAACAAGTATCGCAATGTATAGCCTTGGAAGTCAAGGGCGATGATGACGACGAGCTGGACTATAGTACTCAAGACTTTGACGATAGTGACTCTGATGATGGAGCTATCATGATGAAGAAAAGCACTTCTAAACGACAACTTCCACCAATGAGGAAGAGGATAATTTCAAGAGTCAACTCCATGACCGATAGCAAAACCATTGCAATGTTACCATCCACAACACTCAAGTACCGAGCAGACACCCCCGAGCCACAGGAAACAGCTATGAAGCACAGTGGATCTTTTCACGGAGGGAAGCTGTCACCGTCGCCCTCTCAAGACACCTTGAAGCCTTCGAAACCTTCAACACGAATGCTTCTAGGTGATGATGAAGACGATGATGATATCGATTGGCAACCACCCAATTCCTTTGCCCATAGAAAAGATAGCGTATCCATTGCGCAAGATCGATTCCACAGTCTGAGCACCTCGGACTCTGTCGGTAACGAGGAGCCTTCTGGTATGAGGAGGACGCCATCTGGCATGTTTATGCCCTATGAAGAGGACGAAGATGATGCTGTATCTGAAGGACTTTTTGGAAAAGTTGTCGATACTGTAAATACAGCAAAGGACATCGCACATGTCATCTGGAATGTCGGATGGAGGCGTTAATTTTCAGAAACGGACAGCGGCTCTCGAAAATCTCCCTGTCATTCCAAGGGTCAACTCATGCACACGATACAATTATTGATCGAAATATAATGTCGACGTATATACGGCGACTTTTGTACATAATATTAAAGCACATATAGATGCTGCATTTACACACCGGGTTCAGGAACCACAATTGGGATTGGTCGGCGTTTTTGGCTTGGGAACGGTTTTTGCTCTTAATGGGGTCAGGGCTTGAGGATGATGACCAAAATTGTATTTTGGCAATGGGTTACGCATAAAGGGTTCGGGCAAATTCATCACGATTGGGGGAGTGGGCTTTCACCGGGTATACGAGGGACTGGTTTGTCTTATGGTGAGGAGGAAAAAATTGGGTTTACACTGTACGATGGGGACCATGGGTTGTGCGCAAGCACACTATATAAATGCACACCTCACTGCATTTTCGCAATAATGCGAATTGGCGCACGCCATACCTAGGGAGGAAAAGGAGAAGAGAAAGAAACTGGCGAACTATTGAGCATGTACACCACCAATACAGTAGTCAACAAAAATGAAAAATATACAAAGCAAATAATCTCTTGAGCTATGTGATGCAAAGTAATGTGGTTAAGTTGTGATTTGATGGTACGTAAGGAATAAAATCGGCTTTGATGAAGTGTCGTCATATATTTACACTAGATGAGAAAACTTTGCAGCATCTTTCATTCATTCATCCTTTTACGATCATTCCTAGAATTTTCCCTATGATTTCTATGGTCCATCCTATGAGATTTAAGTATCGATACCTTAGTATGCTGTGCTAATTTTTCCCTTTGTCGCCTCCTATACTTCTAGAATGCCACATCCCGCATCCCGCATTTGCGCCTTTCTCCTGTTGGATTTTTCTGCATACTGATGATCTAGATTGAAGATTTGATTGATTGACTGAATGACTGACTGACTGACTGACTAATTGATTGATTGTATTGATGGTGCAATAAGGGTGCAGTGCCGGGATTACTAGGGTTGTTTATGTTGATGTGGCGATTTTGGGAGGGAATTGTGGATTTTAGGGGTCCTTTTTAGAGTGTTTTTTTTTTGTTAGTTTTTCTTTTGGTGGTGTTTGGGATGGGGATTGGGTTTAGCTTTAGGTTTTGGAAGAGGGGGGAGGGATGTTTGAGGGAGGATGGAAAATGGGAGCTGGGAGTTGGGAGTTGGGGAAAGATTTCACGCAAGCAAGCAAGCAAGCAAGCAAGCAAGAAAGAAAGAAAGAAAGAAAGAAAGAAAGAAAGAAAGAAAGCAAGATTAGATTATGTGTGTATGTATGTATGTATGTATGTATATGTGGGATTATACTAGACTACATGGAGTATATGATCAAGAAATTGATAGGGATAAAGGAGATAGATGTATAGACAATAGTAGAGGTATCCTTATTCCTCTTTTCTTTTCTTTATTTTTTTCGTTTTTGCATTTGCTTTTGTTTGCTTTTTTGTCTTTGATGCTCTTCTTCTTCTTCTTGTTCTCTATCTTGTAGTCGGTCTCTTCGTTGCATCCAATCGTACATGATCACGTATCTACAAATCCGGGGTAGAGTGCTAAGGAGAGCGCCAGAGCGTTAGTCATTCAGTTACTAGGTAGGTAGCTAGCTAGCTAGCTCAACCTCGGGATGGCAAAGACGCGCGCATACGGAGATACCTAGCTCGGAGGTAGATATTTTCTTCATTATGTTACTCACTCACTCACTCACTCACTCACTTAGTTGGCGCGCTAGCCAGTTAGCGAACTAGGTAGGTAGCTGCATCACTCAGCCTCCTTTTCGATCCGTCGAGCATTTCTACAATCAATTCCAAATCGTACTCATCCATCCATCCATCCATAGGAATTCATTTGACATGTCAATTTCGTCCATCCATTCCTCCAATCCTCATTTTCCCCCTCTCGAGCCCCCCTCGCTCCCTGCGGCTCCCCTCATTTTTCACACACATGAGACATCTGACCATCCACCCCATATCCACATCCGCATTCCCAATTGCAACCCCACAAATTGGCTCGCGTGCCATACATACATACTTACATACTTACATACATACTTACATACATGCCACACCGACATATACTGAGCACTCTGCACATAACAGATAGGTAAGCAACCAAGCTCGCAAGCTCGTCGATTACCCCATCCCAACCCTTCTCATGTAATGCACGCCACGTTACCCCAAGAAATGGCCCGAAACGTTTAAGTCGATCGACAAATGAGGCGGACTAGACGGGGTCCAAGAGTCAAGACACAATACTCCGTACCGTACATTGAGACACCTATAAGACCAAGTCCCTTCCTTCCCCCTCCCCCCCCCCCCCACTTTATCAAAGCTTTTTTAACTTTATATTTATACATGATTTACAATATTGGTCATGAGACTACTTGTTATTGGAATCTCCTCCCCTTTTTTTGGTCTCTTGCTTGCGTTTGATATGTGGAGTTACTGCGTAGCTATGGATGCATATTGATGGCGATTAAATATTGACGGGTATCGATACATGCATGTACTGAGAAGAAATATGCATAGAAATTAGCAATTAGAATTTCTCACCTGATCCTTCCATATCTAGTTAGTATCTACCTACCTACCTACCTACCTACCTACCTAGGCGGCTATAGTAAATCGCGTATAAGCTCGAACCAGAATTCTACACATAATCAATCATCCAAAAATCAACAAACAAGGGTGCACACATACATAGTAGTACATAGGTACATAATACATAGTACATGTGCGTACCATCATCATCATCGTCATCCTCATTCCAAATTTCATCCGTCCACAGTATCTCTATCCATCCATCCATCTATCCCCATAACCCCTATCACCCATTCCCATGAAACCCCCGAATCCAACAAACAAAACGGTCCATAAATACCAGGATCCCCAACGCAGTTCCTGACAATCATTCCATCATCTCTATGCATCTGACCGCCGATCACGGCGTACCCTGAAAATCCGCACCGAAAATCATGGCATCACAAAAGATGGGGAAGATATGCCGTGGGATGGGTGTGTGGGGGGGAAAGTTGGGAGAAATACAGGGGGGAGAAACAAGGGGGATCCCGAGGCTTCGGATAATGGAATTTGCTGGGTTGTACCTAGGTTCATGAAATTTTTTTTTTTGGTGAAGTTTTATGAAAGGGGACGGGGTTTTTATGTCGTTAATGATTGATTGTAGACAGGCACGATAGGTAACGGTTATATGTAATATCATGTACAGTTTTTATATTGTTATCGTTGTTAGAGTTGTGAAAATTGATAAATGCACGTTAGCTAGGTAGATGGTTAGTTATTAGATCACCCGGATGTATTAAATAGTAATAGTAAATAGTGATTATAGAAACGAGTGTACCTAGTATTTTTTGTAAATTATGTTACTAGCTAGCTTGTTGTATACCTAGGTAATTGAAATACTACCAAACAATATATATAATCAGCTTCAACTTGTGACTGTGTAGTGTGTACTGAGAATGAAAGCTCCTGTATCGATCGGGAATAACTGAGAGTTGGCCAAGAATTCAAGATACTCGTAAAGAGATTGTGATTGCATTTTTTTGAGTGGCTCCTCGAGATGTGAGAAGAGCTCGCTACCCCTAATCACCAGGAGTATGCCTAGTTGATTTAGCACTTTGAGCAAGAGGGAAAAGGCTGATAGTTCCGGTGGCAACAAAGTCAAATACCAAAAAATATACACAACTAAAATGTACACAATATCATCTCATCTATCATTGTCATTAATTCATAACCAAGTAACTCACTACAATTCTTCCTCCCTACTGACCTCTTATGCTATTACCAAAGCACTGTTTGTCGAGGTCCCACCACAATACACATCAGACAACTTGCTACAGTTCATCCTGGAACCCTTTAACTCGAGACTAAAATCTCCAAGAAGTTATTTAGTATTATAATAATCCGCCGTCTACCACTGAACCACCCCCTCTTCCTTCGCATCTCCAAATCTCAGTACTCCATGTTTTCTCCTTTCCGTAAGCCACCTATCAATCCACATCTTCATTCGTTTCCTCCCAGTTTCACTACCGACATTGACAGTGGGAACCACCTTCTCAATTCTTAAACCCATAACAAACATCGTCAACTCTCTGAAACTGCTATGTTCAGAATACGGTACTCCAAAACATTGCGCTTCCTTTGTACTTCCTCTCTGTGGTACCAACTCTCCCATGTTGTATTCCGATTTCCAGTTTGCAGCAGTGAGAATCGTATGAATCGGCGGAGAATCTACAAAACGAGAATTCGGTGGCTTATAACTCCAACCACTAGGTCGAAAACCCACAACACGTGTGAAATGGGGCTTATAGCCAGTAAGGTAGTCTTGTAAAGTTTCGGGCCGTAAATCCATGAGCATCTGCATATGAATTTGTGCCTCTCGAGGGTCTGATGTCAGGCGACTTGTAAGTTCGGGATCTTCTAAAGCGGCACAGATACGCATTTTTCCGGGGGTTGCATAAATTTTGCAATCTAGAGCGCGAGCTATACCAAGTACGATGCGTTCCTTGCCAATACTGTAGGTACCACAAACGACAAGTAAGCGGCCTCGAGCTTTCTTCTTGCTTTTAAAAGATGTATCTGGGGTGTCAGAGTCCTCAGCCTCAATCTTCAGAGAAGGTTTGATGAAATTCGTCATCTTGGATCCTGCTCTTTCTCTCTTGACTGTTTCCCATGCATCACTTTCTTCCGCCTTTTCCTTACTAAGGCTGACACACATATCTGCGCAAGCTTTTACGACGTCGTCTTGCGATGGGAATGAGTACTTGGGATTCAGGTATGTAGTATCAAGATAACAGACATCAATCTTTTGGTGTTTGGTCTTGCCATTGACTGAGTCAACAACGTTAGGCATTAGAAGGGGATGGGCAATATGCGCCGGACAAGCTCGGAAGTCGCCACAGTGAAGAATGCGTTGAATCTTAGGCCTTTGGCCACCACCAGTAGTCTTCTCGAAGAGGAAAAGTGAGCTTCCAGGACAGTGGTTAGCTGGAATCATTGTTACTGAAACGCCCTGCGTATTAGTTACTTCTACCTTATCGTCAAACTCAATAGATACGACCCATTTTGGGTCTACTTTCAGTTGTTGTTTGACGAGATTTCCAGTGACTTTGCTGCAATATATAGGACCGTGTGACCAGGTAGAAGTTAGACCAATGTAATGATCACTATGAAAGTGACTCAAGAAGTAAGCATTACAGCCCTTAACTGCGCCATATCTGAATGCATCAACGCAGATGAATAGCCCAGGCATGATCTTGTAAAATGGGCAAGTCCTCTGGTGTGCAGGCTTTCCACGAGACGACTTTTCACTATCTGCAGCGTTAGCCCAAGCAGCATCTTCTGCGTGGCCTGACATGATTTTGGAAAATGCAGATCCTCCCTCGTTGTTGAGATCAATTGGGTTCACCTGTCCTGGTCTTGGGACTGCTGCTTTCCTGGCAAAACGATTTCTAGCAACTTCGGGCATTACCACTTTTGCTTCGCTTGATTCTGAACTTGCTTTTGCTTTGATATTTGTTGGTAAAGGTATGGGTTTTCCATCTAAACACGCATTGACATGCATACAGGCTTGATTTGGAGTAATGCTGCTCAAATCCGCACCACAAAGAGGACAAGCAGAGGCACTTCCTTCTCCCACATTGCTATTAAAGCCGTCATCGTCGTCGAATCCATTGAACGAATCTTCATCTTCCTGCGCTTCATCGGGTTCTAGATTGTTTTGTTCTTCCATCCATTTGCGCTCTATAAATTCTTCACCATTTAGATCTTCATCAGGAAATTCACCCATATCCTCAAAGGTTGCCCATGTATCCACACTTGTATTCTCCTGCTTTAAGGCTGGAACTTCTGGAAGTGAATTGCTCTTCCTTTTTCGTTTTCCCTTGCTCTTTTCCTTGCTATCGGCCTTTTTTGAGACTTTTAATGTTTCGGGCTCCTCGTACTCTGATTCCGACTCTAGTTTTTCTTTGCTCTTGCCGTCAAAGTATTTTGAATCTTTCAACGTTTCTGGTTCCTCATCTTCCGATGATGACATGGTCCTTGTGTTTTTTGGCTGTAATGCTTCCCATTTCGCTTGCGCTCTCGCAACCGGAACTTTCTTCCTGGGCTTGAAAACGCTACCTTCCAGAGGTAAGAGTATTTCGGTAGATGATACGACGGAGGCATCTTTAGCAATCGGCTCCTTCTCAATGTTCAACCCTGCAATGCCATTTTTTAAAGGATCTCCATTTTCCTTGTCCTCTATGCGTGTTCGCCCTTGTTTTTGATTCTCAGTCTTGGAGGCTTCCATAAACTCTTCATCGCTATCGGAATCATCCAAGAACGGTCCTGATCGACGTGGTGCTCTGATTGCAGGTTTAGATTTTTCAGTTGGCAAAGGACTTTCGACTGGAAGACTACATGGGCCGGTTGGTACTGAAGGCGTTGTGAGACTGCTTTCGAAGTCTTCAATTTTCGAACTGTTTGAAAGTTTACGCTTCTTGATCGACCTTTTGGTCTCATTGTAACGCTCGCCAATCAATTCTTCGCTAGCTCCGTACAAATCGTCTTCGTCCAGGCCTGGACTGGGTTCGCGAGGAGGAAAATGTGATGCCACGCCAGATCTTTGGGCTACGAAAAGAGAATCATCGTCTTTGAGTGGGTTGTCTACTTTCTTGAAGAAATTCAGGATGGTGCTATTGGCTTTCACTGGCGTTTTTACTGTCGCACTTTTCTTCGACGATTGCTTGTTGAAAGCAGACATAATGGAATTTTTGGCAGGCCGCGGGGTGGTCGGTTTGTTTGTACTTCGAGGGGCCATTGTAATTACCGGTCGAGGAATTGAGGGAGTGCCGGGTGGCGTAGGAGGTCTACCTGTGGAGGGTTTCAAACAGGATTCTGTAGATTTAGTAAAGTTCTCTCGAGGGTTCCGAAACATAGTGTTTTACAATTGTGCGGTACCAGGAGTGTGAACTGGCAACGTTTGCCATCGGTGGTTGTTCGTTTGTATTTTAAGATGCAGTGCAGCGCAGTGTGGAGGGCAAGCTTAATGCTGCTTTGTCTAAGACATTGAAGAGTGAGGCAGTACCGAATTGATTTAAATTATTTGCTATAGGCTAGAAGTTATTGGCGAATTACTAGAACTTGTAGAAGTATTTCCGAAGAAAGATAGATTGTCTAGAAGCGATTCATCTGTAGTAGTCTGATAAGAAATCACGAAAAGTAGTGCGCGGTCCACGCTATCACCTGACACAAGGCGACAAAATATTCAATTATTTGGAGGGGCAGCAGAACCAATAAATTCCCTTGGATTTTTGAATTTCATGAAAGCACAAGCAAACTTATACAATACATCTCGAGGTGTCTGTGTTGTCTATCTTGAGAGACTTTCAGTAAATTTGGGGTGAATTATGAAATTTTAATGTTTTTTTCCTTACAACCCAAGCAATTCGAAGCAACGTATTGCCGAAGTTACTTTTCCGTATTTGCTTTCCCATAAATCTTCATTAACACATTGAATGGTCTGATTTGGCCGGTTGCAGTGCCTATCCTGTTGATCAAGCCCCTCTCCCCATCCGCCCTCTCAATATCATCTATGGCGTATATCCTGCCCACGAGGGAAAAGCATTCACGTCAACTATTATCTTCCGCTTTAAGTGTATGCGTTCATTTTCCTTTAATCGCCTGTTGCGCGGCCTCTCTCCTAGTAGCTATGAATGATCATTAGCCTCCACACGTAGTATACGGTCAATATAGGGACTTACCATCTTCCAAAAGTGCTGTGTCAATCACGCCGCCAGGAAGATGTACGTATCTAACGACACTTCCTCTTATGAAAACATTCTTGACCGATGACTATGCGTGCATCATCAGCATCACAAAATTCGAAGCACAGAGCCCGTCGCATTTCATTGCGTTGCTGTCGTCCATGTTGAATTACTGACCAGGTGTGGGTATTTCAGTTCCTCAACCACTTGTATGTCATCCAGCTTGATGTTTAGGTATTGGTCTACCGACTTTAATATGCCTTTGATCTGAATATCATTTTTGAGCTCGACCGTAACTTCGTGATCTACTAAGGTTTTAAAGAAGCTATTTGTAGAGGAGGATTATTAGTTGCTGCAATACCAAAGCTGTTTGTGGGATCGCACTCACCTGAAGAACAACATTTTGGCAGACTGGAAGCTGATAAGTAAGGTTCGATATCGTAAAGAGCTTGTAGATTGCAGAGCCTCGAAAATGGAGTTGACCACCATCCAAAAGTGATGATGTCGGCATTTTATGCCTCAGGCAGATACACCGAGTGGGCACGGTCCAGAACATCCAATTGAGTGCGAATGTCTACCGGTACTTCCTCACCGGGAGCTCTGCACTGACACAACGATCAGCGATGATAGAGACAATATTCCTACTTGAATGCGATGGGGACAGCCTGTCTTGCAATTATAATCTAAAACGCTAAAGTTGAATCTCTAGAGGTATCTAATCATCTTCGACTTTTACAACCTTTCATGTATAGTCTATGCTATAGCTGTTCGAAAGTTCTATGAAATCTCAGAGTCAATTGACCGCAAGACATGGCATGATCTGGGGCGTGGGTATGCTAAGTGTTACTTCCGAAGTGAACATAAAGTGATATTTTTCCTATCCTTCTTGTGCTTCCGGTGGTCAGAAAGCCGGTTTCTTCGCACATCTTTCACATTAGGAGGAAAAGCTTGAATCGCAATGCAGCACAAGTGACTGTTTGTCACAATGAGATTGCCAGCTATGGTTCCTCTGGAAGTGGAGTGGTCATAAATTAAAATTCGTATATAAAGTCATACATAAACAGGAGTGTAACACATCTATATTTATAATTCCCTATCCCTCTCCCCGGCCTGACTACCTTGTCCTATCTTTTCCAAGAATTCGCTTACCCATTCTTTTCTTCCACCTTCCGTTCCGTAAAACTCTTTCCCATACCAAGCCCAACATTCATCATTGACAACATCACCATTGCAATCCTTCTCCCCCTTCTGGGTTACATCTACCTTCGGCCAAACTCCCAGCCGCGCCCCCATGCTTTCGTCTAGGAAATTGTCCATCAAAAGCTGTACAATACGTTTTCGAACGACGTCATATTGAGATCCAGACTTTAAGAAGACCGACTGTAGGTATGAAGTACCATCTTGCTCAAGGAAAGACTTTTGGATTTCTGGCGATTTCAAGAGGCCACTAAGAGCTGAAATTTGAGATTTGAGAGATGAAGGTGATGTTGTGGAGGCTGACAGCTTTTTCTGGAGTGCGGGAATAAGACTTAATCCATTTTCACGAAGGATAGGGCAAGTAGGCTTCATGACGATATCGTGAAACAGGGAAAGGGAGCTGATGGCAGTAGGATTGTTTTGTAAGGAGCCGGAGAGAATGGCGGAGGCTGAATGATCATTTTCATCTCCAGATTCCAAGGACTCCATGGCCATGAGACATATCAGGGCAGAAACTGCTTCCTCATCGGCCATAAGTTCAGATCCGTAGTAAATGTCGTGTGACAGTTCCGAAAGAGAAATCAGAGCCGAATCGAGCGAAGAATCTTGCCCTTTCAATGAGGCAAGAGACGTTCGGAATGATTCAAAGTCAGATGATGTGGGTGGTGGGGGCTGTATCTTCCCATGGCCACTATACGCTGGTGCGTCTGAGGGTGGTTGCGGGTCTTCCGAGGTTTCAGCTTCGACATCTTCAATGACGACCATAGCTTGTTCTGTAGGTATGTCAAGTTCCAACGTAACATCATCACCTTCCATTGGAATATTTAAGCGAGCTTCTTTCAGGCCGGAAGATATATTTAGCCGGACGTGAAGGCCCGGTGGAATATCTTGTCCAGGCTTGATGATTTGGAAGTCTCTCGTTGGTTGAAAGATTCGAGGGTAACATTCAGCTTGGTTGTCTGTAGGACATATGAGCTCGGTATTTGCGGACGGTGAGGCTTCTGGGTCCATCGAGAATGCCCTCGCAAATATAGGAAGACTGAGCCATGCTAGGCTCAGTATGCTGCGTGTTCCTACACTAACCATTTTAATTATGATTGATTATGAAATGTATAACGAGTATAATAGTAACTCTTTTCGACTGAGCTACTCAATCGGCTACAATCGATAGAAGTCGTTTAGCTTTTCTTCTGAACCGTCTCAGAATTCTTCGTTGCCTCTCTGCTAGGTCGAGGTCCTTGCAGGCTTGATCGAAAGCTTGTAAGTCAAAAGGCTGAATTTTTCCTTCTTTTTGGCCCTGTTTATTAACTAGCCACTGATCGAAAACCCAAGGATAATTTTCAAAACACGCTTCTCCTTCCCAGCTGGAACGTAAAAGAGGACAATCTCTCCACTTGACGAGATACCAGATGTGGTTGTTCTTCCCCACTATTTCAGTGAGTATCTTCTCGGGTGGTCGTTCTTCGGAATCACTTTCTAATGAAGCAAGAGATTCTGCTGAATTTGAGTCTTCTGATTCACTCTCCAGATTTAAAGCATCAATAAGAACAAGATGGTGACCTGCTGGGTTATTTGTAGTCATCGTAAGGACAAGTGGCATTCAAATAAGTACAGATTTATCATTCAGTCGTTTCGCCGCGCCGGTCAATCAGACAATTTTGTGGGGTCTTTTTGCCAAATGCCTGAGGCTCTATTAGTCATCAAAGGTCATCAATTGGAGGCACATCCAAACATAACGACCTCCAGGAATGACATATTAAACGACAATTAATACACAACAAAATGTTCGCGCTCAGGAGAAAGGCAGTTCAATCTGCCGATCGAGTTGGAAGAGTATCTACTCGAGTTCCGCGACGATGGTCATCTGCACAACATGGCAAGACTGGTGATGAAGTCCATCACTTCGCTGGATCGAGTACAGAACATGGGCATCATCATGCTGGCCCAACAAACGAGTCTTTCGGAGTGAGCTTTCGATTGTCTCCTATATAAGTCATACGACTAATTACGATATAGACTGGCTTCTTCCTTGTCCTCGCAGCTATTCCCGTCTCGATTGGAGTTTACCAATACGCCCAACCATCCGCCGACGGATCTCCTTCTGGTCTCGCGAAGCTGATCGATAGCTATTCACACTATAAAGAGAAATGGGCTGCAAGAAATGCGCTACATGTTTCTATGCTCGAGCAAGCTGCTTTCGACCGCAACCTTTTCCAAAGTGATGTGGGCAGTGCACATGTCAATCTTAGATTCCCTGAGTTGGTCTCAACATCTCCAGTACCTCTGCTCTAGAAGCTAATCTGCTACAGACAATTTAACACAGGATCCCCATGGAATGTCCCAGCAGGCCACAGAGCTAGAGATATGGATAAGTTGGTAGCACATTATGAAAAGATCAACAAGGAAAACGAAGAAAAGAAGCGTTGAAGACCGAATTACAAAATACCCGTACATATTGCTCCAAACAAAGTTTTTCATTGTATAAAGTTCGTATGCGTGTTTGTCTTACGGTTACCAAGATGGTGACAAAACTTCTTGCAGTCACGAAAGCATATTTATGCCCGCGGTGAAATCTGACTCTAAATTGTGGCAGCCATAAAATATTGCAGAATTTCGAACAGTGTTACTGCACAACCTATTATGTAGAAGGCAGTGTCACTACAATGAATTCAAGAGCCCTTGGACTAGCGCCAATCTTAGTTGGCGGGGTTTCTTCTTCCAAATTTTAATATACCTGAAGACACCCCTGAAGAGCCTATCGATTTTCAATGAACTCCAAATCCTAGACTGTTTCCTAAACTCCAGAAATGCATATGATGTCGCTCCACAAAACTGTTTTGCCCCCCTTGAAACTTCTCGAACGTCTGTTCTTCCTTAGTCCCACCATAAGCAAGGCCCCAATCCAACTTCTTCCATCGAAGCTACAATTTTGTAAGGCGCTTCAATTACTCGTGATTCCTCACTGTCATCTTGCTTTTCGGGACCCAATGGTGCTTGATCATTCCATTGCTCAGAGTCGACCCGAAATCGCACTGTTTCCTGGTTATCGAAGTAAAGTTGTGTACCTTCTTCAGTCTCCCAGACAAAAACTTGCTCGTTGTGGTTACTCGGTGATTATTAGTAACCAAATTAGAGAAGGAACGAACGCGGCCGACTTACAAGTGTGAACCCTCTGGTAGCATTTTTGCGGGAACGAAGATTTCATCAAAGAAGTGAGTACGAACTTGATATTGTCAGCGAAGCTTGATCAGCCTACAAATATACACTAACCTCTAATACCACTCTCAATAGAACTGCTGATTCTTCCTGTCATGATTTCAAATTTGAAAGGTCTGAACACGACGATGCGAAATTCAACTGCTGAGTGGTTAGCAAAACACAAAACACTGTGATGACTCCCAGGACCAACGTACCATTGACATTTACAAGACCATCACCATGACCAATCAAACCTTCTGAGGCCGAGAGAAGATCGTAAAAGCAGATACAAAGACCAATCTTTTGGATCACCTTGTTGGCATATTTAAGGTTGATGTTATCCTCAATTGCTTGACTAGCATTTTTCCCCAAATCTTGAGGCGCGATCTGAACTAAATCGGCAATTTTGGTCTTTGGAAAAAGTTAGAATTTGATTTCCCCTCCTAAGTTAAGAAAAAAGACTTACGAGAATGAACATGATGATATACCCGGCTATTGGCTAGGTAAATAAAAAAATGCTTTTGCTTCTTGGGCCTTGCTCCTTCCCTTAAGATGATTCTTTCCTTTTGTACGGCCGATGCTGCTCCAACAACGAGCCACCAACTGATGAGGAAATAGAATAATATAAAATGGAATAAAATAACGTAACGTGACTACCTGATCAAGGTTGTTTGCTGCCGCTGAATATTCACTTTTATATAATAAATCGAGCAAAATTCAACTCGGATCTAAATAAAGAATCTTTTCCGACTGCCTCAATTTTTTCCCTTCTTCTTCTACCAGATCAACTTTATTCTTGAAAACTTCTTTCCAAAGCAATCCTCAATAACGGAGGAAATATTCAAAATGGGTATGTTATTATCTCTTCAAGTGTTTCCAAAATTCATCCAAGACCTTTTCACTCTGAAGTTCATGATCGCAAGATCGATGCAAAAGAGCCTTACATAATCCAGCCCAGATTCCCCTAGTTTGGAAGAATTTCTATTGGTTCATGTTGTGCGACAATTTCCACACTAAATAATAAGAGAGATGTCCTCCCGACCAAATCATAATTGCGTGAGGCAGCTTTCTTTTCCATCTTGCTTCATCATCCCTTTTCAACAATTCTTTCATTGAGCCATCGGTTTTCATCAATTAATACGTAGTAGCCCCCATCACAATACCCGGCAATCCTTTTGGTCGATACGGTGCAACGAAGATCCAACCACCAGCACAAAACGGTTTGCGACAACTTTCAACCTCAGGGCCAACAGCTGTTCAGTACAGTCAACCTATAATCAACCAAACCCCTCCTGCACAGAATATTAATGTTCTGAGGATTTCACATTATTTAAGTGAACTCCCAGATCAACCTCCGCCTTATCAACACAATAACTCGAAGTCCGACGTCATTATGGCTGGTGCGCAGCAATACAACTTCCCTCCCCCCCCTCCTCCTCCTTCGGGACCACCTTCCGGTGGATATCCTCAACAAAACCCGCAGTATGGATATCAGCAGCCTCCTCCATACCAGCAGACGCGCAACAACGGTCCTCCAAGAGGTGGCGCGAGAGGCGGTCACAATGGCCCTTCTCACTCACATCAAAATGGTTACAATGGCCCTCCACAGATACAGGGTCCTCCAAGTGACCAATACAATCCGCATAATCCAGCACCTTACATAGGACCACCAAGTGGCTCTCAAGGTCCTGGTCATAATGGCCCCCCTAATAATTATCCTCAGCAATGGCAACAACAGGGTCAGCATGGTCCGCCCCAGCACAATCATGGTCCCCCTCAACAAGCACACCAGCCACCTCCTCAAGTTCCTCTTCCTGCGCAGAACTACCATCCAAATTATGCTCCACAGGGTTTCAATCAACAACCGCCACCACAATATGGTCCACAGCAGCCTGCACCATTTCAACAACCCTACGGACCACCTTCTCAGCAGCCACACCCTAGTGGCCCACCCCAACAATGGCAAGGTCCACCCCAAGGACAGCATCAGTTCAATAATAATAGTAATAGAGGTCGTGGTCGTGGCGGTTTCAACAATGGCCGTGGCGGTCATGAAGCACCTCTCATGGGTCCTCCGATCCGCATGGGATTTGAGAACGAACGTGGAGACCATATGGCTCAAGCGGGCAATGGTTTTCCTACTCCCCAATATTCCAATCATCAGACTCCCCCTGCTCCGTTTTCTCAGCCTGCTTATCAAGCATATCCCCCACAAAACTTCTCTAATGGAGGTCATGGAGGACAGCGTCCGTCGCATGATTCTCATTCATTCAACTCGAGCTCTAATCGGGGCAGAGGAAATGGGAACTTTAGAGGTAGAGGTCGCGGTGATAATTTTCAATTTCGCGGTCGTGACAACAATCGTTCTTTCAATGGCAATTCACAATCTCCTCCAATGCATTTCAAGCCTGCAGGTGCAGGAGACAATGCGAAGAAGAATAAGAAGAAGCGCAGAACAAATACTCTTGGTTTGACACCAAACGGTGTGGATCATGAGGATAGCGATGATGAGATTGATGATGTTGATGAAGAAGCTCGTTTGGTTACTTTGCTTGGTCCCGATACTCCACAGTATGTTTTTGCAGGCCTAGAAGATTAGTTCTTCTTGTTCTTTTTGCTAATGAATTTTAGGTTACCTGCAGATCTCACGGCATGGCTCGCTGAGCGTAAAAGCCGCTTCCCTACGAAAGCTCGTAGAGAAGCTGCTGCTGAGGAGCTTCGCTTGAAACGTGAACAAAACAAGAACCACAAGTTCAAGAAAGAGCCTGAAGCAAAGCCCATTAAAAAGGATGACGGAGAGACCAAACTCGAAAAACAGCAACGCAAGGCCGAGAAGCTCAGACTAGAACTTGAGAAAGCTGAACGTAAGATCAAACAGGAGATGTCCGGTGGAAAGCGCAAGCGTGAAAATGGCGACGAGGGCGATGAAGATCGTGGTCAAGTGAGTGATGATGATGATTCTTCATCTAATTCTGACTCGGGGAAGCCGGAAACGATGACATCGCGCAGCAATGGGTTTACCGGTATCGTGCACGCACGAGCACCACCAACAAAAGCTCAGCTTCAACGTCACTGCAAGTACTATTCTACTGGTGGCACCTGCGGCAAGAAGGGCAAGTGCCGCTTCGTTCACGACCTAGACGTCCGCAACCAAGCTTTGCGAGAGAAGGAGTTAAATGGTGGTAAGATGACTATTGCTCAACGTCTCATTCTTAACGACACCGCCAAGGATGATTTGACAATCTTGAAGTCTATCAAGTACCTCAAGGAGAAGGGTTTGATGCCAGAGAACTCTTCTGCTGGTGCACCTCCAGCAGAAGAAACCGAAACCAAAACTGAGGAAAATGATTACGCCGACGCACCCGAATATGGAGAGGTTTGATCTTTGGGGGCATTTTTTTTGGGTTTAATCGGTTGCAATCTGTCACATATCATGCAAACTTAGCACCTACTCGATATGTATTGGTAGTCAATGTGACGGAGCAGATTGAGGAGATCAGGGAAAAGTCGTTGTTTGATGAGTTTGATGTTTTCACTTTCATCCATCACTATCGGCAAAGCGCGAGTACTCATCAAAAGTCTGATACCCGAAACCTTTATGCTTGGTAGTCTATACCTTGTAATTCTTGCTTTGTATTTCAATTTAGTTGATTGGGGAGGAACCGACGGAGGGTTGAGGGGGGTTTCCTTTTATTCTTTTCACCTGTACACTTCTACAGTCGAGATCGCGACTTCGTTGGCCCCTCGAGATTTCTTTATTCGCGCAGGCTTTTCATTGTATTAGTTACATTTCACTCCAGAAAAGCAAACTTTTTTTTTTTTCATATTATGACAATTTTCATCAAATCCCACACGAAACACAATACTTGATACTCTTGTGCAAGTTTTACATGCTGACGGGCACGAAATCGATGGCAAGTTTGCTGAGAGTCAACAAATTGAACGTATCATGGTTTCTGTATTGTTGTGGGACGGTAATAGAGTCGGTGGGCATCAATTTAATCAATTAGGCTAGAAAGTGAGTTTCAAAAACCAAAAAAAAAGAACATTTCTCAAAATTCAGTGGAGATGCTTGAATATGCAAGGGTGCCAAGAAGCTTGGGAATATCGAATGATGGAGCTTTCAGAGAAATACAACCGAAACATAGTAACAGGCTTTCCAAATGAGTTCTTTATTTGTCCGTATACCTCGTGAACAGGGGTGCTTAACCTCTTAAGATTGCTCCCTTCGGAAACAAACATCTTTCATTTTCCTGTTGCCTCACCTGTTTACTTGGGCAGCAAGATCAGCTCAGCATAAAGTCAGAAAAGTCCAGTGGCTGCGGAAACCGAATCTTATGATTTCTATAAAGATGAATGGATAAAATCCTCACATTGATTGTCTTGTGGTGCTATATTCGAGACTTTCCCAGGCCAGACTATTTATTCGCATTTAAAAGCTTATGTAACTCAATAATTGGGGGTTTTTGGGTGTAACTCAAACCAAATTACACTCTAGGGCAATTTATTTGGCGCAAGAAGTGAAGGCAGATATCTCAGAGTGTTTAGATCCCTGGAGCGAACTGGTCAATTCCCCCAAGCAACTAATCAAAGCAAGGCTTATGGAATATATCACTAATAACCACGATTCCGAGATGTACTTATGAACTTGGATAGCACAGAGTTGGTATTCTAAGGTTGCCGCTAAATTGCCTCTTGCTAGGGTTACTATCTAAGCACAGCAAAATTTGGCTGTACCAGACTGGTTTTGTTGACACAACTTCCGGGTTTCGCTACCTCTTACATAAAGAATCTCGGATTTTCTTTTAGATTATTGTGACGAGTATCAAATGAGTACACAAGACATGTGATTCACTATCAAGTTTACCTTAGCTAAGCAATTTTTATCACACGAGAGATCGAAGAGGTGCTTAAGGGACTCCTTTCCTCCTTAGGCTTCTCATTCTTGTATATTGGCCGCTGTTGGATGTGCTCCAGATCTTGATCGTGACAATCATCAGATATAATTTTGACCAAATCCGATAAATTTTAGTGGTGAATTTGCTTCCAGACAATTCATTTCGGAGATATCGAGCCTCAAAACTCGATGTTTTTGAAATAAAGGATAAGTATTGTCTAAAAGGCATGAACCATTATTTTTTAGACCGGAATATTCGTTAGACCGGATTTAATTGACTAAGCTTTTCAGTCCGGTGGCATTTAGAAATCTTTTTCTCGCCTCGCCCTATTCGAAATATGCGACGATCAGACTAAGAATGCTCGGAATGCTCCGGTGGAGTTAAGTTTTACTGTATGGACATAGTTCGCCAAGCAAAGTCTATCCGTGTGTCCGTGCAACGGAGTTCTCAGCTTGAAGATTTTGTCCTGTGCTGATTCGAGTGATTGAATGACGGTGATTTCAGGTTGTTTTCAAATTGACACCAGCAACCTGAGATATACTGGAAGGCTGCATGGCGGGTAGCTTACGTTTCTAAATTCATTAGATCTCGTCTTCAGATTCGAGTATTACCTGAAGTGGAAGTTCCATCAAAGTGATGACATGATACTTCATATAAATCTTTGCACAAATATCTTGATATCTGAAAACAAGTTTTTATTCGAAGTAAGATTTATACTACTTACTCATATAATCTTCATAAGATATATACTACTTACTCATATAATCTTCATAAGATACCTACGTCATGCACTATTATAGGGATTTGTACTTTCGAAACCTTTCTGTAGGTATATAAGTATACTATATTTCCCGTGAGTATTTGATTCGAATCCTTTAGATAGTCGATTGATATGTTAAGATTTCTTCAAATTTGTTAGATCCTATTCCAATCCTTCCGCTCCCTCTCTTAAAGTTTTCACAGTAGAAAGATAAGCCAGCTATCCGCAATGGGAAATCCATCAACTGAAGGTTATAAGCCCGAATGGCTCGAGGTGATTGTCCCTTCCTTTTCGCGATGACAAGCTCCTTGCGATCTTTTTCCCTTAAAAACATATCTAACTTCGATCCTCGCAGGTCGAAAAAGCCCTGGGCACGCGTCCCATTCCCGTCGGTGACGCACCCAGCATCAAAAAGCAATTCAACGACTTAGTCGCTGAGCTCAACAGTCAAAGGCCCCCTCCCGATACCTCAGTCCAGACTCGTGACACTTCTGCAGACGGTGTTCCGGTTCGTATCTACACGCCTCCGAATGCTTCTCAAGACGGCGAGCTTCACTTGGGAGTGTATTATCACGGGGGTGGATATTGCGGGGGCAGTCTTGATTCCGAAGATGCGTGGTGTCGATATATTGCAAAGAATGTCCCTTGCGTTCTTGTGAGTGCCGATTATAGATTGGGTCCGGAACATAAGGTTCCGGCTATGTTGGATGACAGTGTAAAGGCTTTTGAATGGGTAATTATATTATTTCTCTTCCCTCTCCGCCTTCCCCCCATTATCTCTCAGCCCTCCCTGTCTCTTGAACCCGACTCACATCCAACGATAGGCCTATGCACATGCTTCCGAACTCAACTCCTCTCAATCCAAACTCTTCACCATCGGCGCCTCGGCCGGCGGCGGTCTAGCTCTAACTGTAGCCCACGATCTTATTGCCGCAGGTAAACGATCGCAAATCAAAGCTATCGTAGCTATGGTCCCCATAGCCGCACACCCATCCTCCGTTCCCGCGGCTTACAAAGATCATTACAAATCCTACGATGAGAATGCCTCCGGCGTCCCGGTTAACAATGCGGATAATATGAATGCGTTCTTTGGAGGCATTGATGCGGATCCCCAGGACCCGAGAGTTTGTATGTATACTTTTGACCATAATTTTTTTTTTTTTTTTTGTTTTCGGTTTTTCTATTTTAGGAACATTTGTTGGATTCAAGGAGATGATGGGCTAATCCGTTTTATTCTCAGTTGTGACGCTTTCTAAACATCTGGATGAATTCCCCCCGACTTACATTACTACGTGTGGAAAGGATCCTTTGCGAGATGATGGCACGGTCTTGGAAATGATGTTGAAGGATAAGGGTATCAAGACAAAGAACGATTTGTATGAAGGGTTGCCGCATTATTTTTGGCTTTTTCCCAGTATGAAAGGTGGAGAGGAATATTTGGCAAATGTTAGCAAGGGGGCGAGATTCGTTTTGGGGATCTAAGTCGTGAGATGTCCTATTTGTTGAAAGGCTTGCATTTGCTCACGGAGTATTTGTCTGATGGTGGAAGCTAGTATTGTTTTATAATTTTGATTTTGTCTGATTTCCAAGCCTTGAAAAGGAAATCCACAAGACTAAATCATGCAAAGAAATCTATGTAAATTTGTTTATCATCTAGATGTAGCATTTCGAGAGATAAGAGGTATTCGAACTTTGCCCCAACGCCAGCGCCCACGCATTCGCAAATCCATTTGCATGCGGCTCTTCTAACAATAATAAAATCCCGATCCCAATCCAGGACTTAAGAAGCATGGCTTTGTAAGCCATTAGAGATCTTAGGCCAGACAACAGCTTTCTCCAAAGCTTGCAAAACATCCGCTTTAAGATCCTCTGCATCTTCAACTCCACAACTGATACGGACTAAATCGTCATACACACCAATGGCTTCACGGTGAGCCTTGGGAATACCAGCATGGGTCATACTGCTAGGAACTTCAACCAAACTCTCAACTCCTCCCAGACTCTCTGCCAATGTGAAGATGCCAGTCATTTGGCAGAACTTTTCTGCCGCAGCAGATCCTCCTTTGATACGGAAGGAAAGCATACCACCGCCCATACCATCTCTGTGTTGCTTAAGAGCAATTTTTCGGTGTGGGTGAGAGTCTAAGCCAGGATAGTTGACAGCAATAACGTGTGGTGAGGCCTCCAATGCTTTTGCCACTAATGTTGCGTTGACTGTAGCTTCTCTGGCTCGGAGATGCAATGTCTTCAAGCCACGGTGAGCAAGCCAACTGTCGAATGCCGAAGGGATGCAACCAATGGCGTTTTGTAGAAATCCCAATCTTTCCTTCATAGCGTCGGAGTTGAAAGCAGCTACTCCCATCACTACATCGGAGTGTCCATTGATGTATTTAGTAACAGAGTGAACAACAATGTCAGCTCCGTGGTCCAATGGTTGTTGGACATATGGACTCATGAAGGTGTTGTCAACCACAACCATGATGCCATGTTCGTGTGCTGCTGTAGCTACGGCTCTGATATCCACAAGTCGTAAAGTTGGGTTACTGGGAGTTTCAATCCAGATGAGTTTTGTCTCGGGTGTGATATGATCAACAACGTCGACCTCAATCTCTGGCGTAAATGTGACCTTCACGCCATGAGCTTTAGCAACCTGTGTGAAATATCTGTGGGTTCCACCATAGACGTCCGAGACTGAAATAACATGCGAGCCAGCCGCTAAAGACTGCAAAATAGTGGCAGTGGTAGCAGAGCCAGAAGAGAAAGCTAGAGCATATTTGGCGTGTTCTAGAGCTGCGACAGCCTTTTCAAAGTTGTCACGATTGGGGTTGGAGCTTCTGCTGTACTCGTATGCGCCTACAGGTTTTCCGACGGCGGTTTGTGCAAATGTTGTAGAGAGGGAGATGGCTTCGATGACGGCACCGGTGACAGGATCATGAGGGGAACCAGCATGGACTGCTAGAGTACCAAATCGATGAACTGGAGAAGGGGCTCGGGGAGGAGTTTCAATGGGATGATCGAAGCTTGGGACCGTCATTTTGGAGGGGTAGTGCGGGGTGAAGAATTTATTTTTCGTTTTCGTTTTCCTCTTTTCTTAATGATTTCACACAACAAAAGATAAAAAAAAGTTTGATGGAAGACTGATGGAAAAGTTATAAAAAAAATGTAAGATGAAAAATTGCGGGGAAGTTCCGATTTAATAGATTTTCCTTTAGTGTACTTGGTAGAAGGGCAAAAGAAGAAAATATGTAAGTGAGTCTTGGTAATGGGGACAAATTGGTAATAATGTTCGAGGGATGAATGTCGTGACGAGAGCTAAACCTTAATTTGTAAGGAACAAAGGCAGGACATATATTACTCAGGTAGGTACTGAATCAGAGGCTAAAGCACGCAATTCATCGAGATGAGAGAGAAGGAATGTAAGGAGTGTTCCAAATGTTCGAAATGTTCCCAACATATCTAGATTTAGGTCAGAAAAGGCAGGAGGGTTCGTTGGCTGCTTATGTGCGGGTTTAGGAATGAAGCGAATGAACAGGATGGATACACTATAAAGAAGATATCATGACAAATTGGTCTTGTATTACTCTATATGTAGCCGCTAGCAATTATCAATCTTTTTCGTGGTGTTGCTACCAAGGTACATACACATATACCCTTTAGGCTATTGGAATCCCAATTAGGGAGGTCGTTGAGGCTATTACGTAGTCAAACGAGAATGCAATCCTCGAGTACAGAGGATACATGAGATCTGGATGTTGTGTGTTGTGTGTTGTGTGTTGTGTCTTGTAAAGATGACAAGTTTGGAGATATAGTTAACGAAAAAAGATGTAATGGATTCAAGTCGTTTGCGATGACTAGGTATGGAGAGGTATAGAGTAGAGAGAGGTATACGAGAGAGAGTAGAGGATCAAATGGGAAATACTACGAGTGTGGGTTTAGTAATAATTGAGGTGCGTTTTTATCGTTACCCAACTGTCGTTAATAAATGTCAAAATAACAATTTTGTGAGTAGATTCAATAAAGACACACCCAATTAAACATAATGTAATGTACACCTTACCTACCTACCTACCTGTCTGCCTGTCTACCTACCTACCTCTCTACCTGTCTGTCTGTCTGTCTGCACTCCCTTTCATCTCAGCACGTCACCTGATGTACTTCGTTCGTCCTGGGAACTCTCGAACTCTAGAACGGTCGGAACTTTTCCGTCCAGGAGAAGGCTGAGATGCTGACTCACTTAACCTCCATCAGCAACCAATCAACCCGTCGATACATGATCGAACAAGCAGGATGCAGCAGGGGTACCCTCAATCTTCGATGCTCCGAAGCCCCGACACTAAAGCACTTAAACAACGCTGGTGCGCTCGATGGTAAACAATTGATGCAAATCGGAACACCAAAGGATGAAATTTCAATATCTATCAATCACTTACTTTTGCTTTCGACCAATATATCTCCAACACCCACCAAACGAAGATTCACACAAACTTCCATTGAATCAATTGAACCAAGACCGTCCGTTTTCAATATGAACATTTGTCGAAATAGTCCCTCTGATCGCCACCCCTAACAACTTACAACTTCCTTATTAGTCTTTCAACAAGCAGAAAAATACAAGATGCCACCAAGAAGATCGCATAAAAAATCCAAAGCTGGCTGTCAGAGATGCAAGCACAGGAAAATCAAAGTAACCAACCACACCACACCACACTCATTGCAATCCAGAGACAGCCATGAACACGTGCTAATCTTGAATTAGTGTGACGAAAAACATCCTTTGTGTGGAAATTGTAAAAAGCATGGTCCGTATATCTTCGCTAAAGAGTAGAATACATGTTGACAATGACCATCAGGCGTTTCTTGCGATTTCGGAGAGGCTCCCTCATCACCTGATTCACCAGCTTTCCAACCTCCAACGCTTGTCCATCAAAGTTCCGAAGGCTCGCTCAACCAAGTCTCATCACCAGCGTCTACCACTTCTTCGCTAACGCCCTTCTACCGGTCCCCTACCATGACAGTCAGAGCGCACGGTAACTCAATACGTGATCGATCACTTGAGCTTAGGCTCATGCATCATTACACTGCAACGACCTCGAAAACTCTTTCCAATGATGAAAGTCAGGACGTTGCCTGGTCTGTGGACGTACCATCACTCGCTTATGACTCCCCATATCTGATGGATGCTATCCTCGCTGTTTCTGCTTTACATTTACGTATATTGCAACCCGAAGATCGAAGTCTTGCACGGGCATCACATAGTTATATGGCATCAGCGCTCGCTCAATATTCGTCTCTTTTGAGCCAAGGCCCATCTCAAAACAATGCAGAAGCACTTTTCTGCACAGCTGCCCTCATTGCTTTCCAAGCATCGGCATCTCGTTGTGTCGAGAATGGAATCGATGGCGATTCTGACAGTGGTTACGTCCTACCACTCGCTTGGTTTCATTCTTTCCAGGGAGTCAAGACAATTGTCATCACGTCCTGGCATTGGCTACGGAATTCGGCTAAAATCTTTCCTATCATCAATGGGCAGCCTCCATTAATACTGGATTTTGATCCTGAGCGCCGAGGGTTCTTTGCTTTCCTACTCGAAGGTATCGACCACGTATCGAACCCGGACGATGCTTCCATAGATGCAGACACAAAGCAGGCATACGAACATGCTGTTGCTACGCTCAACTGGTCTCATCAAAAACCAGAGCGAGCACGAATTCTCAGTTTTGCGGCTACTGTAACACGTCGTTATATTGATCTACTAAAGAGACAGGATCCTCGTGCTTTGGTCATTGTGTCATGTTTTTTTGCTATGACGCGTATTGTGGATGATATCTGGTGGCTCCAAGGTGTTGCCAAGAGAGAAGTGACAGGAATTTTTAATTTACTGCCGGAAGAGTGGTGGCCAAAGATGGACTGGCCAATGCGAATTGCGTATTTCGAGGGGAGGTTAGATGAGGATACATGGGGTTCTTGTTGGCATACAGAAGGGACGCCAAAGCGGGAAGAAGGATTCAACGGCAATCTCATCTCACACATCGACATGTTGGCTAAAATTATGAATGCTGCACCACCACCAGACTAAAAGCCAATTTTCGCAAGTTATAAAAATCGAGAGGATCGGAATAAGATATGGTTCCGAGGATCGTGGAGTTTGGGGGCCGTTGGCGTATTGGGAAACAGCAAATAATGGGAAAAAGCATCTTTGAAACACCAGCTTCCTTTTGGGATACCAAATACAATTACGACACAGTTTTGCGGCCTAGAAACATAGTCGGCATTTAATGGTAAATGTATAGTAGGAATGAACGGCCGTTCGGGCACGAGTTGAGGATTTAATATGTAATACTAAAATTAACATCTACGTATATTAATTGCAAAGGATGCTTCTATTAATCCATACAATCGCACAACTATTTTGTCCCCTGTCAAATGAATCTTCGGGTCTCGCCAGGCGAAACTCCTATTCATCGATGACTCTATTCTCATGCACTGTCGTAGCTGGAAATCTCGCCCATCTGTTCCACTTCTTCGCCTCACCGATATTCAATCGCTAGACAATAATAACTTGATATAATTTGGATCTCGAATTCAATCCATCACTTCGTTTTCTGCACATACCTGTCTACATATATCCAAACTTCGTAAAGTCAAAGCGTAACTTTTCATCGTCAATCTAATCGCCTGATCCAAAAAACAACACTCAATGCATGACGTAACATTTTCCATGATCTCAAAACGTGACAATGACGTTCCCCTTTCCGATTCTTAGCCGGATCCTCGGTTTCTACTCGTGCTGTGCGCGGAGTATTCCAGAGTTCTGCAGAATATTCGGCCGCGCGTTAATCCCCACCGCCAAGACACTTACACACCACGACTCTAACCACGACACCGTCGTGTCATGAGGCTTAACTCTCTGTGGCTGTACCATACGTATTTATTAGTCAGGAAAGCTGTGCTTGGGGGGTGCACGAGAGCTGGATACTGGGATGAGGATGCCTGGATCAGCTTTTGCGGCACTGCTAGCCGGATTGCATGGGCTGGATTGAGGGGTCTTTTGCTTTCGCGTCTAGCCTTACTTTAAGCTTTGTGGTAGGGGCTGCTTGCGTGCAATCAATCAATCAGGGTAAATGGAAAGAAATGAGTGTATGCTATGCGTGCGTAGACGAGCAGCCAAAAAAGCAGGAATTCAAGAAATTGGTCCTGGTATGATGAATTGGAAGGCTGAGATCTGGTTATTAAAGTGGGTTTGGAGGAATGGAGGGAGATGCACAGTATATAAAGTAGTGTGTACCTCCTCCTCTTTTGCTAGCTATTTCATCTTATACAAATACAAATACAAACTCAAACTCTACTCCTCATCTTCAGCTATACAATAACAAACCTTACGCAAATCTCGCAATTATATACATATATACATAAATCACAATGGGACTCATCAGCAAAGTAATCCACAAGGTTGAGGGAAAGCACGAGCACGAACATGTTCGTTACCCCCTCCCCCTCCCTATGAGTACCGAGTACTCCTGGGATACAAATGCTAACATATGAATAGAACCAAGGTCCTCCCCCTCAACAACACCACATGGGCGGTAACGGAGGCCCACAAGGCGGATACGGAGGGCAACAAGGCGGATTCGGTGGACCTGGTGGTCCACAAGGAGGATACGGTGGACCCGGTGGTGAACATCACGGAGGCGGACATCAAGGAGGTGGATTTGGCGGACCAGGTGGACACCAGGTTGGAGGAGGATTCGGTGGTGAGCACCACGGAGGCGGACACCAAGGAGGTGGATTTGGTGGACCAGGTGGACACCAAGGAGGAGGAGGATTCGGCGGTGAGCACCACGGAGGCGGACACCAAGGAGGTGGATTTGGTGGACCAGGTGGACATCAAGGTGGTGGTGGATTTGGCGGGCCAGGTGGTGAACATCATGGCGGAGGAGGATTTGGAGGCGAGAGAGGTGGACATGGTGGTGGTGGACGGGGAGGACATGGTGGATTTTAAGTTTTGAAGTCTTGAGGAGAGAGATGAAGGGGGGATTGTGATACCAATTTAGTTTGTTTTCTTGACTCGTCTTTTATGTTACAATAAATACATGTATGTATCTTATCATTGAGAACTGTGTTTTCTTTGTGCTTGTTGTCTGGCCTTGATCTCCTTGAAATTCGAATAGTGTAAACCGGGAGCTCTGCGTAGGGTGTTAACGTTAGGACAAATACGAAATTAGGTACAAAATGAAGAGGATGACGTGTAGAAGAGATAGGAGTAAAATAGTGAAGTTTGAATTTTGCTGACTGAGACTGCATTTGATGGCGCACTTCTGTGTGTATGCATGGCTGAGTGAAAAGATAGATCGATTTGGCAGTGGCATCTTGACATCGAACGCCATCACATGTTTCAAGCTCGATCGAGTAGAGATAATCATGATTTTTGATGGATTAGAGTAAACAATCATGTACACGCTATTGGTGTCCCTCATTATAATAGGCTCCTCTAATGACCATAATGCGCTGAAAAGCATAGAAAGTAGGACTACCACCGAAGTGGAAAAGCAGCAAAGCAGCTCCCAAGTATGTTACGCCTGCAATGCCTGTATATCTCGTCTTCCCATCCCAAAACTCCAAATCGCTAAACTCAAACAATGCATCCATCCATAGCATTCCTGAAACAAGTTCCCACCCGTAGAAATCCCCAAGAACCATAGCCATTACCCCTAACCGATTCATCATCTTCTGGACTTGGCCATAGCTGCAAGTCGTGCTCGCTTTTCAGCTTTCTCCTTCTTGAGTCTGTTCTCTTCGGCAAGAGCTAGAGCATCCTCCTTCCTGGCAATAGCAGCAGCCTTTTCTTCTTCTTCATCTACTTCAAACGTAGCTGCTTCCATATCAGATGATACATCAGATGCATAGTCATCCTCCTCAACTTCATCTTCCATGTCGTCTTCTTCCTCATCTTCATCAGTAGCATAGTAGCGATCGAGATTCTTTCTACCATTTTTATATCGGTCGTTGCTATGACGAGCGGAGTATGAAGGTGCACTGGGCTTGTTAGCAGTTGGACCGCCACCTCCTGGTCTTGGGCGAGCAGTCCCGGTGTATCCAGTTGTTGCTGTTGCAGCTTTTTTGACTTTCTTTTCAACAACCGGTGGAGGAGCCTTGGCACCAACAGACTTTGTACCATTCGTACCATTCGTGCCACTCTGTCCATTCCGAGCGGGAACCTGGCCAGTCCTTTGAAATTTGGAATTTGGTTCTAGTCCTTTTTGAATGGTCTTCCCCTTTTGAGTCCTTAGTTTATCCGACTCTCGCTTGGATGGTGCTTTCTCGATGCGTTTATGTTGAATCTTTCCAACTTGACCCAAAGAGGCCTGTGCAGCTTTTCCCCGTGCCAAAATTTCCGCATATGAACCTTTCTTGGGAGGTTTTCCTGATTCGGTGGAAGATGGAGGTGGTGTTGGCTGACCGTTTTTGAATGTGGTGTTGGCGGTATTAGCCGAGTTCGGAGTTGGCCTTTGTTGTTTCGTGTCGATCTTCATCCTGCCCATGCTCGTATCAACAGCTGTAGGACGATGCGCTTGGGGGATTGGTCTCGATATAGTAGCAGTATTCGGCCTTTGAAGTTTGTCAACCGGCTTCCTCAAATCATCGTTTGCTTTTCGCTTTGGGGGGAGAGTGGCGGTCGGCATCGTCATTGTTGAATCTGGACTTGGGCCCCCCGAAATCTGGGCGAGAAGATCACCGATCTTGATCAAGTCAGTATAAGGGTCATCTAGAATATAAGCAAATGCGCAAAGCAGACGTACCGGCATTTTGAATGATGTGCTTGTGATACACTGAAAATTTGAAAGAATGAATCAGAAGATGATGGATGAACAACTCAAACGCTGATCGCGTGGATTTCCGACTTCTTGTAGTGCATCAGCACATGCAAATTGATATGTATGATACTAACAGCAGGAATAAAATTTGAAAGCGCCAGATAACAAATAACTGCGCCTTCAGGTAAAATTGTTGTATTTGTGTTATTCCTTTGAGTTGTTGTTGAGGCCGTGTGAAAAGCAAACGGGCAGACAATCGCAAGGATTTAAGTCCATTTCGTTATCACGTGTCAGACTTTACAGGAGTAGCTTAGCGCCACGCCAGTCGCCCACACAAGAAACTTTTTGATTTTAATCGAATCTGAGATCCACAATCGAATCTTTCACAAACTTCAAAACTCTCAGAACTTGAAATTTCAGTCTCCGTCTCTTGCGGTTAAATCGATTGATATACCTGTTCTTTAACAAAACAAATAAATGTAAGATCCTCCTCACATTGAATACTTCACAGTATTGTTTCGCGCACCAAGATCATCTCCGAAATAGTTGACTGACAAGATTTGCGCATAGCATTCAAAATGAAGTACCTCGCAGCTTACCTCCTCCTCACCATCGGTGGAAAGGCCTCCCCTTCCGCTAAGGACATCACCACCGTTCTCGAGTCCGTTGGAATTGAGATTGACCAAGAGCGTCTCGACACTCTCATCAAGGAGCTTGACGGAAAGGACATCAACGAGGTCAGCACAATCGAGAAAAATGCGCACATGTACCAGTAACTGACGTGATATCTAGTTGATCGCTGAGGGTTCCTCCAAGTTGGCATCCGTCCCATCTGGTGGTGCCGGTGCTGCCCCAGCTGCTGGTGGAGCTGCCGCTGCTGGTGGTGCCGCTGCTGAGGAGAAGGTTGAGGAGAAGGCTGAGGGTATGTTTTGCTATATTCTCATTAATAAAAAAGCCACTAACGCAATAAACAGAGAAGGAAGAGTCCGACGAGGACATGGGTTTCGGTCTTTTCGATTAAGCAGTCAATTGACTTGCCCACGAACTCGACGCTCTCGACCTGCCGGAACATCATTTCGAGGTTTCTGGGAGAAATCGTGCGGGCTAAGCCCATTATTTGCACGCCATATGGGGTGGATTGTATCTTTCGAAGATTCCCATGACAAGCATACATTCATGCAAAATAGAGCAATAAAGACGTGATTCTTCAAATATCAGCAGCATCTTAGCAGGATAAACATATACGTGGTGTGATGTGTTGTGATTCAATGTGATGTGATATGTAAATGCAAATAATCACCTTGAACATCTGTGATTGATTGCTTGCCAACAAATACTACTCGAAAGCCTTCACTTTTGTAGTCAAGATTGTCTAGAAGCCGGACCAAAACCCCATATTATCCTCTACATGAAATTCGGAGGCCAATCAAGGCCACTGATAATCCTATTATCTACTATCTGACGCCCCTCCAACACCCTTGTCATCCTTGATTTATTAATACGGTATCGATATTTGCATGGGAAAAGGACGAGGCTGAGAGGTCATCTGGGATATTTGCCCTATTTTAGCGCCAAAATCTAAGCGAGACCAAAATTTGCAAACTTTGTGGCACTTGGACTCAGTTGGCGGCGAACAACTCTTTCACGACAACTCCATCCTTTCGACAACCTTTGAAAGAACCCAACCGCAAAGATGGCCGACGAAGAATATGTGAGCAATTGATTATTTTTGTTTGGGATTTTCTGAATCCACGTTCTCCAGAAATTATGGAAGCGATTTTGAATGGAATGGATGGCTGATCAATTTTCTCAATTCAATAGGATGCCCAAAAGGCTGCCGAGATCAAGGCAAAGAGAGCATTCCGCAAGTTTTCCTACCGTGGAATCGACCTCGACCAGTATGCCTATCTTAATAAATCCACAACATGAATATCAAAGGGGATCTCATAGTAGCTAACCCTATATTCTTCGAATAGACTCCTCGACCTTTCCTCCGACCAACTCCGCGATGTCGTCCACGCTCGTGCTCGCCGTAGGTTCAACCGTGGTTTGAAGCGCAAGCCTATGGGTCTCATCAAGAAGCTCCGCAAGGCTAAGCAAGAGGCTCAGCCAAACGAGAAGCCTGATTTGGTCAAGACTCACTTGAGAGACATGATCGTCGTCCCAGAGATGATTGGCAGCGTCATCGGTATCTACTCCGGAAAGGAGTTCAACCAAGTCGAAATCAAGCCTGAGATGGTTGGTCACTACTTGGCCGAATTCTCTATCTCTTAGTAAGTTATTCCCTCCTGCATTCTGTGCAAAAGCTTGGAGATGTTCGCATTGGAAGCATGTACTGACATCAAAACAGCCGCCCAGTTAAGCACGGAAGACCCGGTATCGGTGCTACCCACTCTTCCCGTTTCATTCCTCTTAAGTAAATTACTCGGATACATTTACGCTGTATCACACCGGTTATCAAGGATGGATGGTTCACATATTTGCATGGGATGTTATGGCACATAAGCCTGAGATACCAACCTACTGCTTGACTACGGTCGAAACACAGCTATAATAAATAGCGAGCAATGGGCAAATATGAAATTACGTCAAGAATATCAACCTTCTTCATTGCCTGATGTGAAATATGTGAAATACTCTTTGGTTCTGCTTGATCTTGGGCAGTTCCCATTATTTTCCATGGAGCTCTTCTACAACCTTATGATTTTCTTCCAGTGGCCATTGCCATTTGTCCGTATCTATTATCTGCCTCAATGTACATTAGACCACACCATCTGGATTGCGAAAGCATCGACTTCCTGCTGCCAATCTGCACACACTGTCGAAAGACCTCTTCTATGAACCTCGTTGGAACAGCTTCTGCCTTCTTCGTTGTGTGCTATTCATACCATGTCAGTTGTATACCTTGCTCCGGTCTCGTTTGGTCTTCTAACTCTCACGGGAGCCATTGTTTTATAGCTAGTGCAAGTCACAACTAGGGTCTTCGGATTTGGATTGGGAGTAACAAAGGCATTGAAGAAGGCTGAACATATATAGACCTAGTAGGAAGGGGGTAGCTACATACAATTTTTAGTAGTTGCGTCCGGGGGTTATAGTCTCGGAGCAATAAGCATACCGCATATTTCACTTTATTGAAAGAAAAAAACCCCAATACGTCTGGCAAGCCTCAAAACTGACGTTTGACATAAATGTTCTAGATCAATTGGTTTCATGCAGTCTAAGCTACAATGTTCAGAATTCTATACTTAGGGTAGGATATCCATTGCTTAATCCCTCGAATTATAACTCATTCATTGTGACGTCCGCCAATGATATGCTTTCATCAAGATACTTACGCTCTTTAGAATCCCTTTAATTTTCAGAATACTACACAAAACACCTATGCTTTTTAAAATACCTATGCAGAATCTTGTATTCTTCAAAATCCCTTTGCTCTCCAGAATACCTACATGTCTCACTTTGGTAAATATTCATCTCGGCGTCTGTAATCAACGATTGCCTAGTCTGTAATTTCAGAATAAGGTTACTTGAATCGCAGCACAAGCACTTAATTCTTGCGATTTTTTGTACCTTTTCGTTGGTCACCCTCCTTGTATCCATGAGCTGTGATATTACTTGAGCAGCTGCTAGCAATTATCCTTCTTCTAGTTCGGTTGTGTGCTTTTGTCAAAAGTGCCCGTCGATGTCCTTTACACGACTACATGAAAGATAATACGCTCTTCAACTTTTTCTTTTGTTCTAATGTACCCGCCCACTCACCGAATGAATAGTTAGCAGAAGGGTGCTATTTCGCTCCCACCATCGGCTAACTAAAGACGCCACTGGTAATACCCAAGAAAGCTTCCTTATATGTTTTTTGACGGATCGCTGAAATCTCCCCATGCGTTTTATCCTGTCGAGCGATGATATGGTAGCCTTGCAGTCTTGCGAGCTGTTCACTTGAGAAATCAGGCTCCCCTCGCTAGTTTAACCATAGTCTTACAATCCGTATTGATTCCAGTCTTGGAAAATCCCATGATGGCGATTCTGAAATCACATACGTCTTGCACGCCAGTCACTGTGAATGGTTCTTTCAAAGACTCAAATTATCGGTCGGGAAGAGAAGCTGACAACTATGAAAGATGGTATGCTGATTTGCCGTGCGTCCACTCTCACTTACCTGGAGGTAATACTTATCTTTCGACCAGCTGTAAGCACATGTTCTGCTATACTTCCATTCGAAACAATTTACAATTGTATTGGCTGCATTCTTGGACCAGCATGCACCCCCGACATCGGTACACCAGGCGGGATTCTCATGAAACACTGTAGAAAATTCGGGATCTAACTTCAGCTATTACCCCTCCATACACTCGCTCTGGCAGCTTTTCATCTTGCATAGAGTGGGTGCGAAAACGAGAATCTTTCCGGCATGTTATAGATGAGTCACTAATCCAGCAAATTGTTTTATTGTATACTTGAGCTCCTCTGATTCAGGGCTACATAATGATATGTTGCAAAGTAAGTGTATTCAAAGGTGGAAGCCTTTTGATATATTGCTATCTTTGGTTGTTCTCCTCTGCGGTAGGCGATGCTATGAATTACAGGTTTACGGTCGCACATAATGGCGAATTGCTGGTGTTGAGTAAGTGCTTGAGATAAGTATTCGGGCTTGAAGCTGAGTAAACGTGATGCTGTAATATCATTGGATAAAGTTGAGAAGATTTGAAGCAACTGCGCTGAAATGATAAGGACGCTAGTTTTCGCGCAACAAGAATCCTTTCCGTTTAGATGTAGCATTCTACTCACAAAGATGACACATGAAATGTAGATAAGAATTTATGAATTAACCATCACTTTTACTCAATACCAATCTCCGCTCTGAGCCCACTTTTCCGATTTTTGTTCGGTATCTTATAGTCCTTCTCCCTACGCTCTTTATGACTTTCCCAAAAATCCCAATCTTCATCATGCAGTCGCGTCTGTTCCTTTTCCGATTTTCTCTGCTTTTTCCTTTGCCTTAACTCTTTCAACTTGCTTCTCTTTCCGGAGTCCTTCTTGGTCTCAGGATTTCCGTCTATGGCTTTGTTGATACGTTCGTGTATACTACTATACATTTTTGAAAGTTTTTGTCCAATAAAATCAAAGAGATGACGAATGCGGATGCTCCAGGCAATTATTAGTGCAAGCGTTATAAGAGCAGAGGATGTCGGGACTGTTGGGGTGGTACTTTGTTAATTCTATCTTGTGGAACGAATGGGGAGGAATTTTCATACTTGCGATTGCGCCTACAGTGCGAAGAGGAAGGTAATCACCACCGCCCCATTCTCTGATGTGATGTCAGCCTATGATGCGGCAAAAGCATGAGTTGAGAGGGAAAGAAGAACCCACCGGACGTTCATCCCAAAAAGACCTGTGAAGAAACTAAGTGGCAGCTAGTAGCAAGAGGTTAGTTCAAAGATCATGGATGTCATTGTATATAGCATACGAATATGACTGTGAAGACCTATTCTCAATACAAATTAATTCAGCTCATCAAGAATATATGGATACACTGACTGTGAATATCATGACAGATCTACTCTGCGCACTGGCAAGATCAGCCTGGTATCTTGCCAGACGCACCTCATCCACCTGTATTGATAATAAGTACCTCTAATCAGATAGCTGCGGTATCTCACTCACCTGTGCTTGTCTCTGTATCATGCCGAGCAGCTTGTCAAACTGTATCATCTCAGTGGTTGTTCTTCAATAAAAGGGAGACAGCCGTACATCATCTCTGGTATTCTTTGCGTTTTCCATCATTTTTTCTACATGCTGAGTGTATTCCATGAGATACTCCTCAGCATTCCTCAAGAATATCAGCCCATTCGTAGTCAACTTTCGCTTGGCATAAACATCTAGCATGGTTCTAATCTCTGTGATTTGACTGTTGAACAAAGTCTTTAGAGTTTTCAGCTCATCTTCAATATCTCGCAGTTCCAGGAGAGCGGATGTGTTTTCACGATTTTGTTCCTCCGCGATTTTCCCTTCAAGCGCATGCTTAGCACGAATAGAGCTGGTCTTGAGGTCATCATTATCATCTGCTTTGGCCCGGAAACCTCGTGCACGGAAATCTTTGAAGGATGTTGTCATCTTTTCTGTCTGATTGTCTAATTAGAGATAGAAGAATAAAGACATTCACGAGAAAACTTGCCAGAATACTGATCGCCTCTTCAAATATTCGGAAGACCTCCAAGTCAGAATGCGAAGTTCGTTCGAACAAGATAGTGACTGCATGAAGAGCGACCACTGAAGCATTTAGGGGTTAGTAATTACCTATTTACAAATAACAACCTCCAGGGCAAGTAGCAAGGGACATGAAGCTTTTCAACACACGGAGAGCTTGTAAAATGCCAGATATTCAGACAAAATTAGATTTTAGGTAATATTGAAACATGAGAAAAATTGCTCACAGGCTGCGAGGTCATACGCATTTTCACAGCGAGAAGTAAGATCAGCGTTTACTTCATTAAAAATACTGTCTCGAAGGTCGGCTTGTTGGAATAGTCTTCCATCCGTTTTCTGTTCAGTTCTCTAGGTTCAAATTAGCGAAATGCTTGACGCATCAAAAATCTTAGTTTGAAAGAAACTTACCCTAGGAAAGAAAGTAACAACAGATCCTAATCGCCATGTTTAGTCTTCGAAGCTCTGCCCCTCAGATGTACATACCATCAATAACCCATAGCCAGAGCTGATCAACCATGAGAACATTCCCATCTAGAACGTCGTCATCAGGCATTGGATCGCTATCGTTTGGGTCGTCGGAATCGTCACTATTTCCATCGACCGCATATTTTTCTTCATTTTCCTGAGCTGGTCTCATCATCCGAGCTGCATTAATCTGTCCGTCAGCAGTGTTAGTTGTTCCGATATCTGTCTTAACATGTCGCTCTTTAGTCATCTTATACAACATCTGATCATCATCTCTCGCTCTTGTGTCAAGAAGACTTGGATATCCAAATTGATCTAGTGTACGCCGAGCATTTATTGGAGGGTCGTGTCCCAGATACTGCCAGAGGACCTGAATCTCTTGCGAGTCAAGCTTTGACACTTGTTTAGGAACAGGCCTTGATCGATCTTGCTCGATTCTTTGTTTTACAAAATGTCTCCTTTTCACAAGGACTTTATAGGTATCGAAGTGAAGATAAGGTAAATATAAACACATTTGAACATTCTTCATGTCGACAGAGCCAATGCCCGGCGGTGCTAATGGTAATTCTAATTCAAATGTGCGTAAGTAGACGTATGTAGTATAAGAAAATGGACTTACCACTTTCTAAACCAAAAAAAGAACAATGAGGCTTTAAGAAACAAGCATGATGATGTTCTTGATGCCTTCCACGCACATGCTTTGAATGCCAGTGCTCGTGATCTAACATTTTACTGTGGACATCTGGCCCCTTTTCGATTGATATTGCTTCAAGAACATCCTTTTGAGTCAGTAGGTATTAACACTTTGGGAGATCTAGAGCTTACTGGGACCCATGTGGGATTGTTGAACGGTACGTGTATCCATGTAAGCTTGAGGTTGGAGAAATCAGGGTCCTGTAAAGGAAGCACGATGGGGGAGAGAAAATTTTCACTTTCTTCACGTCCAGCAGATGACGAGGACTTATCCTGATGAAGACCGGCACGAGATGGACTCAAGAAAAAACTTTGAGCCGTTAGAGATTCGCTGTGCCTCCGGAGATACTCGGGTCTAGTCGCTGATTCGTCGTTCTCAGTTCGCGATTTTCGAATGGATGGCTGTGAGCCCTGCGCAATGCTAATCTCATTGTCGGGAGATATTATGTGTTGTTTGAACGATATATGAGATGTGGTATTGGCAATATTAGGATCGCTTGAATTTGATTGCACGGTTGGGGATGAATTGCGCATTTTCATAGACGCTCCTACTTCTTCCGAAACTGTACCTGCACTCTCTTCCACATCGGAGGTCATTATCTGTATCAGTGGTTAGTCTCATTTCACTGATTGGCGTAAAATTAGTATCTACCAAAGCTGGCGGAGACGGAACTGTTCCTGTTTTTCTACTCCCGATGACAACTGGTGATTCTTTTGCTTTGATGTTTGGCGCTCGCCGAGCCTGGGGAGAAGGGCTTGAACCTCTCTTAAAAGGGTTCAATCTCGATGTCAATTTAGGAGCCAATGTATCACCCTTAACCTTGGCATCGGAAGTGAACTTATCTATAGGCAAATATGGAGCACGGGTATTGTGACGTAAATATTGTCCGGCCCGTGGGGCATCTGATACTTCTTCCCTTCGTGCCTTCAAAAGCTTGGTCGGGCCATCTCGTCTAAAATCGTGCATAGATCTGTTTGTTGACCAGACTCTGATTAGGGGCTCGTTAGTTGGGATTGTAGACGCGCCTTCATAAAAACCATTGATCTCCACCTCCACCCTGTGTTCGAGATTCAGTTCAAAGTGAGAGATTTTGCTCAATCTGCAAGCCTGCTTGACCAAAGCGGCTAAAGCCACCAAATAATCTTCTTTAGTGTGCCCATTTGCGAAGCCGAACGCGGCACACTTTGTATGATTGCTCACCAATGGATATACACTCTCGTTACGTAGATTAAGTATTGCTGATTTAATAGATGTAATAGGTGCATGGAAAGGCTTGCCTTGATCTGGACCGGTAAAATTTGAATCTATTGTCTCGAAAAAGGTCCATACTTTAAGTTCCGTGGCTAAAGCTTTAAAGTCTTTCCCGATTTGCTTCAGAGACTGGTGATCTAGTTCTAGCTGGCTTGTTATAGATATTGGGAGTTCCCGTGATAGACCCATGATCGTACAGATACTCCCGGAAAACCCTGGATGTGATAAGTAACTCGAGCCTCTGTGTGGCGTTGCTATGATCGAGGTTAGCTTCAAAGATGGGTGAGCCTCCGGTCGATTTCCTATTTGGACATACCGAAAAAAGTGACACCATAACAATCATTGAGAATTGGATCTCTGGACCTTCGAGCATCGGTTAAAGCCATTTTTAGCACTACTCCCCCGGTACTGTGACAGACGAAAAAAAGGGGACGATGTTTCTTCTGTATATATGTCAGGCAATGGCTTATGGTAAATCAATAGATGCAACAGTTCGACTTGAGGTATCGACCAATACCATGCTCTTCATACCTCAATTGACCTCAGCTTCCTAATGCTATCCAACAGCCTAGTGGCTAATTGCTTCAATGTATCACCGTCTTTCGGGTACCCATGGTCATACAAAAGAACTCGAGCCATGCTTAGATCCTTGCGGCTACGAATATCGCGGACAATCCACGGAGGCTTCCTTCCGTGGAAATGTTTCATCGAGTAAGCTGGTGACACAGGAGTCATTCTCATAAATGCCGATTTCACATCGCTCTCATTATCAAGTGGAAAAAGCCCGTCCTGTGTGAATTTAGCTTCGGGCATCCATGTCATCTCTGGATCTCCCCCAATGGCAGGAACTCCAATTATGCTGTCATTCTGTCAGTCACAAACATTTCTTGAGAGCAGATAATGTTCTCACTCGACTTCTGTATTTACTGGCTTCTGTCCTAGAGAGGGGTTTCCTTTGAAAGGTAATTCATCTATTTCTGATTTTGGGCGGCCATTGAGTCTAGCAGGTCCGCTTTGTGATGTCTCGGCGCTGATATGTGGCACGGAATTTTGCGATTGAATCTCATTATCGCCAGTCGAGGTCCTAGTGGAGGGAAAGGGCTTGAGCGATCTTAACTGAACCAGTGAGACTTCCGAATTTCTATGCCAATCACTCCCAGCATTAATCTCCATTTTTGAAGCACAGAGAGATGCAAGGAAACCATGTAATAAAAAATATAGCGATATGCTCTTAATCGATTGATCTTGGTTAGATTTGAATAGTAATTGTAGAGCAATGATAAATAAAAAGAAGCCTTCAGCTTACTTGCTTATCTCGTGAGCAGCCTCAATGTAAGGCTACATAGGTATGTAACCATCTTCCAGGTTACGTACAACTTGTAGCACAGAGCCGCACAAACAGGTAGGTACTCGATGAAGCACTGATAGTATGCAAGTCTCACATGCATACATGTACAACAAGCCAATGAAAGTCACCAGATCATTTCAATGGAGACACCATCATGTATGTTCAAACAAACACAGAAGGTACTTCGAACGCTTATCGTGAGATTTTGGGGGCCATACGTGATTGTGGCTGCATATCTTCATCTCATACGTGAAAGATGACCAAGCCCCGATCCCACAATAAGCGTTCCCGATGACACTACTGATCTCCATGGGTCCACTTGATATAGAACAAAGTCAAATTATCATCCGGTTTTTAAGCTTCAAAAAGTGTTTGTTTGCTTGCATCAAGTCAAAAAGGTTCTATTTCATCCGAAGAAGTCATCACCACAAACGGGGCCGTGCACTCGCCGGCCAAAATTCGCAAGTTCTCGATGAGGAAAAAATGATCATTTTTGAATTGCACATCAAAATACAATCCTAATGTAACATGGAAATGATCCTGAATTCAATGAATGGGTATCAAGCTTAATATATAAATTATTGTAGGTATACAGAGGCTTGTACTGTGATGACTAAAGCTAGCTAGCGTACATGTAGGACAGTGAATGCCTTCAAACGTTCATGACACTTAGCGAAGCTTGGGTGAAGGACAATTCTGTTGTCAAATCCAAGCCAGGAAACCACAAATCACATCTATTCGCTATAAGCAAGACGGCAATCATTGTAAGTTCAAATCTTTATCATTAGGTTCTATGTGTCTCATCCCACTCAAGGCGTGTAAGCCAGTATGATTGTTATGAGTAAATATTTATATGAATAAACAACTTTTCCAACATCAAGTTGTATAAGTTTCTGGGGAATCTCCCTTTCAAATACCAACCCAAAACGCCGTAAGAAACCCAAGACATTAAAAGATGTCTAGCTACTTCTCTCTCGTAATTTCATCACTCGTAGATTCAGATGTCGGCTCTACACGGGTCGGCGCGCGAGTTCTTCTCGGGCTGTTATCAGAACGGAAATATTGGTGAATTTCCTGGCTCCAATCATCATCGTAAGTTCCAATATCCTCCTCATTCTTTCCCTTCTCAGTTTGCTTGAGTTCCCATTCTTGGCGCATCTCAAGAATCTTGTCTCCGGCATCCAATTTAGGATCATAGTTCTTGCCAGCCTTCATCCATCTTTCCCATAGGGACAAATGTGCTGGATGAATAGCAATACCATGATATTCAGATTCCCTACCAGATCTGATATACTTCCATCTTCGTTCCTGTTCCTTAAGATCGAGACCGGTGGTATCTGGAAGGAAGACGGCAGTGAGGAGCATACCAGCAAGACCGAACCATGGGACAATGTAGAACTTTTGCTGGGTTGTAATAAAATTGTAGAGAACCGATGCGAACAAAGCACCCAATTTACCAACAGCTGCTGAAAATCCATGTGCGGAGGCGCGGATAGGTGTTGGGAAAACTTCCGCAGCGACGAGGAAAGTGACACTGTTTGGACCGAATTGGTTGAAGAAGGACGATAAGAAGTACATGGCCTGGAATGACTTTATACCCGCGATACTAGTATAATGGGCGTAATGAAAAGCGGGGATAACGAAAAGAATGAAATCCAAAGCAAATCCAACTTGTTGCATCCACTTTCGTCCATAGAGTTTGTTGTCGATGAGGAATGATGCGCAATAATAACCGGCAAGAGATACTCCGACGTTACACAAGTTCCATAACCATCCTTCCATAATTGAAGTTGAGCCTGGAGAGATGACCTTGATAAATTGAGACTGGAAGAGTTTGTTGCCGTAAAAGAAGACATCGTTGCAAAACCAGGCTCCGGCTGTAGCAATTAAGCGTCCCGAGAAATGCTTAACTGTCAAGCTCAGAGATTCCTTGTCGTATCCAGTAACGTTTGTAGTCTTCTTGGCAATGTCGAGTCCTTTGGAGATGAGAGGCATTTTATACATGCGGTAGTAGACAAGCCAGAGAGTACCGACGGCGGGAATGGCGAATGAGACTCTGAAAAGCCATTGTGCTGAGACTTGGGAATAAGGTGGGTTTCCGCTTCCATGATGGAAGATGAGAAGCAAGAGGATCAGGATGGCTTGATTGAAGAACTGACCCCAACCTTGCATAAGGAAGGCCATGGTTACCTTGCGGCCACGATGAAGTCTGTCCATTTTGGTTGTTTGGCGGTTTGATGCAGTGGCGCTTTCCATAGCAGCAGTGGCTGTCATTGGATATTCACCACCGACACCAATACCGTAGAAGAACAATGACCAGGCATAGCAAATAACCCAACCATTGAGAGTAGTACCCCAAGAAGCGATGAGCATGACAAGACCAAGAAACATAATGACAGCATCTTGGATTAAACCCCAACGACGGCCAATCTTATCACCCAAGTATCCGACCAAGATTTGACCAACAATAATACCAATAATTTCCAGGTAAGTGACAGCATAAGTCCATTGTTCACTGCAAACCTCAAAAGTTTTCCAGCATTGCGGCCAGACAGCTGAGAAGAGGGGACCCAAGTTTCCGATAGAAAAGAGAACGTATCTGAAATTATGATTAGTTTTGGGATTATGAATCACGGAACTTAACATACCCTTCAAGACCTAAGCCAGCACCAGGGAGAACAGCATTGCTGAAATACCAACTGACAGGACTGAGGGGGTCCTTTTTCATCATAGCCAAAATTGCCTTGACCTCTTTCTTTGCATCAGCTCCCTCAGTCCTAGTGATGAAGGAGATTTTGTCTGTTAATTTGAGATCTGCCCAATAAACATGCTCTGCTGTGAAAATATCATCAGGGTAAAGGAACTCGTTGAAAACAGCTTCATCAGCTCCCAGATCGTATATCGACACATGGTCATCACCGGTTTCCGGACCATGAGGAAGACCAATTATGCCCATGTTGGTAGGGTTATGATGTTCATGGGTATGGACAGGATTTGCCATTTTGAGGATTGGCGACAGAGACCTCAAATGGTGAGAGTTTTGAGGAATTTGACGACGAGGCCCTTATTGCTTGGGCAATGAAGGGGGAAATAAAGAAATTTGTCGATGTAGAGAAAAGAAGTGAAAGAGCAAATGGAGGGGGAGATGAACTAAATAAGAGAATTAGATCATAACCTACCTTTTTTTTCACTACGGTGGTCCATGTTCATGTACCAGGTAGGTAGGTATCCTAGATTGGTAGCATGAAAAAAATGGATAAAGTAGGAGTACTCCGAAGTGGGTCATCAAACTTTCAGGCGGGGCAAAGTGGATTCTTAAGAAATCTGGGTGGGATTTTGGAAGAAACCGACGAAAATCAATGTAACGCAAATTGGCTTAGTCACTTCGGTGGGTTTATTTTTATCGGATCAAGTTGACTTGTCTTTTTGGTTCTGGTCGTTTCGCTGTCCAATTTTTATTGTATGGCTGGGGCGGTAGTGGGACGGTGATTGAATTTGCCACATATCCATTGCTTCCCTAGGCACGTATGATCGTTCCCATCTGGTCTGTCGAGACTGGAGAGCAAGTTGATTGCCACATCGCAGGTATGTTTGAAAGATCTTTGTTTTCTGTTTTCTATCCGCACGACATGTCCAGTCAGGTGCCAGTCTAATCCAAATTTTCAAGATGGGATTGGAATTTGAACAGAGAATTACATCTAGAGAAAGTAAACGGGCATGACGTTTGATTGGGTTGTGATGCGAATGTCAATTGAGCTAAGGTATTTGCTTGCTAGAGATAAAATAAAATCACTTGAGAATGGAGAGTTGAGACGATTATCTTAGAATCGAGAGTGAAACAAATCAATGCACCGTCTAGTGGCGTCTACTTACAGGGTTGGTAGTAACAGACTTTCGTGACAAATTGCCTTTACTCGTATAGTAAATTCTAATAGTTTTGGCCGTTTAGAGTCGCTTTAAGGTTATGGAGCATGTGCAACTAATGTAATAACTGCTTCTTTGGTTCGAGATGTAGCATCTACTTGTAGGTCTAGATTGTTACTGTAACTCTCGCTTGTAATTCATAAGTTGCTTACCCAGATGGGTATCGTACTCTGTACGCTACTTCCAACAGCCAGTTAGTTCGCCATAAAAACCAATACTAGGGAAATTTCTCGGAATTTATCGAGTGCTGTCATACCAAATACTTCATAGCAAACGTACAATTGGATTCAAACTTGATGAGCTGAAGAGTTCAAATGCTGTAATTAGTAGCTGATCGTTGATCCTATACGTATATCCTACCTAGAAGGCATCGATTGTGATATTGATTGATAAATCCGTCAAAGTTAAGGCCACGTCCCCCACTCTGGTCCTGAGTTGAATATCCAAATCGGACAACACGGAGCCACGGTAAAGTTCTGATGATTGTCTGCTTTGAGACATGATTGAGCAGTGAGCGTACACTTCCTCGGATATATTATCCAATACCCTGGCTTGGAATCGATATTCATGGGGGTCTCATAGCAAATTATTGTTGTCATCCTTCTTGTCAAGATTGGAAACGGCATGTTTCTCCACTTACCTGCTGTGCACTATTATTCATACTGCGACTATCCCCCACTGAGTGGCATCAGAGACCATGTGCGGGTGCCCCAGATAATTAATCTATATTGTAGTTATCATTTTATAACGGTCTGTTGATATTGTGGATGGTCGTTGTCGCGACATTCTTCCCTCTTAAGCATTTGGATGAGTTCTAACTAGCACAAGCTTTCCAAGCCGGTACATCTTCCATCGAAGGAATCTGTCAGATAAAACTTTTTCTGTCGTGCATAAGAAGAACTTGGCGGATTTCGTCTCGAATGTAAATTTGGACTCGCGTTCAATATCTTGGTGGCTCCCCTTCATTGTTGAAAGATGAGGTTAGATTTGGCCAATCATGTAGCGAGAAAGCAACACGTTCTTGTCTCTCAACTTTTCACAGGTTTTTCGGAGTTTGGATTAAGCGTTGGCTCTAGCGGCCGGGTGGGGCGTCCCATAATCTGGATGAATGCATGTTCTGGGAATAATATCGGTGAGGAGGCTGCAGTCCCTGCATTAGTACGGTGACCGACTTTTTCTCTTTCCTGCAACTTTGATGTTTTCTGACATACATCATTGGTAAGAGCTTGCAAATAGATCAATACCGGTAATCTATCCGTCACCTGAACCGTATTGCTTATACACCAATCTACTTAGGTATTCCTCTTAGTTGATCCAATCTCGCTTCGACAACCCTTCCAAACCACTGTCTCCCACGTGCGTAGGCCTTGAAGTGGGAGACGTCCATCAAGCATATACTTTGTTCGTCTATCAAACTGTCTCACAAAAGATGACGGAGGTGGATGCCTACTGTCGTATACTATACCCGCATGTCCCGACAGGGCGGCTCCTTCCTTCCATCCATAATTTGCGCCATCACTTCAGTGGCGTGAGCACATCGCGGGCATGGCACGTTTGGGCATTCTTGGCGATGAATGGCTGACACCAAGCCATGCACAAGGCTGGCCATGGAGGGTATGTACGCCTATCGCAAGTAGTTGGCCCAATCCGGGGGTGTGTTCTCCGATTGGTGTGTGCGAAATGAAGGATGAAATGAACCCTCAGCAGGTTGAACAGCAATTTCAAATCCTTAGCACTTGATGAGCCCGACGTTATTGTAATGTGCCGTTCAAGCCGAGATAGCACATCTTATATTGTTTAATATATCCATCCAACGTGCATGGGCACTTGCTAGTAATGCGCAACGCAATAGAGTACTGCATGCATTGTATTGCGTGAATCGTAGGTTGTACATATGCATTGTTGCAGTGCACTACATTAGCTTGACGTATTGGCAGATTATTCTCCGTAGGCTTATATTTGGCTTTCGTCGACATGCTTGGCATTTGAATGAGAGACGTCGATTGTTATTTGACGAATCAAATCGCCGATATAGACGCATAATACTCATGTCAAGTGATGAATTTTCCCATTGAATCCTCATAGGATTATATTCTGATATATTAAGTGATCTGCGACTTCACCTGACAGGGCTATGCGCTCTTTTTGTCTGCAGCTAAAGCATTCATGAGATCAGCCAAAGTCCAGTCAGATATTTTCAAAGTAGCGTCATTGTGATAGATGTGGCTGATGAGAGTTGCTTTAAGATCTTCATTTGAACTGCACTGGCACAGTTTAATTCGTTGTCGGCGGATGTTGTTCTCACGGCACAAGCCATAGAATTTTGCAGTCTACGTCCGACAGTGCCCTTCTCTCACGACATCAACAATGCGGAAGATCCCCCTCTCGCACGAAAAGATGCGCAAAATTTGAAGACAGATCAAATTAAGATGGGGGTCGCAATCATGCGTTACATCAAATTAAACACAGAATGCATGTGTTAATGGCAAAGAAGAATTTTCGAAACGACAGCGATAGATGTGCGATGAATCTTTTGAAAGCGGTTAAAGCGCGCTGGTACTGTTGTGAGACTACGAGGAAAAGCAAGCGAATACATGTTACCTAGCTAGGTATTCATTGAGCTTTAGATAAATGTCAACCTGCAATGCGAAAGTATTGCAATCGTTTATCTGTCTATTTTCAATAATAAAGAGCTGAAAGGGATATGCGGCATGGGCTGGGAATCTTCTTCTGACAGGGAACTGTCATCTCGTGATTGAAGCGGCCCATCTGCTGTTGGAAATTACTTGAGAGTGGTTCAAAGCGGCCCTACCGATATATCGCCTATAATAGCGGATGGATACTATTTTTATTGTCAATAATCTGCTTACGGACATGAGCTTGAATCGCAGGGTGAACTAGCTCTTTGAAATGGGTGGAATCATAATCACTTCGAGTATCAGCTCTTCACTTTTCAAACATTGTATTTGCACTTGCTAACGGTACCCCGCCCTTTCTTTACTCCTTTCCCGTCGCAGCGGTCTGCACAACACAAGGATGGCGTTTTAATCAATTGAAGCAGAAACTACTAAAGTTTGAGGTATATCATGATGAAAACAAACATTCCTCTGTACAAGAAATCAAGACGTCTCGTCAATCCATCCGCTTGCTGCTGTTGGATTCCCGCACTAGACACACTTACATTACCCAAAAATAATACAGGCGAGAATTCCCATTCAAGTCTATATATTATTGAATGACTTCTGGACTAGGATATTAACCGACCGACGCAAGTGGTTTGATCGTAGCTCAATGGTTCAAATCCAGACTCGAGGTACATTTGGGCCCGGCATAGTCACGTGTGCTGGTTATTTACTTGCACTGTAGAAGTATACGATATGGGGGACATCTCAGTGCCTGATAAGCCCTGGGTTAGATGATTTGATATTTTGCTGGCGGGCTTGGTTTTCTTTTTCTACTGCAGGCTCATTTACTTGGCTGAAGCTTTTTTGACATTGTTGTTGACGAGTGGGGTTTCACTCCTGTATTTTATCGTCGCTTGTTTTGCCTCAAGATTTCCCTTCTTTGTAGGTGACGCACGGGTATATATGATGGCTAATCTGGGAGAGCTTCTTGTTGTGTGATTCACTATAGGCTTATATCACTTGGAAGAGCCGGATTATTCTATTGTACTGCTAATCGTGTAGGATGTGTCAAGGATAATCCTATAGGCTAGTTGGGGATATTGCATGTAATTTGGAATTTGATGCTCTTCTAAATTCTGAAAAAATTGTTCTATTTTAATAACAGTCAATTCGATGTGTCCCGTGGAATTGGATGAATTGAAAAGACCTTTCATAGTTGTTCTCTTTCTATGTACGAAGCATTTGAGGAATACAAAATCGAATTATCGACATTATGACTCTAAGTCAAAATAAAGTCGGAGTAGGTCCGCGTTAGAACTGCGCTTCATAGTAAAATACTAATAGTTGGAGAGAAGTGTTGAATTTGAACTTTACGGTTATAAAATGGCATCGGGGGATTGGAAGACTTGGTAGCAGAGCTGTTAGTCGAGCACGGCTAAGGTTCACCTGGCCATGAATGTCTTCAAGATACAGCTACATGTGTGCCCTGACGAGTTCTGATATAACTAGACTTGTAAGGACCAGCACCGAGATACTAACAGGTAGGAGTGCGGAACCCGCCGCATTTGGGATGATAAGTCAGAATAGAGGGTGGTTAAAACAATCTGAATCTTTGAAACACCCCGGTACCCATTGAGAAATGTGATAGTATAAGTCATCATCATAGCAGAATATGATCTAGGCGAGCAGCAAAGCTACTTGAGGATACTAACAAAATATCACCACGCAATCCTATTAACACGTAGAGGATTTATCACCAATGCTACAAAATTTGATGAATATAACTTTTGATTACGAATTTGATTTTCAGCCTGCTTTTTCAACCTCCACAACAGCTCTTCTAACACCATCTGACTCTTCCCTAACCTGGGTTACTTGAGCCCCACGCGCTGTGACATCTTCAATAAAATCTTCTATTGAGCCGCCAACTCCGAAATACACCTTTTTGGCCCCTATTAACGCCGTCTTATTCGGCCCCGTGCTTAAATCAAGTAATGCCATCAAAGTTTCAGCAAAAGCTTTCAAAGCAGCAGGAGAATAAATAGTTTCTGCTCCAATAATGATTGTGTTCTCGCATGATAGATGAAGCTTATCAGTGACCAGAGAGACAAAGTCTTGGGACCAAGCACCGGAGAAGAGCGATATATTGATGTTGCGAGAAGTCAGCGCAGAGATGAATTCAGAGATAAGTGCTTCGTCGATATCGAGTTCGCCTTCTGCCTCCCAAGACTCGGACTTTGTGATCTGTGCCCAGGAAAGGAGAACATTGGGTAAAGTGACGAGCTGTAGGACTGTAGGATTGTAGTCTGCAAGTCCAAGCTCCAGCCCTGATGTGGAGGAGGTTGTGTTTTCTAGGAACCATTGGAAGACTGCGAGAGATGGAAGAGCAGTTCCACAACCAAGCTATTAGGTTTGTCAATATAACCACTCATGATAACTTGACCGTAAGTGAAGTCTCAACGAAAAAAACACATACCTCTAGAACTCTTCTCCTCCCCTCCCCAACAATAGTCCTCCCACTAAGAACCTTAACCAAATCCACCGAGCTTTCCCAACTTTTGAACCCTCCCTCATATACCCCAGTCTTCACATCATCATTCCCTAATCCCAAGAGACCTTCCCCGCTTCCCTCATCCTCCGCCATCAACTGTGCCCTAACATCCCACAACTCCCTCCTCGGAATGCCAATCTCCTTACCATCATCCAACTTAACAACCAGCGTAGAATAAGCAATCTGAGATGGCAATGTCTTTAAAAATTCCTCTAAAGTGTGATAAGTTGGAGGTAAAAGTGGTTGTCCTGCTACTGGAAATGCTCCGCTGGATTTCCGCGGTGCTAGGGTGCCGGTTTCTGCAGCTTGATTGGAGACAGATGGAAGAGCATCTTGGGTTGAATCTATCTCTATATCATCGCCTGCAAATGAGAAGCTGAAGCCAGACATCTTGAGATCAGGGTCCAGAAGAATGTGGATGCGGGAAAGAAAATCTTGTGTTGTTTAATAAAAAAAATGCCCATGAAAATTGATTGGTATCACGTGTGTTATATTATCACAGACAATGCCCCGCACCTTTGGAGTAAGAGAAGTTGGAGTGACGATTGAAGAGCAGTTCATTGCGAATTGTGCAAGTCGCAATCTGAGCGCTCAACATTTTGGGTGCAGCAGCTCTCAATTTTGGTTAAGTCGGTTTTACATTTGCATAGATGTGTATTCAAAATATGAACTTCAAGAATAATTCAAAGTGTTGCCATTCTCATAGGTATTTAATTCACCAATACTACCCCTCTACTACATCATTATTCTGATTACAATCTAAACAATCCAAGCTTACTTCGAGCCTCGCTTCTTCCACTCGGCACCTCTGTTTGACGATCTTGTTCTGGGTTTACCCTTCTTCTTTCCACCACCCTTTCCTCCCAACTTTAGATCCTTCGGCTTGCCCTTGCTTGCACTAGCTCTATAACCCTCAAAAACGAAACTCTCGGGTGCTTTAATACCGGCCATTCCACTCTTGGCTTCTCCGTTTCCACTGGTTTGCTTGTCTCCCCTGGAGCCCAAAGTCGTGTCGTTGGCCCCGGTTCTCTTGAATTTTGCGCCACCAGCTTTGCCCAACAGTTTGGTAGCTCTACCCTGCAAAGAAGCTTGATTTGGATCAACCTTTGGATTGTATATTTGGGAGGGTTTTGACGATTTAGGTTGACGAGCTGTGGGTCGGGACGAGACTTGTTTGTGTTGAGCTTTGGCGCGGACAACACGAAGGACACGAGGAAGCATCGGCGGGTACTTCTTCTCATTGAAAAGTAGGGCAGCTTCAACTGCATTTGCGTCCTATATTTGTGCATTAATAAGAGCTCAAATTTTTTGAGTGATGAAAGAAGCTTACGGTAAATTGTACATAAGCAAAACCCTTTCCAACGCGAGTTTTCTCATCGCGAATAACCCGTACACTCTCTACTTCACCAGCCTTCCCGAATTGCCTCCACAAGCCTTCTTCAATATCAGAGGGTATTTTCGAACGTTTGCGGCTGTTTTCCCCATCTTGTTCAAGAAGAGATTCATCGTCTACAAACCCTAGGTTTCCAACGAAGACACATCGGCGGTGATCGGTTTTCGCAGGATGCGCTACGCCATCTACGCGAAGATGACGATCTAATACTATAGTTCCATTGAGTTTTTTAACGGCCTCCCTGGCTGCAAATGCTGTAGAGTAGACTGCATATGCATTTGTGCTTTTTGTTGTAGCAGTCATAATGTCTTTTTTAGCAAAAGCAGCTTTCTTTGGTAGTGCGGCAGTGGCGTAGGCAGTGGAACGGAAGCGGAGGGATTCCAATTTGTGAGATGGTTTGCCAGTTGGGGGAGGAGGGAGATCATCAATGAAAGAGGACAGATGAGACATGAGTATTTTTTTGTCGGCTTTGGATGATATCGTAGAACTTGCTACATTTCCGAGGAAAACAGTACGGGATGCCTTTTCGAGCTCGGCAGCATCCTTATCTGGTACGAGGGATTCATGTAGGGGAACATCGGATGGCGTCTTTCTCTTGTGGTTTGTCTCCTCGGAACCGGATTCTTCTGCATCATCCTCAGCTTCAGCTTCGCTATCAGACCCAGCATCCTCCTCGTCCTCCTCATCAGAACCATCTTTCTTCATTTCTTCGTCTGAAACCGGCTTTTGTTCTACAGCTAACTTTTGGCGTTTCAATCGTCTTTCAGCTTGGCGTTCTTCCTCTTCCTTTTCTTCTTCCCTGGCCAGCTTCTCAAGGTACTTTCCTTCAAGATCTGGCTCATCGGTCTTCCTTTTACGTTTTCGTTCGGGTTTCTCATTTTTGGCTTCGATGAATTTATCCAATTCGGGTACCTCGTCATGTATTTCGTTGGTATCATCATCCTCGCCAGATAGACCCGAAATATCAGCATCTTCGAGATCGCCATCAATGCTACTCAAGTCATCGTCGCCCTCGCCCATTTCGACATCTTCGGCGTCTTCATCATCGTCAGAAACCTCGGACGATTCTCCCTCCTGCGATTCGGCGTTTCTACGAGGCAAAGGTGCTTCTTGATATCTAGATTTCGGAGGAGCTTGTACTGGACCAGCCTAGAATTTATTAGCAAGATTGCGCGGTGCCAGAATTTTAAGACTTACACTTGATGCAAATAGCAAGGCTAGAGTAGGGTCGACAGCCTTGTTTTCAGTGAAAATTGATTTACCAGCACTTTCTTTACCATTGGATTTCTCCCCCACGCTGGTATTTTCGTTCCGACTACGTTTACCCATTGCGATTGAGTTATTTTTTTGTTGGAAATAAGTGATGCAGGTACTATGCTACCTTTTGTCGTCCCGAGATAATGAGATTTCGGGATTCAATAAAAAAATAAAAATGCTGCAGCTTGCAGGGATCAGCGAGGTTGTTACTGCCGCCAGCTGGTGACCGCCTTTTACGCTCCGAGGATCTACCGATAATTATACCTTGATTCCTAATGCTTCGTTTTGCGACAATAGCAATACAAATACCACAACAATTCTTCAACAATTAATTTACTCTAAAGATGAGTGGCGAAATTGACGTCGAGCCAGCGGTTGATCCTATCATACCCGACGAAGCTTCGGTTGACGACGAGCTTAGTGATCTCGAGGTGGAAGAAGATCGCTCTAGCAGTCTGAGTGATATTGAAGACAAAGATGGCGAGCAAGATCATGACGACGATGCCGAAGCATCAGACGACCTTAGTAACCCTTCTGAAGATGACGACTCTGAAGCAGAGACAGAGCGATTGGAAGAATCCCCGCACAAACTAAGAGTACAAAAGAATGTGGTTCTTAATTCCCATAATGGCGCCGATTCGAATGAGCGCAGCCCAAGCAAACTGCACAACCAGATCATAGCAGATGAGGGGGAAGATGACGAAGATGACGCAGATCAGTTATCTGACGAGGACATCGCGATTTCAAATGATAGCCCTAAAAGTTCTCACCATGATGATGGTGAGCTGGATCGCAAGCCAGCGACAGCTCGCACGTCATTAGAAGATTCTGTGGGCGAAGGAAAAAGAGCATTATCGACTTCTGAAATCGATTCAAGAAAACGCAAAAGATCAATAATGGGCAGGGGCGGACTCGAAGATGATTTTGATGAACCTTTACCCAAGCGGACAGGCTCTATAATTAACCAAGGCGACGACTTTGCGATTGACGACGAATTACCCGCAGAAGAAGATGCATCAAATACAATAAGTGGTAATATATCAGGCGAAGAGGGCGATGGGCTACAGGAGCAGGCTCTTGTAAATGTGACACAGACCACGCTTCCCGATGACGACACCATCGAAACCGCTGGCATACCGGCGTCACCTAAAAGACGAGGAAGGAAGAAGAAAAAGGCTGTGGAGAATGGTACGAACATTGAAGACGAGTCAGACAGCTTGCAGAATGGCATCATAACTAATGGCGAAGACGATACACGAAACGGCGAGGAGGACCCAGTAGACAATGAGGAGGATGATGAAGCAGATCTCGTATTAAAGACAGAAGAAGAATGTGAGTGTGTCGTAGCAGGTTAAATTTAAACATGCACAATTATTCTAACGCAGATTCGATCAGTGGAGAAAAAGATAAGCGCATTTGATCAACTTGGAGGTATTGAGAAGGATTTTGCAGTTTTCAGGGACAGGTCAGATTACACTCCTGATCACTGTTTCATTCGCTGATATGTTTGTAGATTATACGATGCGCGCCTCGAACAAATAAGTCGAGAGGAGGCTATGCTTCGACAAGACCATCCAACACACCCCGAGCTTCTTGAACAGATGAAGCCTGTCGAAGCACGGAGAGATGAGAGAATCCGTGTCGCAGAGAAATTACGTGAATATGAGCTACAGACTCTCAAAACTTATGCTGTTGCGAGGAGGAGCCAGATTCTTATTCAATATCGACAAGAAGCAAGAGAAATTCGAGAAACCAAGATGGAGCAACTCGGTAAACAATGGTACGAAATACAACATGACAGAAGGAATTACTCCACCGGTGTACCCGAGTATACTCTAAATTATCCCACTCGAAGATCGCAACAAGTTCAGAACCAGGTAGCATACTCCAACGAGGTTTCTATTCTCTCAGGTATCGCAAAACATGTCGGATTTCCTGCCGCTCCTTCAATGTCACAAGCAACACCTGCGGAGCTCGAAGAGGACTTTGAGAAGATGGGTGTAACTAATGCAATGGGAGTAAGTGCATTATTTGGAAGCCATGGTTGGAATTAGTCCAGAAAGGAAACCTTTGTCCAAAATGGGACAGGCAAGCTGACGGGGCTTTTCACAGGGGACTAGACATGTGCAACAACCTGCAAATTTTTCGCTGCAAGAGTTTGCGGCATTGCGAACAGCAAGGTCAACATCGCGGTATAGGCCAGCGGAAGAACAATTCATTGAACAAACACCTTGGGCAAATCCGCAGCATCCTTCTCACTCCCACCTAATACAGCGTCAGACTTCAGCCCAGCATACACCAAGAACCACAAGTCCTTTGTCGCAAGTTCAAGTACAGCCCCGTCGCCATTCTCATCAACAAGGCGGCCCTGTTTCAGGAACCTTCTCTAATATGTCAACATCAGTACTACAACATACCAATGGATACATGACGTCTGGTGGACGAGTTTCTCCACATAATCCTTTTTCTAATACTTCACACTCACATACCATCGTACCATCACCATTGGGCAGTCGACAGCCATCTTTGTCGCCAAAGCAAACTAGACCTCCTCACCCACTGCTATCTATCTCCAACGAGCAGCATAACCATCATGCTCCTCCCGTCTCCAGTAATCAAATCCACCAGGCATCACGCGCCGGACTACAGGACGTGGTACAAGAGATGGCCCGCATATCTCCACCGTGAGTGATTCGCGCATCTCCAGAAAATCAAACTCAGGCTTCGAGTTTTACAAGTAAAGTTTTAATGATTACGAGGGCGCAAATATATGGTTTAAGGTGCATAGTAGGTGTTACGGCAGAAAAGCATTTATTTGGTTCGGCGTTCTGGGATATGGATGGTTACCATTGATATGGTATATGATTCCCTTCATCCTTTAGGCGGTATTGCAATAATACTATCTACATCTTTAATTATAACGTGTGGCTTTGAATCCAGAAAGCTACAAACTTGAAGCCCTTGAAATCCTCAAGAGTTTTCCTTCATCCAAACAACTCCCATTGAATCTGTGATAACCATTGCATCTACTTGTGATTTTGTAGCCCCTAGTCCGCTCGATTTTGGTATCATAGAGCCGCCTCCTCCACGTTTAAAGAACTTAGCCCACAGGAGCCATCATCGGTCTCAGTCACATCGTCACACTCCACTCAAGAATCCTGCGTGGTTGGCGCGGCTGGTACTTTAACATCTTCAAAGTCGTCTTGCGAAACTGCTCTAATAGTGAAAGCAACTGTAGATAGTCATTACTCTGAACTGGCTTAAGAAAACTCTCGCAGATACTTACAAACTCCAAGAGCAAATGCAGCAATGCCAGCCCCTGTCAAAGCATTCTTAACAAGATATGGTCTTCGCGCTCGAATAAGGGCAGCAGATTGTTTGTAATTCTTATCGTAATAGGAAGACTTGGGAACTCTGTAATGGTCCTCTATTAGTATAAAGCATTCAACTGTCTAGAAATAAGATATGAACTTACAACGGCATCTTGAATTGTAATCTTTTGTCAATTGGTATATTGATATTGTTCAATGGCGCCACTTCCCAAAAAGAAATTCCCAAGTAATGGAATTTGTGAGATCCAGCCTTATCGATAAGGCTACCTTGGAAGATGCCTAGAAGGTACTAGGTAGGTGCAGTACAGTACAGCACGATTGAGATTTGGTGCTTGCCAATATCGCGCAACTTAAAAAAGGGTCGCGTTTACCTTCAGCCAATATCGCATCAAAGAAACACAATTTGTTTGTCAACCTTGATTCTTTCAACAACAGCTTCGCAGAATGGTTTGGAGTCAATTTGACTACAAACTCAACAACTCAATATAGTGGATATCAGTGTAGTCTTTTCTCACATGCAGCTTGCACAGTACAATCTATAGTAGATCACATTCGACTTCTTTCCCCACAGCTTCTAAAGGTTATCATCATCGTCATGGCTACCTTGACTGTTGAAAAACAAATCGATCAATTGAACGATGCTCGAAAACTTGTGCTCTCAGATGCCAACTACTACACTCAGATCATCCAAGGAATACTACCAATTATTGGTCCATCCGCGAGAGTAGAATTACGACGATGGGGCGCAGATTTTCTAGCAGAGACATTTTCAAGTCCAACTATACCTTCGTCACAGAAAGAAACATTGAGCTTGGTTGTACTTGATACATTGAAGGACATGATTGAGAACCCGCACGAAGATAGTGCAGTAGTTAAGAGTATAGTGCAAACAGCAGCTAGCATCTACCCGCTTGTCGTTCGATGGATGTACGTTGAATTTTTATCCGTTCATAGCTATGACTTAGATTTTAACGTTCTTCCTATTTTCCTATCTTCATACCTTTGGATGGCGTCAATCAATGGCTGCCGAATCTAGAGCTGGTTCTGACTAGTGTGTCTAAATAGCATCAACAATTCCTACGACATACCGACCTGGGATCGCATGGTCGCAATTAAAACTCGAATACTCCGGATGTGGGATACTGCGAAGCCAGGGATTAGAATATGCTGCATTAAGTTTGCGCAGAGGGTTGTGTTGGTTCAAACAACAGGACCCGATGCAGATTCTAGGGTATGAGAGGTACCTAGCACCTCCCAAATGGCAAGATGCTAATGTTGTTTTCTGTATAGCGCGGTGATCCTCTTCAGGTATCACTATCTATGGTGCCTCCGAACCATACCGTTCTTCCCCCTCGAAACCTTGAAGCTGAAGCGTCAGGTCTTCTCGATAGACTCCTCAGCGTCTTCCAAGAGAACTCTAGGTATGTCGAGTTCATTGCATCCCACCCCTCTCCCCCATTTAGAAACTGACATGTTTAGCGATGCTGTACTTGTTGATGCAACTTTGAATTCCCTTTCCATCTTAATCCGAGCCCGTCCCCATGTTGCAAATAAAATCCTGAATGTTCTTCTAAACTTCAATCCCCTGAAACTAGCCAATTCTCCAATGACTCCCAAATTGCGTGTTATGGTTAAATCTATGGAAAAGACTACTAGATCATTACTTATCCATATCAGCAAGCGGTATGTCCTTTTGTCCCTGTGAAGTATGCTTGTTCTAAGCTGATGGTTGTAGGGACCCCCACAATCCACTCAATGGGCGAATCCAGCAATATGTCGAACGTATGATGCGCTCTAAAACGGAAATCTTCGACGAGGGGAATAGAAAGCGTGGACCTCCAGAACCTGTGGACGCCCTAGATCCCGCCAAACGTCAAAAGCTAGGCGCGCAAGTTAAATCTGCTCGACTACATATACCACCACTAGCACCTGGAAATCACACAATCGCCGAGCTTTTTACTATCACGACTGATGAAGCCCTAAAGGGGTTTGACGTTGCACTTTTATCGGAAGACCTCGTCGTCAAGATCGGTATAACAATTCTCCAGAGGATAGACACGGACACTATTGAACAGGCTATAAGCGTAAGTTTTCCCAAACTCAATGATATGTTCGCACGAGTACTCAACTGGCAATTAGGGTGTGAAAGCAAGACTTCAAGCTCTCTCAGAGCCTAAGCCCGAAGAAATCAACCCTGAAACGGCTCCACTGGGCGTAGAAGAAGACGACGATGACTACGAACCTGATTTCTACAATGCCGAAGATACAGAACAAATTTTGAACAAACTAGACAGTTCACCACCTGAAGAGCTAAAAGTGGATATCGAAAAGGTTGCAAATGTAGCACTTGGGCCATTCACGTTGCCCACCCCTCCATCTCTAAATGCCGAGGAAGTAACTCTGGTTGGCCAAGGAACTGTGTCTCGAGTCTTCGGTGTGATGCAGACTTTAGAAGAGCCCGCGGCAAGAAAGGCAAAGGCTGGTATAAATAGACTAGCAGCTAGTGCCTATGATAGAGATGCATGGATTACTATCATTACGCGCCTTGCAACACGTGCTGGGGCCGGTCTTGAAGAGTGCTCAGATGCTGTCAAGTTGGAGTCGCCAGATACCGAGCGATTATCCTTGAGTAACACTATTCGGCAATCACTGCTTGTTTATATTCTGGAAGATTTTAGAAAGCGAATCGACATCGCCGTCGCTTGGCTGTGCGAAGAATGGTACAATGACAAAGTGCAAATGAAGTTGGGAGATGGTTCAGCGGTGCTACATTATGAGAAATGGACACTCAAGGTTTTAGATGGAATTTCAATCTATCTTGATGCGAAGGACAAAGTCCTTACTCGGTTCTTAAGCGAGATTCCTGGGTTGAGTCTCGAGGTGTTGAACAAGATTAAAGGGCTTTGCAAAGACCCAACAATGGTCAATCTATCACTAACCAGTCTCCTTTATTTGGTTATGATGCGGCCACCTGTCCGAGACTTGGCTCTCGACGCAGTTGAAGATATTTGGAACACCTGTAAGATTTCATTCCTTCCTTCCTTCCTTTATTGTGGCCATACTAATAACCCCGAAAGACGACAATGCGAAACCAATCGCCGCCAAATATCTCAAGAAATGGCGCCCAGGATTTGAGGAGCGACTCAAAGGCGATGACGAAGAAACGAAATCGAATGGCATGATCATCAGCGCTTAGATGCATACATTTCTAATTTCAATTTACATGCTCTTCTTGTACTTTAGCAAATCTCGCATTCCGGCATCAATCGGCGTACAAAGGACTTCACAGGACATGATTTAAGACTGGGCTAAGGGTTTAAAAAATGCTATACGCACATTATTGTATGATCAGGAATTCCCCGGGAGTCAGAAGCAGATGCGGGGTGGTACATGAATTATTAAACATTTCCAGTTAGATCGCGGTTTCAACTATGATCAATTCAACAAGTTCACTAAGGTTGATATCTCTACCTAGGCACCTAAGCTCATGATTTCTGGTATATTTATAATCGATGAAGTTTGTGTTGCATTACCTCGCCGCAACGGCTGACACATGAAGCGGAGCCATTGATAGCCATTACATTGATATGAATCACGTGCATACTTACTAAGCTGTGCTCGTCCTGAATCATGATCGAAGGAGATAAAATTGCAGAAAATTGCAGACGTGAGTATCGCGAACTGAATATTAAGTCAATCAGATGGAAACTAGAGTTCCCACAGCACCCATAAGTCTGTCAGCGCCTAGTGGAATAATACAGGCCACCTCGTCTCCAAATACATCTCTTGATCGTGGTACGAGTGTAGAAAGAGGAAGAGACAAAGGGGCAGTGGATCGAGTAGCCAATGCATAAGTATATCCGTATTCAATTCGTCTGGATTTGTTGTACTGACTCTAAGTACTTGCCAGAACTGCCGAAATAGAAAAGAAAAATGTTCTGGTGATAGACCATGCAATTCATGTGTTAAGCACAATCGAGAGTGCTCATATACGCCACTGAAGTCACGGGGTAGGAAGAAAAAGAGACCTCGCCTTGATTTGGACCCTCTTGAGGAGACACAAAATCCGGAACCCAGAGATGTTCGAACAGCGTCGCCTATAGTGATACGCCCAGGAACCCATCGTCCATTGGCGATTGATAACAACGGACCACTTGCAGTCAAGAGACGTCGAGAGCTACGTTCGTCTGGTATTGGAGTATGCCAGACTGGCTCGGGAGCATTTCAGTATTATGGACCGGCATCCAACTTGGCCTTATTTCAATGCATTTACCAGTGTATCTATCGCACCAAAAATTCAAACAATGAGCGGCTAGGGGCGATGCGCGTTTGGGGCTTGGACCAATTTGCCTTCCCACCCGAGCGTCCTGAATACCAACATCATAATGAGGGCGGTACATCTCTGCCCGTTCATTTAAGTAAAGATCTTGGAGATTGTTTCATTGGAACCTACTTCAAAGTTGCTCATCCACAATGGCCCTTCCTTCAATTGCGCGAAATTCGCGAAGATTGGGAATCGTTCTGGGAGCCTCCACCACCAGAACGAGACGCCTATTATAGTAGCAAGTTAACTCGGAAAAACATCGTACTTATGGTTCTTGCGATTGGAGCCGTAATGTCTAGTCTTTCACCTGACAAAGATGCTAAGGTTATGGCTAGATGGGCATCCTACTTGTCATCACGTGCGATGCTGTCTGGTTCGACTTTCGAGGACGCTTCCCTCAAGGGTGTTCACCTACTTCTTCTGAAATCTATATATGCTATCGAATTAATGCGTCCTAATGACTCTTATCTCTACGTAGGTCATGCGGCCCTGAATGCACTTGCACTAGGCATGAATAGGGCCCAGGTCGCCAACGGCACCCGCCCCAACATGCATCGTCTCCGCGTAACATTTTGGAATCTTTACTCGACAGAAAAGCTTGTGTCTCTGTTTCATGGTCGGGCATCCTGCTTGAGAGACGATTTCATTGACACTGCCTTTCCCGAAGATTTACCAAGCTCGGAGATGGAGAATGATAACCTAGGAGATATTACAGACATGGCATATGTCCGTGCTATGGCAACACTAGGCCGTGTAGCCGATCGTATCAATTGTGGTATATACTTTTACGGTGGAGTTGCAACTGATTCCGCCAACATTCCCGATGTTACCCGCGAGTGTGAATTAGCCCTAGAAAAAGTCATGGGAGATCTTCCCCCTTTTTTGCACTTTTTTGACTCTACAATGCCTCCGAGCCCTCATCTGTGGCATGAAGTTCAACGTACGCATCTTGGGTTACACTACTATCATTGCATTATTCTTATTCATCGTCCAGCGCTAGTCTTCTTGTCTAAACATGCATCAAAAGCCGAGGCTTTAACTGCAGCCCAGGAGTTAGGCTACACGGATATATTTGGCTATGTCGAAAAGGCCATATGCGCATCAAAAAAAATCATTGCCCTCGCGCTTGACGCCTACAATACGCGTGCAACTTCGATGAGGCAAGATTCTGGAGTCGCCTACAATATCGTGGGTGCTTGTCTTACCTTGCTCTATGATGTTATAGGTGGACCTAAAAAAAGTTGCGCTGGTAACGTCGCAGATACGTTTAAAGCTGTTGAAGACGGTCTTCGTTGTTTGAGTTTCATGGAGCACCCTGGGCCTAAGATTGGGGGGACTCTAAGTTCACGCATAATGCGTGTGGCCAAAGATGCTTTTCGCTCCGCACAAGGCCCTAGCTCAGATGATGGACCTGATGGCAACGGAACAGCTACTTATAGTACAGCGCCATTATACAACCCTATTCAGGAGCGTACTGAGACTGTAAGTGCTATTGATAATGAGCTGGATACACTACTTGGTCAGTTTCCATGGCTCGCAAACACAACTGCAAACACACCGACCTCTCATTCTGCCACCGAAATACCTTTAGCCAACGCTTCGGGTCCAGTTCACGATGCTTCTGGTGTCAATTTCCCCACTTCTTCAAATTATGGGAGTACATCGCAACCTGAGCAGCCTCAGCAATATTCAACTCAAGCTTTTCCACAAAATTCGGACTTTCTCTTTATGCCGTTTTATGGCTTCGATGGATCAACGTCGCAACAAGTACCTCCGCACGAAGCTGCGGCCAATGAGAATGCAAGCCGCCATGTCAATGCAGGTGCGCATCAGTGGGCTGATGTCAGTGGTCAGATCTTTTCGGATCATGGTATGTCGAATGGGAGTGGTGTACCATGGGGCTTGCTGTGAGATGTGGGTGTGGATAATGTAATTGGGGGCTTGCCGTATCTGTTACTCAAATAGTACATCTAGTTATCATGGAAATAGTAAGGGGAGATATATATCGTCCATTTTCGAAAAACATGATCTGTCTGGTATAACGTGGATATACCGCAATGAATCTATGAAATTAACGGTGTAATTTAAGTTGCAACTTCAAGTAGCATATAAAGTAGAGAATAGAATGGACATTAGAATCTGAAGTCTCTTCATCTGTATATAATAAACTGAGTAAGAGTATTGTACACTCAGCTCACATTATTTTTACACGAATCAAAAACATAAATTGTCAAAGTGAAATAAAACCTTCGCATTTTGTATTTGTAGGACCTAATGAGAGAGCTCCTCAATCTAAAGGATCTTCATAGATGATCTGTCAATGTTGGGTATTGCATTGAATGATTACATATGATTTTCAGAGAGGGTTCATTTATTATATTGCAAGAGACTGGTAGATTTACTACATTCGTCGGATTTACGGGGCTTATGGTGATGGATAGTGCTGTATAATTTATTATCCTACATGACTGCATGGTTTTGGAATACCTTGATACTGATATTGGGGAGAGGGATTAGAAGGGAGGAAGGAACATTCCCCTCAACTTTTTAGTAAATACAAATGGGAGGAGACACTAGTGAAATGGCAAAGGAAAAGGATTCTCGACGGCAGGTTCTTAGCGCACAACATAATCTTAATGTGTGATTTCTCACCAATACCCTCTCGTGTACGCGATCAAGTATCAAATGAGTGTTCATTCTACGAAGCAATATCATCAACATTAGATTGATTAACAGGGGACTGGAGGTTATTGTCTTAAGTTGTGAAATATAGCCTTGTTTAGCATCAAATGCGCAGAAATTCTATAAGTGGGAAATCAAATTACTACATGCTTCTATTGTCTATTATTATTATTCCTATTCTATCCCAATCCACTTCGCCCTCTTTCCTAACGCCAGCAATCTTCTATCGTCAATCATCATTCCATTCTAATTCATTCATTCCTTCTTCTTCTCCAACCTCAAACCTTTTAGCGAAGGACCTTTCAAATCCAAAAACCTTCCCCAACTAGCCAAAAAGACAATCGCCAATGTACTAAAACAGAACAAGGTGAAGATGCCCCAATCCCTCACTTTCTCGCTATAAAAATACGAAAAAGAAACTGCGTAATCGTCTCCCACTTGATAGGGACAGTAACCACAGTTTTCTGTCGCATTAGGATTTGAGAGATATCCCATGCTTGCGCCACCAATCCCAGTTCCAGAGAGGTAGGTTGCGAGATATTGACCACATGTTTGCCCTGAAGGTGGATGAACAATCGTCATTTCGCTGGCAGAACAAACGATAGGGACAGAGTGGACTCCATTCGAAATGGCAGATCCCAGCCAGTAGCGTAGTGGATCCGCCCAGAAAAGCCACGCGGAATAAAATGAAGGCATATCGCTATGCGTAAGAGCCATTCCACCAAAAGTTGTTTGGACGCACCACACAAGACTATTTGCAAACCCGGCGACTTCGCTGTTTGGAACCAGCGCGGCGATTGCCAAGGCAAAACCGAGTCCGTATATGCCGAGTGCGAGAAAAAGGAGATAACCGAACCCAGGCCCCGATAGACCGATAGTGAACCAGCTGCAGAGAAAGTATATTGTGTAGATTACTATGGCGAGCGGAATTTCTACTGTGACGAGAGCGGCACATAGAGCGAGTGGATGATAACCAACACCGGAGCGTTCGCGTGCGGTGTAGAGTGCCCATTTGGAATACCAGATTGCTTGGATATCATCTGCGGAAGCTGGAATGACCCATGGTAAAAGCAGAAGAACAATGAGACGATTTTGGGTTCCTTGCTCTGTGTCTGAGGCTTGATAGAAGATGAATGATAGAAAAAGACCCATGAATATAGCTTTTACAAGACGACTAAAACTGTAAACTCCGTTGCGCCATACAGTTAACCAATGACGAGATGTGAGGGTGACATATTGATGCATCCATGGAACTATTTCATCTGTAGTAGAGGTCTCCAGATTACTAGTGACCGAAGAGTTTAGATGTTCTATTTGTGTTTGCAAATTGCGACGTTCAGGTGAAACATTCCATGTTCCGGACCACTCATCACTTCCTGAAGGACTAGCCACAGTATCCAATATAAACTCGGCTGGATTGGCAGTGTCATCCATTGTAGCGCCATTGCGAGCAAAGTAATCCACGACAATGCTTGAGTTACTACCGGTTTCGCCGAAATATATAGTGCGTCCTCCCCTTGTCAGAAGAAGGACATGATCGAACATCTCAAAGATAACTGCCGATGGTTGATGGATTGTACAGATGATAGGTACTCCGGAAGCTGCAATACGCTGCAGAAACATGACGAGCGAATATGCAGCTTGACTGTCGAGTCCAGAGGTTGGTTCATCAAGAAATAGCAACATGGAAGGATTGGCGGCTAACTCCACACCTATCGTGACTCGCTTCCGCTCCTCGACTCCCAGACCTCCCTCTCCCGGAACGCCGATCAAAGCATCGGCGATTGATTTAAGCCCCAGCAGATCCATGACTTCTTCAACATGCGCCTCCTTCTCTTGTTTCGATACCGACAATGGGCGTCTCATCATCGCCGAGAAGATCAAAGCTTCGCGGACTGTAGCTCCTGCATCATGAACATCCTGCTGCATGCAGAACCCACATGCCCGAGAGAATCTTGCTCCTAGATTAGCGACAGGCTGGCCTCCAATCATCATGTCTCCGGTCACAATACCCGTATCCTTGCGTTGAGCAAGAGTGTCGAGGAGAGTTGTTTTCCCGGCACCAGATACTCCCATGAGGGCTGTGAGTTGACCAGGCTTAACATATCCGCTTATATCCGTGAGTAGCTGTCGGTTCTCTCCATCAACTTGGACGTGATACGAGACATTTGAGAAGGTAAATGAGGGCTGTGGTCTCGTGTTAGAGGAAGCTTTCTTTTTCTCGCAGTAATTGGAATAACTCACTCTAGAACTATTTTTCGCATCATCAGTCCAGTTAGCGGCATTGGTGGACAGAGTACTGCTAGAGTCGTTGAGACTCTGAGCATTTCTCTGAGATTTCATAGCAACTGGCTTTCCTTGGGATTCTAGATCAGATTCTTTTGCGCGCAATTCTTCGTCGCCACGAACAGCGTCAGGGATGACAGCTCCTCGCTTGAATACACGACTTGCACCACCTCCACCTCGATTTTTCGTCATCAAAGTCAAACCTAAAGCTGTTAAACCCGTATAGATAGCCCAGAAGACTAAGACGAGCCCGAAATTTCGCCACGCATTAGATGGGCGATAATCGAAATGGGTGAGTAGATACGTTGAGCCTGGTACGGTGGAAGATCCTGGGGAGCTCCCTGAGATGGGACAGCCTTGATTGGCGATTGTTATATTCTATTAAGATTGTTAGCCTCATTTGATGTTTTTGTCTTGCAAATAAAATAAAACATGCAAAAGATATTTCAGAGCATTTGCCACCTACATCGTATCCCATTCCATTCGGGACTAATTGGTCAGAGGTACAGTAAAGAGTGTCATCTTTCATAAGAAATCCCATTGTTGCTTCAAGTACATATGGACTTGGACTGATTCGACGGATCCAGGAATCCCATTTCAACAGTGTTGGCCACGTTGGGCCATAACCTGAATGACTTAACCCGACAGGCATAGCTGCGCCACCCAATAGGAGAGCGACCGGTACATTTGGGGACCATGCACCCAGCATTCGAAAAAGCGCCAACTGACTGGCATAGAACACGAAAATCAAAAGTTCGAAAAACCAGTATCCTGCTGCTGTTGGGTTCGCAAAGACGAGGAAGTAATATGGAATGGTGAAAAGAATAGTCTGCGCGAAACACACCGGCAATTCGGCAATATTGAGAGCAACTGCCGAAACAGCCGGATGTAGCATGCCTAGTGCGTGCTGCTTTTGAAGAATTGTTCGTGAATGAACCGTGGAAACTGTCTCCCCCAAAGCGTTAAGACAGAAGTATATCTGGGCGAAGAAGACAGCACCGCTAAGCTCGAATGCTCCAGTCGCTGTTAGAGATCTTTTATAGAATGCGGAGCCTGTGATAAGAGCGTTTACTGCATTTAGAGTGAGAATAATAGCGAGCGACTTCCGAGCTCCCCAGACAAGTTGATAATGTCGTCGCATGGCAACCATGACCTGAGTGGGGAACGACCTGAGCGCGAGGGCCTTTGGTTGAGTAAACTTGTGCTTGGAATCAGCTACTTCAGATTTGAAGGCTGCGGCACTAAGCAAGTCACAATGCTTTTCCCGGAATCGTCCAATCTCTCCTAGCAGACCCTGGTAATGTGAGCTCTTTCGAAATGCATCAGCAAGACCAGCAGGATCAAGTGGTGGTGGGGGACTATGCCCAACCTTGACACGGCGTTCATCTGGCGAAGTAATAGCTGTCAAGAAATCTGGTGTCGTTTGACGGGGAGGACATTCGAAACCGAGATCGGTAAAATAACGTTTAGCAGTGTCGCCAGCAGGGCCCGAATAAATCTGATATCCATCATACAATAACAAAACACGATCAAAACATTCGTTATAAATACTCTCAGAGACTTGATAAGCTGTGACAATATTGGACATTCCAGTAGCCTTTGACATGCCTTTTAGAAGTCGTAGGAAGCTGAGGGCAGATGAGCTGTCAAGACCTCTTAATGGATTGTCCCATGTAACGACAGCAGGAGCAGCGCTGAGTACTTCAGCCAATGACACACGCTTGCGTTCGCCACCAGATACGCCCCTAACAAAAGAATTACCAACAATTGTGGATTTTGTATGTTTGATGCCAAGAGAATCGAGGATTTCGTCAGTCCAGTGTTCGGCAAACTCGGCATCTGTCTCCCGATTGGATTTTGGCCTGCGTAGACGTAGTGCAAACTGCATGGTATCTTCAACTTTTAATATAGGAAAATGAATATCGTCCTCGTTGTTCAGAGCCACCTCGGAACCGTAAAGGGTTTTCATCTCATCCGATCCGATTGCGCCATACTGCACGCTACCCTCAACATCTATGTATTGCGCACGCTGATTTGCGAGTACACTGAGAAGAGTCGAGCAACCAGCACCAGGACGCCCAAGGACTAGGAGCGTTTCACCGGGGGCTAAAACACCGGAAACTCCTTGTATCAATCTTCTTGTGGCATGCGTGGGACGACCGGGGCGTGTTGCTTTACGCAGTAAGCCTGTCGGCCAGTTGATGAAAACATCTTGAAAGATTCGTAATAGGTCCTGAGCACGTTGCTCGCCAGCAGAAACACCATGAACGGTGATGTCCTCAAAGAGTACTCCAAGTGAACGACCTTCGGGACGATATATGGGTAACTTTTGCAAGGGCTTATCTTGTTGGTCTGTTTTCTCACCCTTAGAATAAACTGTCAGTTGAATTTCTTCTAGTCACTCTTCATTGAGTCGAGTTGAGGAGAGGATAAGGCCAATATTATAGCCAAAGTAAGTCAGACAAGATGATTTTTACTTACCTCGCTTGTATATCCTGAACTCATCGTATCACAAAAATCCTGTGGGAATTCAAGGCCAAAATGTGTCAATGAAAATAGACAAACGAAGGAGCGATAGGAACATATTAAGATAGCTCTCACTGAAAATGAACTGGCTTGTATATATCATGTTGAGAAAATGTCCGATGATGCAAAGCTTACAAAGTGATAAAATATCCGGACAACAAACTAGGGAGATTGATTACAATCTCTAACATGACGAAGATAGGGCATAGACAGCACTGTAATCTGCGGAATATTTCAACACGATAGCCCGGTAATGGATACTGGAGAGTAAATCTATGGAAGAGATCTCCTAATCCAGCGGCGGTATATAATTTCTGGGCCGCTGGGCCAATGGTGAAGCTGTTAAATATCCGGTTTTGTGAAGGAAGAAAATATCCGAAAATATCCGATGCCCAAGAGCACCGGCATTTTAACTTGTACCAACCTTCATGCTCCACCATGATACTTCTAGACAATTCTGTTGACCTCAATTCGCACATTTTTCACTCGGAATGAGATCACATAAAGACCAGAGTACCTGCACCATATCCAATCGAGTATCGGCGGTATCTTTGGATTTTGAAGCAGAATCCGGGTTGCATCAAGATGTTCCGGGCAGTGCTCGATCTTGGGAAACCCCTCAATTGATAGATGCTGTTCAAGATAGATACTACAACTCTTAATTCAGATCGACTGGATAAAAGAAAGGAAGAAGAGAGGAAGAAGAAACGAAAAGGAAAGGAAAGGAATGGCAAGAATCCAAGAAGGATATTTTGAGCACCCTAGGTGGTATTGGAAAATATTGATGGTTGTCTGTAAAAGGGTTGTTAGCGGAAAACTATCGACTCAGGTAGAGGCTATTGATATTGAGGCTTAGAACGCGAGAACACTTATTAGAAGCAATGCACTAAATTCTAAAGGAGCCAAGATTTCAAACGCCGAACTTGTGAAATAAATGGAAAGGAAGCTTCTTATAGTTGATGATAATTTATGATAGATCTATGCGAAACCCTGACTCTATCTGTTCATGCGTTGATTAGGTAATTGAGTAAGGATTATTCATCCGGAGGGCATAGTATGCTTCGTACGTACTCTGGACTGGACAAACGAAATGGAATGATAGGGGAAATCCCAATTTTACCTGCCTAGCTAGGTACCCGTTAAAAATATGATTCAGAGTCAAGACATCAAAACCACCTACGGAGAATATTAGTTACCGACCTTCGGATGACTGGCACTGGCACTGACACTGACTGGCACTGGCACATATACCAGGAGCAGTAGTAAGTATAAGAGAAGAGCATTTACCCAGGTATCAGTAGCGTGTATCCTTTACATCGTGCATATCCCGACATCAAAATAGCTTTTTTCGCTCCACTCCATGTTCTCTGACGTACATACTAGCACCTAGCATACTTTGCTATCTTCTAGTACTGTGCTGCAAAAGTAACAAAAGTACGAGTAGCGTGGCGAGCAGATGGAACCACACCTACTAGGTATTCTCAACCCCCTACCGGTATTGACAGGTTAGGCCGTTTTTCATTCTTTCATTACTGGGGCTTACATGATTCGTTGCTCGGTCAGCCAGATTCATTGGATGAGATTTGATTGCCATACGGGCTTTCCACCCATTATCTGGTAAACTTAAACTCGGAAAGCATTTACTGAGAAAAACATAACTTACAGTAGCTCTTCAAAGGCGACTGACTACATTGCATTGTCGATATCTTTTATAATTAAATGCCCAGCAGCCCACTTCGGTAGAACCTTCACTCTTCCTACCATTCGTTATATTCTTTACCCCACGAAAGGAGAGACAGTCACTCGTAGGACCGTTTTCGTTACACGCATAAAAGATTGCATAGAACTTCAAACAACTCATGGAAGTCGTGCATGGTTTGATAGGATTATCCTAGATTGCGAAAAGGAGAAATGAGCAATGCCAACTCGAGCAGAAACTCCTCCAGTGGATACGTCTTCGACACGGAATACCCATATTCACACGGAATCTCCAAGTACAGGTAAGCTTGCATTTCTAATTATGATCCAGAATTCTTATCGCAAGATATCATGATCTGCACCTTAAATTTTAATAGATGTCAATGAAGAATTGGAAACACCGGGAAAAGGTTAACAATTGTTGGTCAATTGGATAATTTTTGGTCTCTTTATGCAAAACTCCCTCGACTTAGTAAACAAAAGTCTAGTACTCATTGCAATCTTGGACAATGACTAACCAGTATTCTTCCCAGATTTCGAGTCCCCCCATATTAGCAGGATGCAAAGTCCTACACATGCCCCTCTCACGATACTTTCTTCCAGCGCAATGAACATGCCTCACTTGAACACGGATCCCTCCTTACTCAAATCTTCGACGGGTACAATTAGATCCGTACCCTCTGATGACTCGCGACTTGGTCCGAATTCTCACGACGATAGTCCAACTGCGCAACCTCAATCGCAAAACGAGTCTACTACACCTATTACACCAAGAAAAGCTAGCTATAATTCCATGAATGGTTCGAAACCACCACTTAGTCGACAGAATCCGTCCGCGATAGGGATGCCTAGAGGAGTTGTTAGAAGTATATCTACCGAATTTGGCCCTACCAAGTACTCGAGTAGCAATGTACATGTTGTGGAAGACATGCCCGCGAATGATGGCGAAGACTTTAATTCAGCTATTGGGAAGGCAAACTTGGGAAAGTCGGGGAGAGTGATCGAGCGACTTACAAAGGAAAATGACATGTTGAAGCGCGATGTCAAGATTGAGAGGCTGAGAGCTGAAGAGGCTCTCGATCAAGCAAGACTGGCCGAGAGCAGATTCGTCCAAGAAAACGAAGAATGGGAGCGGAAGTTGCGTGATGCTGCTATGAATTCAACGGTTCTAAAGAGGAGGGAGCGACAACTCGCGGATGCCAAAGAAAAAATCGATGCGGAACGACACAAGGCCGAGAAAGCTACTGAGGGTGAGCTGTTCTGGAAGACTGAGATGCAGAAATTAGAAAATGAATGCAAAGAAAAGGTCGAAGAAGCTCAGAGCCGGGCGGAGCTATACGAGGGAAGAAACAATGTCATGACCAACCATTGGAAGGACCAGGAAAAGTCCGCCAACCGGACAGTAGCGAAGCTAGAGAAGGAGATCAAAATTATCGTGAAGGAAAGAATAGCCGACGACGAAAAGATTACCATGCTCAAACGCCTCGCAGAACAACAAGCCGAGCAGCTCAAAACACTGCAGAAAGAAAAGGATGATGTCGATCGGAAATATGAGGAGTACAAGGCAGAGAAGGAGAAGTCTCTTGCAGATATCAAAGAAAATGCAATTAAGCAGCAGAAGGCCAACGAGGAGATTATGGCAGAGACGCAAAAGGTTCTTGGGGAGCTGAGATGGGCCCTCAATGTCAAAAAAAACGTCAAGGATGCTGAATAAGAAGCTCGATTACCAAGTTCAAGTCTCGGACTCGTAAAGATTTCACTGGCTCCAAAAACTTTCTTTCTACTTGAATCCCGCGATCTCGATACATACTCACATCATTCATTTACTTTCAAATTACATTAAATTACGATATTCTCTTCTAGCGATCCAGCGAAATCAAAGTCTGCATCGCATTGGAGAAACAGGATACAGTTGTATTTTCTGCGCTTTTGTACATTAGACACTGTGGTTAGGGTATCTCGGGTTGAACTTGGGCCACGAAGCCCAGGGTGTTAAGGAGTTTCTTTCTTGTGTCTACATGAGATCATCATATCTAGGAATTGTACATTGGGGCAAACACTGGGAAGTTCGTCAGAGTTAGATTTGCCAGGGTTATTGGTGATGATTGAATGAACTAGATTTTCTTTTTAATGATTCTATTGTGCAATAGTTGCTTTGATCTTACATCATAACTTGATGCAGAAGCAAAGTACAATTTTGCCGATTCTTCTATCTCTATTGACGGTTCGTCTTCCTTTGATACTGTGTGCAGCCTGCAACAAAAGCGTGAAGTCGTACAGCCACTGGCGCATGCAGGTACCCGCGTCACTGGCAAGCAAACAATCGAATCTATGTAAAATCTACATGAACCTCAACCATTGTCACCGCTCGTCTGATAAATGCTCTGCGGTATCATCTTTCAACCCTCAGTTCCTTTGACGAGGTCGCTTTTTCTCACTAGCTCGATTCTTGATATCGTCTGTTGTCTGCCCTCCTTCCTCATTCACCTCACCAAATCTGTTTCTTTTCCCATCCCGATATTGTCCCATACGCACAAAATCGACAAGTTCCCTTAGATTGAATTCATCTTCAAAACAATTGTCATGTGGATCTGATTTCGCATTCAGTTTCACTCTTCTCCTATCTCCTTTCAACAGAGTTATTGGGACTCTTGCTTTACTTGCTGAAAACAAAGTAAGGTCTGCCGCCAAAAGCAATTCTTCAATGATGAGCGCAGACATCAAAGGAAGCGCTACGCACAGCTCATCTGCTACTGATGCTATGTTCGATACCCGTGATCTAGGAACTCTTGCGAGAAGTGGAATCTCAACAGTCATTATTGCTTCGGAATGGCACTTCAAGCCAGCAGGAGTCATGGAAGTTGAGAAGCGTTTCGCGGAGAAAAGAGATCGAATGCGCGCAGTAAGTAGTGGTTTCCCTTCTTGATCTATATAAAATGTTTAACTGCGTTGTTTGTGACGCCATATATTCAAAAGTTCGTTTTCATATCGCAACGACTTCTCGAGATGAATTCGAAGCATGATCCTTAGAATATCTTTCCATCTACAGATTCAGAGCAGATGAGTTTCATCTTTATTAAAAGGCTTTTGCATGCTTTCTTACATCAATACACTGTGGTCACTGGCGTTTAAAGAGATTGTCACTGATAAAAGACCAGGACGGTTATATCCAATGGCTCGACCAGGATCATTATTTCAAGCTTTCTTCAGAAAGACATCTTGTACCCCTCTTAGAAGAGATGAATCAGATCACGAAAGCGATAGTTGTACAGGAGGGTGGTGATAGGGAAGCAGATTCCGAGGATGGCGATGATGAAGATGATACACATAGCGACTGGTCAACTGAAGTATACCATTCCAATACGATATGCTATCGTAATAATTGCTCAGATGCTGTTAGTTTCAAAGCGATCTGATCGTGAAAATCGATCAGTACGAACCGTCTCAACACACACGCTCGCCCAACCCAGCTTCGGATGACACATTTTATCCAGATACTATTAAGAAGTATAATTATCGCGATATCTGGATCTATCATGGAGAAGAACTGATTGATGAGTTTTTGAAACTGGCTATAGTTCTGGAGTTGCAGACCATGACAGACAGCAAGATTGTGAAGTCACCTAGCCAATCGAAGGTTTATATCGGATCGGACAAGCGCGGCAGTGTTGATTCAGTTATCAATAAACTCAACAATATTGCGAAGTATATCGTGAGTGAAATCTCAAGATGTTGCCTTTCGTTCACTATTTGAAGCTGATCACATGCGCAGTCGATATGTTCCTCGCAGCATCATATTTTCTATACAGAAGAGGTAGAATCGTGCAAGTTTATCCTCAAAGCCTTTCCAGAGATCAAGAAGAAATATCTAGAAACTACTCTCCTTGAACAGGAGCATCCTGCTGGATATCTATTGACAAGATTCACAGTCAGAGCTTGTCCGTGGAGTATAGCTAAAGTGGCATTTATTCCGATCAAAATTGGCAAGTACACCCCTGCAGTCCCAAGTTCAGGTAGACAAACATCCGCAACAAAACCATGGGCCGGATTTGTTTGGAAATCTCGAGGAAGTTCAGAAGATGACCCCGTGAAATACTTTCCTGGTGGGTATAACAAGGAAATTGAGAGACGAGAAAAGGAAGACGAGAAGTCAAACAATGGAGACATCACTTCAACATGTGTTGATATTGAGGGCTGGGTAGCAAATGCCACCACTACTACCGATGCTTCGAAAGGATTGGATGTCTTAGACTGGAGAGGTACTATTGATACGGGTCTGAATTCTTTAGCTCGCTTGGCAATGGCTTCTGAATTGGATTCGAATGTAGCAAATGAGAAGCCGAATGCTGAAAGCTGGAATGACGGGATTCATCAAGAGACAACATCCAACCTTGGTATACCTCTTATCTCGGCAAAGTCTAGATGCATTCCCTCAGACTCAGAGGTAAACCTGTCAAACGGTACGTGCGGTTTGATATGCCAGCCAAGATCTGGGCTAATTTATGCGTAGGGGCGCTTCCGCCGGATAGAGTTACTACTGAGCCTAGCACTATGCAGTCATCTCTTCTTGATTCTGAAATTGATGCTGAATTGGCGAATTCTGATTGGAACGCATTGAGACACAATGCTACGGAGAACACGCTTGTTGACATTAGCTCAAGTCCAACTAGGTCCCCCAATTTGAGGATATTTGATACGGCAGAGGGCTTTGATACATCAAGCGCTCAACAATTTACGGCCTCAGAGCCGCTGGCCCTATTATCCTCGCTGAGGTCGCTGGAATTGCCACAGCTTCCATCCGAGGAGCTTGAGAGCCTGATGGATATGGCACCTTCCTCGATATCAGATTCAACATCGAGTCCCAGTAATGACCTCTCAAACTTAAAGGCATTCCCCGAACTTCCAGGTTCGAGGCCTACTTTGATGTCTCCTAATAATTGGCTTATATCACCCTCTCCCCAAAGCATTGGCTCTTCAGAGTCAAAAGCGTGTCGCGAAAACCAATTGACACAGCCTCGCCGTCAACAAGAGGATGAGAAAAGTACTCGAGTTTTCCAAAAGACCATGGGTCAAAAAGCATCAATCAAAAAAGAAATATCACAGCCGCCTATTGTGTCAATACCACAGGAGTTATTCCTGAAAAACTTTGAAGTAATGCTTGGTGGTTTGATGTCGCCAGCGAGAGGTTTTCGGGGCGAGGTCAAGGTGCACATAGACTTTGGTAGAATCTTACTGGGTAATCTCCCGGTGAAGATTGTTTCGAAAGAGGAGCAGAACAAACCATATGATGAGGACTTTATTATTTCGCATCTGTATCCCATGCTCGGCGGCAAAGTTAGAGAGGGAGATGGTCCTGAAGTTACGTTCACCAATATCCTGACATCATTGGAAGCCGATACTACCTTTCTCTCTAATCTTAAGAACAATGAAGGGGTTCGTCTCTGGTCCGAAAAGTGTTCCGAGTGGAAAGTTACCTATGAGTTCACATGCCTAGAATTACGTACCGACAAATTATTTACTATTGAGATCGATGCAGAGACCTTCGAAACTCATATTGTGGTGTTGAAAAGGTGCGGTGGAACGTATGTCCATGGTACAATGCGTCACTGGGATCTGCAGCTTAATGTCGAGGGAATCGAAGACGAAGAAGATATCCGAAGTAACTGGCCTGGTTATGATGGCCTAGCTACAGAGATACAACGAACTCTTTATGTTCCGTAAGTTTTAAATGTTAATTGATTAAGAATTCGAACTGACGTCCATTCGCCAGTCCTGGGAACGACAAACCGAATCACGCCCTTAAACTCCCAAAGCATATCATGGACCAATTCATTATCTATCATCTCAAGATTCGCAAGACTAGAAGTTATATTAGTCCAGACGGCAATTCTAAACTGAATATCACCGAGGTGGATAAATCTCGTGGTCATGAATTGCAGGTTAAAGATCAAGGAATCTTGGTGTATGTTTTCCAAAAGGAGAAAAAAGATCTCAACGTCGAGACGAACTGGCAAGAAGTTTCCATTACATCTGTGGCGATGAATCACCTTCTTGAGCAGAACATTTCACTCGAGCTTGGCGAAGAAGTACAATGGACACTTCAGGATCTGGCAACAAAGAAAGTTTCTAACACTCTCATCAAGCCCGCGTTAACCATGCTAGCACAGATGGACGGTGTTGGTTTTTATAACGATGGTCAGGATCTTGGTCAAGTCCTCAAGTCTTAGATATTGATCCAATTATGCTGCAATTTCTTAAAATTACTGGATGAAACATTGGTTCCTCATCGCTTTAGATAATGAATGCGTGTGGTTTCGCACCTAGAAAGGAAAAATCTAGGAAGCGAAAATGATGGGCATCGGCTTGTTTGGAGTGAAGGATCGCAGCATAATCATAGAATAAGCAGTTATATCAGTCATTATTGCTTTTGCATTGAAATGTTGACGGAAATTTTATATTCTTCGAGGCGATATGAAAGTTGCAAGATACACTTGCTAAATCATCTAAGCATTTTAGTTCGTTTGCAGTAGTACTCACTAAGCAGGCAGTAATCGAGTCCCGTGTGAAGCGATAATGCGAAAAGCTCGAATATGGGTTGTTGACACCAACTGCAGAAAATAAATAAAATAACCTCCCATCGTCTTGTGTGCTCAAATAGATATATTATGTGATTGTGACCCAATTGAATGGCAGAAATTTAAACAGATGTGAGTGCATCGTGTAAGCGGAGGCACCAGCTTGAGAATTTCCACTTATCAAAGAAATCTAGCAATATAAAAGGAGATGGAAGTGGAATGATATATAGGTGGTGTTGCTATTGACGAGGTTGCAATTCGGAGTGCCGAAAAGTGTGGAAATTTTTGGCGATAAGGGGATAATTGATGACCTACGTCATCATGAAATGGAGAGAAAGAGAGAGAGAGCATTCCACCTCTCCTCCATTCCTCAACCTTCTTCTTTACCACCAACGCCTTGTTTAATCTCGATATTCGTAATAAGAATACATTTTAATCAACCTACTCACGAATTTTTTACTGTCTCTCAAGATTCAAATGTCAGAAGACAAACAAGCCATGTCGAAAGCGACGAAAGACCTCTTGACGAAAGTCAAAAAGATTGTGCCACCAATGCTGAGTAAATTTCACAAAGGTACCTACATCTTAATTATTGTGTAATTATACAACTAATTAACACGTGTAAGGACAAATGGGTAGGATAGCTGTTATTGGGGGCAGTGAGGACTACACCGGCGCGCCATATTTCTCTGCAATGGCTAGTGCAAGACTCGGCGCAGACATGGTACGAGTTTCCATACCATCTCTCACATCGATGGCGATCTAACTAACATTGATATATACAGAGCCATGTGATCTGCGAACCTGGCGCCGCACAAGTGATCAAAACCTACTCTCCGAATCTCATGGTTCACCCACTGATGCGACAATCCTCGCATGCGAAGATGACGGAATCGGCGAGCTCGATCGCTCAGAGCGTTATTGACATGTTACCCAGACTACATGTGATAGTGGTGGGACCAGGATTGGGACGAGATAAATTGATGCAGGAAACTTGTGCGAAGGTTCTTCAAGCCGCGAGGGAGAGGAATATGCCGTTTGTTCTAGATGCGGATGGACTGCAGCTGGTGCAGACGAGACCGGAACTGGTGCAAGGGTATAAAGAGTGTATATTGACACCGAATGTTGTGGAGTTTGAGAGACTTTGCAAGAGTAAGGGTATTGATGTTGGAGGATTGGACGGGGCGGAAGGAGCGGAAAAGCTGGCGAGGGCGTTTGGAGGGGTCACAGTTGTACAGAAAGGAACGCAGGATTACATCTCTAATGGGGAGAAGACATATGTGAGTGATATTGAAGGAGGACTGAAGAGAAGTGGTGGTCAAGGTGATACGTTGACTGGGAGCCTGGCAACGTTCTTGGGGTGGAGAAAGGCGTATTTGGACAAATTATGGGACCACGAGGGAGACATTGATGATATCGAATCATTAGCATTGGCGGCTTTCGGAGGCAGCAGTATCACAAGAGTAAGAGTCCCCATAAAAAAAGCTCACTGGTAAACACTAATTTATGATAGGAATGCTCGAGGCTAGCTTTCGCCAAAAAGGGTAGAAGTCTACAAGCCAGTGATCTTACTGAAGAAGTATACGCCGCATTTACAAATCTTCTCGACTCCGATGACTCAGCTGCCAAGTTATAGATGAAGAAAATATATAAGATTAATATAGCATATTTAACCAACTATGCATGTGCGAGAGGGGTGAGAATTGAATCATTCTTTCAGCTTTCAAGCGAATGAATAGCGAGGCTAGTATATAAATAGATGGAGCTAAATTACAGACGTGCAACGAAAGGACCAGTCCCGGCCGGGTCAGTAGCGCGGATGCGAGAACTTCCCACAAGGGAAAAAGGGTTGCACAATGATGTCGATGGCCTCTCGATAGTGTTGACTTAGTTTCCATGGTTTAGCATCCCCAAAGAGTGGTTGGTAGCCTCTCACGGAAGGGGATCCGGGGTTTTCAGTGGGTTGAAACAGGGCTGGCAATGTTTCAAGGGTGTGCCTGTTCGGATTTGGGGGTGAACTCCAATAGGATGACTTCCGATGAGATGAAACTTCGTGATGTGTGGCGTGGATGTCGGCTGATATTTGGAGAGCCTTGCAATTTTGGGAACGCTTTTGTGGATGGGTTTTATTTATTCCGGTGGAGTGTGAGTGGTCGATCTGGGGCTAAGCTGCTCGGGTATGTATGATTGGCTTGCTTTTGCTTGTTCTCGGATGCATCGTTCCGTGAGGTTCTTGAGGGCTGCTCGATATTGAATTGTTGCATGAACATGTATATGTATATATATATATATCAGCTGTAACTACTGTCTGAGAAAAATGCCAGACTTTTCTGCGAAATCAACCGTGAAAATTCTTGGAAACACCATTGGTAGAAGTTGAGAATTATTCGAGCTGATTAGTGTAGGCGGAAAGAGAAAGAGCTCGACAGCAGAAACTACAAAACGACAACGATATGTTTTCCAATACCTAGTATTCATTGTCGAATCAATATCTTACCTCTTATCGTATTTAAATATCACTCTTCTCAGCAACAATTCCTAGGCTTTTCAATCCCAAATTCGCGTTCAAAAGCTGAGGATAGGTGGTGCGCCATCTCCCTAGTGTCCATGGCCCAACTGCTGGAAAGATCCTCCTACATCTATTTGATGCGAGAATTCCGGCATCAGAGATTTATAAGAGGATTGTAGGGCAATGCATCTATTCATTCACTTATTGCCCGTTGGTATTAAAGTGATTTATGTGGGAATTTGACAGCATGTCTCACTAAATACCGGAATATTGGATCGAGTGAGATCTTGGCATCTTTGCTCCGCTCGCTGAATTTATCGAAAGCTCAGCTGATATCATATCATCGCTGTATATTGGCTTTCGTATAGATTTTTCTTCTTTTTAGTCTTCAAGCGGACTCTAGAAGCCTTGTCGATTAGCGGATGCGTGTTGCTGGAAGTTGCTAAAGCTGTGAAGTCAGGATAGCATAGGGTAAAGTAAGGTGTGGAATCGTATCAAGGGAGGATTGTGATATTATGTCGACTCGGGCGGGAGAGTAAACACAGGATACTGTCATTTGAATCTGGGCCCCGGAAGAAGAGTCGGATCTGTGGAGTGTCGTTGGTACTATAGATGGACAGTAAGTTGGTATTTAGAGAGTTCAATTAATGGAATCGAGAAACTCGAGGTGACGGTGTCTCGACTTTCGCGACACAAATGAGTTGTAGGACAATGTGTAACCACTTGGTGAACTCTCATTTTCTTGGTATGCAAGGGAAGCATGGCAATCTTATTTATTGCACTTAGGTTCAACCCCATTACTCGTAGGAGCCTCGAAACGTGGATAAGTATATGTGGGCTTTCTCCAACTTTGAGAATGGCGCCTCTCCTTCACAATTGAATTAGACAATATTGTAAGTTGAATTGTCATAGATTATGTATTTTCAGCTGACCGGCGCCATACATTCTTCCAAGGGATGACTAGTGCTCGCATTTCTGACAGAGTGACCCGAGATATACTACGCACAGGCACAGTGCTACAGCTAATGACCAATAGGAAGCTAACGATGTAACATGGGGCTTGTGTGGGGTAGACAGTTGACCCCGCGTATCTTATCTACCCCTCTCTACATTTGGCAGAATCACTTCGTGGGCGTACGGAATGAATTATGATGCTATTGTATTACTTGCGGTCCCCGCGCTGTTAATTATGACTCCTGCTAGAACTTCAGATCATAAATTCCCTCCTTCAACTTTCTCAGCGAAGCACATCTACTGTTTATACAATCCCTAGAACTCGCTTCGAATCACAGCTTTAAGTTAAGATGGCAAGCAGCACTGCAGTTACCAGAGATTATGGGAAGAGAACGGCGATTATTACGGGATCTGCAAGGGGAATGTGAGGTCTCAGAAGCTCCTCCGGGAAGTTTTAAATCGGTTAACAGTAAATAGTGGCAAGGCCATTGCAATTAGGCTGGCAGAGGACGGCTTTGACGTTTGTATAAATGATATTCCTGCAAATCAAGCTGGCATCGACGAGGTTGGTATTCGGGAAACATTTTATAGTCTGCAGAATACTAAATGATCCAAAGGTGGTAAAGGAAATCCAGAGCATGGGCAGAGCATCTTATGGGCACGCCGCAGATGTGTCCAAACTCTCTGAGGTCGAAGGCCTAATCGAGGCTTCAGTCAAGAATCTAGGAAACTTGAATGTAATGATTGCAAATGCCGGAATTGCACAAGTTAAGTCGCTCTTATCACTATCCGAGGACGAAGTTCGGAGGATGTTCGACGTCAACGTCTTTGGAATTTTCAATTGCTACAGCGCTGCTGCAAAGCAAATGATCAAACAAGGTGGAGGTGGAAAGATAATTGGTGCTGCTAGGTATGTTCAAAGCAAATGATAACTAAATCACTTGATTATTTGCTGAGAGAATTCCTAGTATCGTGGCTTTCAAGCCATTTGCCATGCTTTCCCACTACAGTGCTTCAAAGTTTGCCGTGAGAGGTTTCACTCAAGCTTTTGCTATGGAAATGGCAGAACATAAGATCACTGTCAATGGGTACGCGCCGGGTATAGTTGGCACTGCCATGTGGGATTTGATTGACGAGGAACTGGGAAAGACAAAAGGTGTTGAGAGAGGAGAGACGATCAAGAAGTATACTGATGAACTTATCTTGCTTGGAAGAACGAGCGTTCCAACAGACGTTGCAAAATGTGTTAGTTATCTGGCAAGTCCAGATAGTGACTATATGACAGGGCAAACGTTGATTATTGATGGTGGAATTGTCATGAATTAATGACCAGAAGCCTTGTATTTATCTTCTCTTCATTTTATTTATTACCTCTTACAATTGTAAAAATGAACAAGTATTCCCACTTTGTAATTCTTCTTCGAGGGCTTTTCAATTAACAATTTTCCAGTATACTAGCCGGATACAACAAATAATGTTCTTATAGTATTCCGTTGATCTCTGAATTTCATGAAATAGCTTAGGCCATGGATGAATCAAGTCGTATAGGACAACAGAATCATGTACTGTAGATAGGTTCAGGTCAGGGTTGGAAAGTTTCCTGTGGAAGTATAAAGCAACTAGTACCCCAGAGTTCATCAAATCATTCTTTTCCAATCACCACTTACTGTATTCACTGCCAGAGAATGGCCCGAGAAAACTATGGCAAATCCAATGAGATCGAAAGATTGGAATGAAATGCTATGCAATAGGAGTAGTGAATTTGAGCTGCAGTACAGTATCCTCTGGTGTCGAAGACTAGGGTATAAATACATAGCAAATTGCCGAGAAGAAATACAAAATTTAACAAGCAAATCATTTTGATTCATAGAACTCGACATTTTCAATACAAAGATTGAGTTTCAGGAGTTTGGTGGGCTTTCATCTACTTGACATATTTTGTCTAGCATAAAATCAATTTCCAGTTAAAACTCACCCTACCCACTATCCGAGAAGAACATGTGCTAACTTCCTTTCTTCGCAGAACCTTGTCTATCTAAACCCATCCCCACGTAAGAGATATTAGCCTGAGACCAGAACGACAATGACATCGCTTGAGGATTAGTTGATTATGCCCGAGAATAGCGAGTCGACAGCAGAAAAAGTAAAGCTATCGGACCGCGATAAAGCTAGAAAAAAAAGACAGGAGAGACGAGAGAAACGAAGGGATGAGGTTCTGTTAATTGTGTATGGTATCGTGAGCACAGAAGCAGAGCAAACGGAAGCGGATGAAAAATATGGAATTTTTCCTTGTGCGGATCCGAGCCCGTTGAGGAAATGTTGGACTCTTGTTGAGGAGGATAGAAAAATAATACCTGATGGTAATGGTGAGGGCGTGGGTGGTAGTTGAAGCCCGTTGGAGGATCTTATGCATGCGGTAGACTCGGCGGTTTGGGTTGTAAGCAAATTTTGAGGGCTACAAATGAGGAGACTGATGACGTGGATGGGATATAGCAAGGCATAGACTGGTATAAGAGATAATAATTACGCAATTTGAGAAGCATTTCAAGCTTTTTTCAAGACTTTGCTAGTTAGTGAATATGCTGTGCTTGACGTGTGTGCTGATGGAAATCGACTTTTTGTGACGGAGATAAAGATGCATAGGTAGTTATCTACCCGTCGATTCTCGTTATATATATCTTCACGATTTATGTAAATTTCTCGGTCTATTCTTATTATATCTATATATACGGTTCATGTATATTTGAAGACCCGTGAACACTCGAATTTCTTTTATCGTTGCAGAAATCGAGCACTCGTATGCACTTTTTTCAGTTTTGGGGGTCTGTTCATTCCCATGTTAACATTCGTTGCCGGCTCTGATGGGTTATACTGCTCTACAGTGGTATTTAATTGATGCTCGGAAATTTTGATTAAGTGTGACGCATAAGTTTAGTTGGATTTGTTTTGAAATTTTGGAAAATAACTTGTGTAAGTGAGCTGTTTAAAATCAAGCTAGACTTGAGACCCTCCTGATCCTCTAAAGACTTTCAATCGTATGCTAAGCCTTTGGAGAAGCTACACTACAAGATGCACGCCATAAAACCAATGACATAGTGAAGGGTTATCCTTTAACATGCTGTAGACTATAATCCTCGAACCGAATTAACCAAGCAGGAGCCAAAGCTTTCCAATGGTAGGTGAAAGGGACGCTGGTCTAACAGAAAAATAGCAATCAGAGCTCCACAGTATGCCATGTATTTCATTGACTTCAAACAATATCAATTCCATAGGCACGGGACTAAACCTGTTGTGTGAATACTAAATCAATAACCGAAAACATTTTTTCCCAGTAATATTGCCTGGCCCCTTGAAAGCTCCAATAACCGAACTATTGGTGATACTAGTTAACTAGACTAGCCAAGTTTTAGTACTCCAAGTAAAAGCGTGACGTTTATTAGCTTTTTGTTTCCCATTTTCTTGAAGATCTCAAGATCTCTATTTCAGAATCATTCCCGATAGTGATTTCACATTCATCAATACACAATTACGAAAAGCGAAAAACCAGAGGGAGGAGATGACTTTCGATTGGGTAGATGATACCAACGAGGCAGTAAGTCACTCGAGCCTTTCATCTTTCCCCCTTTTATCTGTCCTTCGCTAGTTTTCATAGAAGCTCGCAAAGATATTACCAACTTATTGAAGCAAAAACACTGACAGAAGACGACTTAGGTCGCCGCCGGCGAGTTGCCAGACATTGCGAGCGACGCAATTAACCTCAACAATTCCTTCAATGATATATCGGATTTTCAGGTTAGTATCAGTGGAATGATAGCTTGCGGAACGAGCTTACTCAAATGCTTTTTCTACAAGAAACTCGGAATTCAAAACATGGGTGAAGAGATGGCACCAAAAGAAAAGGTGAGCTTTTTATGACAAAAGATAGCCATGCATAATGAAATTGACAATGTAATAGGTTGGAGTACTTGAGACAAAAGGAGCAGAATTTTCGCCAGATGATGGAAAGTGGAGAGTAAAGAACCAGTCCCCGTTGAGAAAAATTATGTTGGCATAGGAGAGATGGGGAGGAGAGGATATGGAGAGAATTCACAAAACCGGCGATGAGAATGCATTGAGAATGGTACCAGATGAAGAGATGGAACAGCAGATAGGAATATACGATTACAATGTATGTTGTCAGTGATTTTATCACATTCTACGACGTATTCCAGGTCACCTTAGTCACATAGCCGAATTCAGTTCATACTTTCTCCATTTGCTTTTTGAGCCTCAGTAAGCATCTTCTGTAATTTAACAAAACCGTACCTTAAGCTTTTAGAGGACCGTTGCATCCGTAGCCGTGTACCTACTGTTGTTGATTTGTAAACTTAGACAGTATGATCTGTAAATCACTTCTTTATAATGCTTTATGACTACGGCTACGCAAAGTCGTTACATATTCGTGTGTATTTGATTCATACAGTCACACAACATCAATTGTTTCCCAATAAGTTGTAGATATGCAGCTCCTTGGCCACTGAATTAGAAAGGTCTACGAATTCCGGCTGATACGGTTGAATGTTAATGTGCCAACTCACGTCTACCCGTACATATTTAAGATTCTCATTACGTGAATCAAATCATAGATAGACGTAAGATGATTCACCACAAGCCAAATTCTAAGAACAAATACTTTAAAAAACAAATATAAAGCCACTGACTCTCTACTTTCAAATGACTAATTACAAATACTTTACACAACTACTTAGAAGATCAAAAATCTACATTGCAATAACTACCACGATATCTAACGCAGATCTATACATCCGCTACCCCTAACTCACGAAATAAAAACGTTTCACCTATGTCTTTAGCGAACTTATTACCACCAATGACCAAATCTTGGGCTGATGAAGCCAACGACGAATTTGAAGAACAATCTATCGATGCTTTAACTACTATACACTTTGTTGATACATCTAAATTTGACAGAAACACAGTCATGGGAGAAGCATATGATTTCAGAGACTATGAGGTAAGAATGATTCACAAATCGTTTGAAAGCACTTTTAACGTTTAGTACTCCAGACTCTTGATTTCTCTGACGATGAATATACAATCGATTCCTACGACTATGCATTGAAGTTCGAAACAATGTCAAATGACGATAGCGCTGCTGTAATAAGTGCTCCTGATGAGACACTCTTACCCAGGAACAGGAAAAACTTAGGTGCAAATATGACATCTAGACTTCCCAGAGCAGTATCTTACCCTGCCGAAGAATCATATGTAGACACATTTCTCGATACCATTCCTGAAGACGAAGAGCCGAAGGATCAAGATAATAACCAAACTACAGCAGTCACAGAACTTACTATTGATAACCGGCAGGGCGACGTTCCTGTTGAAATGGATAATTGTGAACCAAGTATCGGTTCACTTCAAAGCATTCTTAAGATTGATGGCTTGGATTTCTGGGACACTGAGTCGTGCTACAGTTGTGACTCCGAGATCGAGGTGGTTGAAGAAGAAGTTCGAATTGATCACCCATTGATGGGCAAAGATGTCGTTCGCATTCAGAAGTCCTTCACAGCAGTGAAGGCTAGTGACTATGAAGCTCATCCTACGAGAGTCTTCTATCGTAGCACGGTAAGTCCGCATCTTTCTTGACTTCGTATACTTGATCCACTTGTTCAATTAGCTTAACTTCTCACTGTAGCTTCTTCCCATCATTTCACCTGAAGTTTCGTCCTAATATGCATTACTAATACATTTGCTTCATAGACACCAATAACTTGGGGTTGGACACCATCAAACTTAAGATACTGTCTGACAGTCATTCGCGAAGGAGAATCCAGATATTATATTTAGGCTGTACACATAGAAGATGGTATGCGACGAGAGGGCTTCTTAGCTGGCGCAATTATTTTCATCGTGGGAGTTAGAGATGAACTTTAGCTGAGTGTATCTCATTAAGTACAAAGACCAATTTTCAAGTTCCTTGGAATTGGGAGATAGTAAGATGGAGACAGAGCGACGGCATGGTGAAGTTAGGATCTCAGTTGAAGATGAAAATAATTAGTTTTAGGATTATTGAGATAATCTGTAATTTGAGACATTCAAGTTATGATCTGTTCGTTCCTCGCTGATAGTGATCGTTGCCATTTTTCTTAGCTCATTTCATCTCCTGCAGATTGACCGTAACAATATCGTACGTACGTACGGTGGTGGTTTTCATTCACTATTTTTCATTTTTGTAGACTAAACGCTGGACGTTAATATGCGACTACGGCTTTTATGTTTCTTGCGGTGTTTACGGTTTTTTATCATCAATTTACCAATATCATCAACCTGAACGTACGAGATGTTTCTTCCTATTTAAGCTACTTTCCCACCCACTAACAATTTCAAAAAGTCATTCATTCTCACTTCCTATCTACAGAGACCCAGGCGCAAACGATTCAGAAACAAATCAAACACAGAAAAGAATATACCAATCAAATGTTCGCACCTCAAATCTTGAGCGCTATTGGATGGCGCACTGTCGCAGATACAGACTACGATGGCGCAGTCCTTGTTGGAGGTTTAGAGAATGAACTCAGACATTTTGGGGATCCAGATGAAGAGCACGACTCTTGGTCCTACCCGGAGCCAGTAAAACCATGTCCCGTAAGTTAATTCATTTAAAGATATTTGGAGGAGCCGATTAGTCTCATGCGCGGTCACAAGCTAACTAGTCTCGCAACAAACAGTATACCCACGAAGGTGCAAGAGCTATTGTAGCGGAAGAAAAGAAGAAGAAACAAGAAAAGCTCAGAGCTGCTCGCAGATCCGCAATATTAGGGATCTCTAATTATGAAAATGATGCGAACCATATCGACCTTGATGAGGCAGTTGGGAAGATTAAGGAAGACGAGGAAGAGGGCTGCACAGTCGAGGGCAGTGACGAACCACTTGAATTCTGCGATGATTGGTTCTCAAGACCTTTACAGCAGGAAGACGGCGCACGTGAAACAGAATCTGGTAATGGTTTTAATCATTACAGTATTCTGCAAGGACAAACCATTGACAAAGAAAAATATGCTGATAGCTATGAATGGGATGCAGTAAAAATTACGACGGAATTGACCCAAAACTCGGGCGCTCATACATGTGAAGAGGACGGTGATAGTGATTTTGATTCTGCTCTCGAAGATGGCTTTGTCTTAACGGCTACTGAGGAAGCTATGGTTTCATCTGATGAAACCTGCAAAGGAGATAGCTCTTGTGGATGCGACTCCGGATTTGTCAAGATCGACGATACAAACACAATGCACGGCTTGAATGGAATTGAAAAGACGGGTTATTCGGCTCGGGCTGTTATTGCAGCTCAACCGGGACTTTGGAGATCAATGATTGCTTGCAGGCCTTTTGAAAGATCACGTCGTCCACATATTATTAGACCGGGAAGTTGGCAGGCAGTCTAAGCATTTGGTCGAATTTGCAAGAATCGAAGTAGGTTCGAACTTTGAGGCCACATATGGCACCCAGAAACATACTCGTTATTACAACTCTATATCTTCTTTCCCAGAAGTTGAGAATATGAGCTTCTCACCAGAATCTACATAATCCTGAGTCAATAGCTGGGTAGGATCTAATCTTATTTGCGAATTGAATTTAATCTAATCGTTTAGCTTTCAGGATGAGAGGGAGAGACCAAAAAGTAATGATTATAGTCAATAAAAATAGATTTATTCAAAACCCGAGAAGCATAGCTGTGAAACCTCTGACATTGACTGATATCGTGATACCTTTTGTAAACGGACAATCATCTAATGATTGCCTGTGGCAAAAAATTGGACTAATAATATACTAACTAATCTACTTCAGAGAAATTTTTTCATGAAAACCTCATCATGTCTTACTGATCGATTTATATTAAAGGAATATTATCATCAAATTTTGGGTGGAAACATTTTTACTTTATGAATATATCGGTGATGAGAATATTAAGTTTGGCTATTCATTATTACCACATACCAAAGTTGAAGAACGCCATGTCAAAACTTCTTTGTACATGAAGATGAAAATATTTATATGTTTACTCAGATATATAGATATGTGTCTACATTTTAAGTTTTGATATCAAGATAGATCAATTATTAGATGTAAATAGGAAAGAGTCAAAATATAGGGTTGAATACCAGGACGTCACGAAAATCTTTGCACACGTGATTGTCAGATTAGGTTTTTAAATAGTTCCGGTCTAGCTCAGAGATCAGTATTCATTAGTTCTATCAGTAAGTCATTCCAAGTAACCTTAGTGTCGAAATTACAACACCAACCTAAAAGGACTTTCAGTTATTCTCAATCGTATAGATTTCAAAAATACTTTCATAATCAGTTAATCATATCCTTGAAACGAGAAAGTGCTCCTCAGTGAATTCCGCAACCAGCAATGAGAATGTAGCTACAGCTAAAGTGCCTGAGTCTACGACCAAATCATTCGGTTATGTTGTTGAAATGAAACTCAGAGAAGAATATACGGAGTGCGAATACAGACACAATGCAGCTTCATGGAAGACGTCACGTAGAGCCGTTATGCTGCTACTTATAATTGATACTGCCAAGTACTATCGTATCCCAAATAAGAAAGTGAGTCTGGAGATGGTAAGCTGCCGTTTTCTTATGAGCCAGGGTTGCCACATGTTTGAAGATTGTTCCTGCGAATGGTGTAACGAAACACCGGAAACGGGAGAGAAAGACAGTAGGCGATCGAGAAGAAGATTTGGATGTAGGGGAAAGTACCTCAAGGATACTCAGACTTTAATCTAATTTTGAGAAATGGCGAGAGATTTAAGTGATGAGAGTGAGTAAAATCAAGCTTGACAGGACTGGGAGATGGGCGCTCATTTTTACCTTCATTAGAAGCTACATTCTTTTAGACAGGGTATTACAATCGATTTGATAGAACTTTCAGCAAATTGTGTAGCACAGCGAGTTTTGAAGGAAGCTATCGTGGGAACATTGGGGCAAATTAATTTAAGGGGGGGGGGGGCATTCTTCAGCCTAAGACAATTTAAACATATATATAAATTCGTACTAGCACATCATAGACTTGCAACATATATGATAAGGAGTTTGAATCATAGATAAGTTTACGGGAAAGTATTGAGATATGTGTGCTCATGCTTTTTTACTATCCCATAAATTATGACAATTGAACAATGTCATGTGGAAACACCTGACTAAATCATCAATACCACGAAGTAAAATCTCAAACTAGATAAAACAAATTTTGCTCATTTTATAAATAAGTTATATTGTAGTGATAATAAGTAGTGCTAGGCTGAGTCGAACTAACCCCTAGTGTTAAATGGTCATCGACTAACCAACTCCACGCGACCCCGCCAAGCGCAGAGCTAATTATGATAGATGTATATAAGAGGCGAGCAGTATTTTTCTGTGACAGTCTTCAGTTACCTGATCAAATCCATCGCAAATTTTCTTTCACCACGACAATTCGAAAAAACCATCAAAGCACAAGCCAGACTCATACTTGAACTCGAAATCGAAAATGGATCGAACCAATGCGACAAATATCGAGAAGCTCCGCGAGCAGGAAAGAGAATTAGTTGTTATCATAGAAAGGGTAGAAGCAGAGATACAAAATCAAAATTCTCTAGAACCTTCATGCGACGCAACCTCAATTCAGCCTTCGATATCCAACACAACCGGCAGAACACCACTCCCATCGGCGTCAATCAAGTCCTTAACTTCCAAAAAATGCGGAACAACACTAAAGTTACCGGTGTCAGTCCCCAAAGCGCGCATTTCGAGAAACTCTCAGGTACAAAATGCTTTACTCGCTCACAATAGAAGGCTTCTACGCTACGGGATCACAATAAGCGTTCATTTGGCAACTGCGAAAGAGAAGTCACTGGAGTATCGATGTCGCAAACATAGCCCACTTCGATGGTCGCAAAGATACTCTGAGCCACATGGACCTTGATGGCGTGAAAGGTTGCTTGGAAGAGTGGTTGGTGTGAGAGTGTACCGTGTGATGCAAATCGGAGAATGGTTGTTTTCTACAAAATTTCGTTGGATAAAAGAACTTCATGGAAGATATTTGGTGATGAAATAAGGCACAGATACAACAAATTGGAATTTTATTCTAGGATATTTCAAATTGTAACGATGCACATTGGTTAAGCTGGCAGAATTGGAAATTGAGAGCTATTAATTTCACTTCGCTCCACCACTCTTTCCTCCAATCACAAATTGTATTGAATTTTGACCTTTACATATCTTGTCGCTTTAGTATCTTTGTGGTGCTTTTTTCAATAATATTGTTGTAAATTTTTCAATTCCTTCATACATACCACAAACTATCTCTTGCATTAATCCAGGCAATCATATTAATCATGTGAAGAAAGTATTATTTCCCGAAATGTAAGACTACAAAAAGAATTTTGTCAATCATAAAGAGAGATTTAATTGCGCCAATCTGGAACAGGATATCACAGGAACAATTCAAAGACAACAATTCACCTCTCCATATTCACTCCATTATCAAGCGAGAATTCTTTGAATAAACACATTGGTTTTTGCACAAACCCCTCAATATTCTCTTTTAAACTCTACTGAACCCTCGAAGTAGCAAAGTCCATAGATTCGACGAGAGGTGCAGTGGAAATAAGGTGAACAAACTACTCACTAATGAAATCGTCGTCACATTATACTGACAAGTTTGACAGATAACTTGGATAGTCTTATGCTGCCAGTTAAGGACAGTAAACTGAACCTTCTTGAAGAACAACCGATATTTTACTATAACCTTTCTTGTAATCATGTCGCACAATAATCGCAACAATCCCAATATCGATCCACAACTTTCTCTTGAACTTTCTCTTGAACAGTCCAACGTCGAAGGACCAACAACAGAAGTCGAAGCTGCCAATGATAATCAAGGTTTGAATACAGATGAGGGTTATGGACAGATAGGAGTGGGAGTCCATGATTTTGATAGTGTTGGAGGAGCCTTTGGGAATATTTTGGGTATCAACTTGATGGGTATCTCCGAATTTATGCGCAACGATGATTCCATTCTCAGCATGGATCCGGCTCGTGACACCGACTCCATTCGCAATAACGATCTCATTATGTCTCCATCAGATCTGAATGACGTTTCTGAAGTTGAGGAGGCATCGCAGTCCGAGTATAGTGAAGAGGAGTATATGGATGTGGAAGAATCTTCGAGGGTTGCTGAAGGTGTAGCGCCATTACTTCTTCGCTCCTCATCATCGCCACCATCATACTCACCACCTCCAACACCGGTCTTGAAGCTCCTGCCAATCTTCAATCTTACTCCTGGCATCTCTTCAGCCTCAGCGATGTCATATTTCGATGATCCAACTCGTTACACAACCAGGATCAACGCTAGAAAGGTTCGCATGCATGATACGCGTTTTACGCACGCGGAAGAGACATTAAGACAATTGCCAGGTATGTGGTGGCGACAAATCTCGAAAGTTCCATCATCTCTCCGAAGATGCTGGACTCCATACGATATCTTTGACGAGTATTTGGAGAATACATTGGTAGCTGTAAATGAATACGGTGCGGAGGCTGATGTTGATCGACAAATTAAGGTCAGTAAATGATTGAAGTACTTGTAGGGTCATAGATAATCTTATTCGTACAAGACATAGATTGGGTGGGGGACTTATTTGATTGTTTTTCATCAACGTTCATATGTATCCGGAGGTCATTTTTGTACTAGTCGAATAGCAGCTCAATAGACCCACTTTAACTCGCTTAATGATTCCATCCCCTTATCTGACGACGTGCAAGTTACCATCAACCCGAAAATGGGTATTAATTTTATACAGTCCCTTTCGAAAATCTAGTGCATTTGAAGAAAGTGCTTCTAATTCGTGCCACACAACATCCTTGTAACAATCTGAAAGGCTGTACGAGGATATCTTGCTGACAAATTTATGCATCAAATTCGGGGTGTTCAACCACTGTAGATCTACATGCATCGCCAATATCAAAGTTCCTGGTACCTACGATATCACTAGACTTGCACTGCATATCAACCAAACTAGGTAGATCGTGATGGCCAAATACATCGAACTTCTCTACAGCACAAAATATAAACGGATTCAATGCTTGATTGCCTAGGGCTTACTGTACAACACATCTATATATAATTCAATACGGCTCTCCGACAATGTTTTGATGTTAGTTGCGTCATTTTATTGGTAAATCACTCCAACTGACTGGCAACCAATACGGCAGGAGCATAATCTCTAGGTTATGGTGGATAAATAGTCTTGAAAGAGCAAGAACCTTCCATCACCATTGCCAAAAGCGCGATAATTGGAATTTTATGTACAGATCTCAGATCTTCAAGCCAAGTCTCTTTAATCACCAAGAACAACATCATCTCATCTACATCACTAATTACCGTTAAATTTTGGAGCCTCAAATTTTTTTTGGTACAACTTATACTCTTTTATTTAAGAGCAACTGAAAAGCGCACAGCACTCCAATCTAGTAAAAGATGACACGTTATGGTTTCAGTCCCCATCAGCGTGTTCGCAAGGAAGCTCGCGCGCTACCTTATTCATACAGCCCAAAAGAAGTACCGTCACCATGGTGGGCTCCTCTCGTGCTGTTGAGACGTCTGAAATTAAACTGGTTTCACCGTTTCCGTCCGAGACATTCTAATTCAATTTCCAGCAAAGAACCGAATGTGCAAAAGGAGTCCATTAGCGCCGATAAGTCGAGAGGACAAGAGAGAGTAATCGAAGACGATCAGAACTCGCAGTCGATAACTAGCAGCAGTCAAAGCCATGACTTAGCGTCCGATTACGAAAATAACACGTCGAATCGCTCCAACTCGATAGTGAGTCCAACGTTAGACGGTTTATTAAAAGTGGGAAATACTGCAAATACAGATGGTATCTCAGCTGGAGACAATACAGCAAAGTCAAAGAATGATCCCGATGTTGGGCAAAGTTTGGTAAGTACAGTTTTCAAATAGTTTCAGATTGCTCAATAGTTTGAGCTGGTAGACGAGGCGGAAACTTCGAACTCTGAAATAACTTTCATGCTTGTAATGAAGTCAAAATCCCAAGAGCCCAGCGTGGGATCAGATTGTTTTCTGAATATAGATTGCAGTTGGGATTACACGAAATCATGAGTTCTCAATAGAATTCGAACTAATTGATTATGCAGAACACAATTACGGATCTAGTAAATTACACAAATCCTGCCATTCGAGGCGGAGGAAATGTTACAGAAAAATTCAGCGGAGCAAATGAAGATCGATGCACCTCATTTTCTCTTCGATTCAGAACTGTAAGAGGAATCAAATTCAGAGATGAAGAGTTCACAACCGAACGACCCACTAAAAACTGGGTGAGCCGTTTCAAAGATTCTCAGAAGGCAATCAGCCCTCATCGAAGACAGAAACACAAGCAAAAATCTAAAAAAGATAACGCTAGAAAGCATGTCTGGAGAAAGTTGCAGTTCAGAGACCTGGGGATGGAACTATCATATGCGGAGGTGAAGAGAGCAGAGAGAAAGCCACGAAATCATGTGGCCGTGGATTCGAGAATTGATAATACGAGGAAGCCTAGGCCAGGTTACTCTAACCTACGATATTGCTTGACGTATCTTAAGCAGGCTCAAGATACAGTGTCTGATTTTGGAAACTTGTGGGCGCGTGATCATAGGCAGTGGTTTTCTCGTTGGAGTATAGTACGCGCTGCAGCTTTGTGCCTTGGAGTTTGAGTTGCAATTTCGATGATATTTATGATCAGTCGCGCATGTACACACAGCGAATTATGAAGTTTTAAACTTAAATATTAGTTCAATCAATCAGCGAGTTACAGTTTTCATGTTTCTGTCTATAAATTGTGGTGATTAACAGCTTGACGCCATCGACTATCGTCTTTTACCTTCCTCGAGGCCAGTGAGCTTTGATGAGAATCAACGGTACCTGGAATACGGTTAGATTTTCCAAAAATTGTGTTTATGCTATCAATACATGAAAGCCGTAGACACTCTTGTAGAGCTGTACAGTGAGCAATGACATCACATATATCTAGCTCCACCACTTTTCTTTCAAAGAACTTTTCTTGCTCACAAAACCCTAGCATTGGTTTGTGCTTAATTTGATATCCATGATACAAAGATCGATCTGCTTGACTCTGAGGTTCAGGAGATCCTGTTAGCTTCACAGCTCCACCTTCTAATAGACCAAGCTATTTCAAAGAAAAGGCGATTATCACTCGAGATCTTTATATTTGACCGATTTCCCATAATACTGAATCAGAAGCCGAGTGGGCAGACAAAGAAATTGCGAAACTCAGCCAACTGATCGTAAAGGAGGAGAATGAGATGAGAGATGAAGCGCGTCTGTCGCGAGTTTTAAATTCGGTAAGCAAACAAAACTTTCCCGCATAATTCATTATTCTTGATCGATATTGATTATTTACTAGATTGACAGAACACAATCGCCGAGGAACTTCCTGACCTCAATGTCACTACCGCGACCGCAACAAACACATACACCAAAAATAATAGAAATATTAGAATCACCACAGACAACAGCCAAATCAAATTTATCTCAAATGCCGGATATTCTTGGACAATGGGGGAGTCTAGAAGCATACAGCAGATTCAACTTTGAAGCTCTTCAGCATGCCCTCAAACAAGTTCTTACTAGCGGTCAAAGAAACGATGCCAGCAAACGTGTAGATCAAGTGGAATCAACAGCAGAAACGGAGGCGAATGATCAAGAGTCTGAGATAGAAGCTGCTTTTCTGAAAGACTCCGACGAAGAGAATAAAGATGGAGACGAGGATGGAGACGAAGACTGGGAGGAATATTTCGATTGTGAAGAGAAGCTGGGCGACAAGGATTACTTTTTCTGCGACGGAGTTCTTCAAGAGGGATTGTCTGGGTACCAAAACGACCAAGCAGAGCGAACTTCAGAAGGAGAAGAGCCTGAATTTGCAGCGCCTCTATTTATAAATCCACTTCAATCGCTTGGAGACCAGGAGAACGATATTGATGTTAGTCCGTCCAATTCAATCAGACCAAACGAGCCATCAAAGAAATCTTCTTCAAGAAAGGTATCCAGAACCTGGATCACGCGCTTCCTCGCCAAGAAACATAAAAGCAGACCACGCTGTATGCCTAGGGGACCTGGCAGATATATATATCCGTCCAGCGCGGATGTTCTACTTCTACTCATGAATGGAATCAACATAAATGGTGCACGACCAACTAGAGGAGATACCGAGCTTTTGCGACATCAGAGGAATCGTAAATCAGGTCAATATGTTTCATTTTCTAGTCCGTTGAGATACTGCTGGACTTATATATCATGTGGAGAAGAAGCTGGTTAAATTTTCGGTTGAATTTCTAAGGTTTTGGGCTGTAGGTTGATGAATTCACGGGTATGTAGCTGCGTTTTAGAATATACAGAGGCTGAGATAGGGTTCTGTTCTTGTCTAGACACAACGAATATCGATTTAAGATACTTGTACAGTCATAGATAGTTTTGCGGAGGCAGTTGGACCATAGACAATACAAGAACTTGTTCTCTCTCTTTGATCTATGAGTGGTTATGGAAAAGGCTTGATCATTCAGATCATGATAACTCGTGTAGTTCTTTCTTTTACTAATATCTACGCCATCAGTATTATCTCATAGATCAAAATTTCCGATTTTCCTATTGTTTTCAAGCTAATTGTGTGAGTAATTCGAGAAGAACTCTATCGTTGCTACATTGTCTTGCGTCATTAGTATCACTAGGATTCTACCTAGGCCAAAGGAGATTGACCAAGAGTCTCAAAATATGTGAATTCATTGAAGTGATGGCTTATCTCTGAAATTCGAGGTTGTCTAGTAAATTTTAGTTGCAGTATCCAGAGCTCGAAGTGTTCCTATAAGAGCCATTTTTATTTCCCACTCTATCGATCATGTTTCGTACACAGTATTCTTTGGCGGAGGTCCTTTCATCTTCTCTCATCAAATTTACAAACAAGTCCTCGCAATCTGCTACGTCTAGACACAAATTCATGGATCCCATGGATACTACAGCACTTGATACAGTCTATAACCCAAGCAGAAATGACATTACAATGAAAAATCACCTTGGAGAGGAAGCGAAAATAGAGAGGATAATGGATCAGAGACTATACATCTTAATATGAAAGAATTGAGCTCAGAATGATCGAAAGCTTGGATGAATCGCAGGAGCTAATCTGACTGGATTAAATAAATATGTCGGTTCTCCAATGGTCTTAAATTAGGTCTAATTTCGTTTCCAAGAGTTAAAATATACAAATATACTTCAATTAGATATAAAATGATCTTTTTTTATGACATTTATGTCTCGAATTAAACACTCTTGATGTTTAAGATGTTTTGGTTTTTGAAAGAATCCCACAAGGTTAATGTATAAGTTGTGATTCTATAAAAAAAAGCGATGATGTATGAGATGAGCTATCTTTCAATCAAATTTCATGAATGACTGTCACGAAGGTGAATGTCTTTAATTTTTGAGAGAGGAGAATTTGATCCATCCTTGAATAGTACATTGAGCCTGCATTGGTTCCACCTTCATTGGACTCCACTGTCGAAAGCATTTTCGCTTTTACTCCTTCAAAAATCTCTTTGTAATCAACCTCCAAGTTTCTCAAAAAGCCATGGAATCTTTTGAGGATATTTGGGGAGAAAAGGATTTCTTTAATCTGCTATATGCAGACGACGTTGATGAGTTCCCTAAACTGCCAACAGAACTCCTCCTTATTCTTCCAGAAGACAACACCAAGGAATATAAGGAGTTTTCCATGATCTATAACGAAGATCAGCCCTCTGACAACGTGTATTTCTCATATGGAAGAAAGGAAAGAGAGAAAGAGGCAGAAACTCGGTCGACAGTGCCAATTGTTACAGAAGTCGAGGAGAGTTTTGGGAAAGTTCAATGTTCTACTGTACAAAGTACCCTCTGTTTTCACTTAACTTACAAGCAGCTAATGGTCTTAAGCAGACATCACTATCTTTGGCTCAATATCCTACTATCGCTTCATCTGGTATGCAATCACCATATGAACAGAATAATTCCACCTATACAACATCATCGCCTCTTTTCAACATATTCACCGATAACATAAGACAACCAGCTATGCTGGAACGATCCTCTTCTTTATCATTTTCTGCATTTTCAGATAAAGATAATAGATATGAATACAAGCACAAGGGGAAAGATCCATTTTCGACAATGAGATCAAGACCTTCCTACCCTCGCAGAGAGAAAAATAGCACCGACAAAATAATTGAAGAGTACCACAAGAAACATGCTGGAAAATTAGGAGTCGGGTACTCCAATACAAAACCACAAGTTTCTAAAGTCATTCAGAAGAAGCCAACTAGACGGAAGAGGCATAAATATTCAAGAAGTTGGGAAGAGCATATGGCAGAATTCCAAGATCAATACAGTGGATTGAGAACATCAGAAATCCATCTGGGATATCAGTTTGATTTCGATGGACAACCTCAGTTCCAGATGTTAGAAGAGGAAGATTCTTTCCAGCAAGTGGACCAAGCACAAAAACAGCCCCAGGGTGTAAACTCTTTCCAGAAAATGGGCCAAATGGGACAGATACCTCCAAAACCAACTTCTTTCCAGCACATGGGCCAAGCAATGGTTAACCCATTCGCGCAGGAAGTGCAACAGTTTAATTGCAATTATCAATCCCTTCCGTCACCTCCACGCATAGATATCCAACAGCCAAGTCACTCTTTCCAGCAACTGGGCCATCAATATTATGATTGGAGCTCAAACCCATTAAATTATACATCGGTTCTTGATGAACCCCACTCGCCGTTGTTCCCAGAGAGAAACTTATGGGTACCTCGAGTAACCGAAACTCTACCTAATCAGTTGCATCATCAATTTCAAATGCCTGCTGTCCAAACACAGGAATTTGAAACCCAGCAGAACACAACTGTAAGCACACATATAACTTGAGATCAGGAATCTTGCGATGACTAACTTCTTCTAGGCGGTAGATGGAAATTATGCAACCGCATTCACTTCGACTTTGAACGAATCTTTCGAACACGAAAGAAGAAGTGGCTAATCCTCCCAGTCGTCATGGACCAGTCCTTCGTTTCCTCCTTACCAAGCACAAACCGAATACACACATAGACCGGAAAATATGCAATAATGGAAAAGATAGTCTATATGAAGTAGATAGCAGGTAGTCATCCTTATAAGAAGACAAGATGCCTCAGAGAGAAGTTCTCAGATCTCAATACAAGTCCAAATGTCAAGTCACTAAGTTCTTTTCACCTTATCTACCAAATCATTGAATCCCATTAGATCTCTCCAACCAAATGTTTTATTACGAATATCTTGAAAATACAGGAAGCGGATAAAAAGGACCAGACAGAAGGGGTCAGATCCACGGTTTTCCCATTCCCTTCGATGATACCACAAGACCTAAAGCGGTATCCTTATGATTAAATTGAGTCACTACTTCCAATTCAATGATCTAAAGCTTTACCGAGATTTCCGGTTTGATATATCCTCACGGAGCAGGAAATCGTGAGTTTTGTTTTATCGCTAGATGGAAGACACCTTGCAGTCTTCAGACCGAATGCCTGACATCTTAAGTAGATAGTTCTCTATAGACAAGAAAGCACATTTGCGGACTTGCCTACATATAGAATAAATAAAGACTTCAATGATGAATTGTAGTTCAATATTAAAGACGTTTTAACCGTGATTACTACTGTTGATTGTGTGAAGCGTCCTCTAAGATAGATTAGAAAAGTAGCAAGGTGGTGAAAACTGAAGCTTTCCATTGAAGATAAGGAGTCCATACAAGCTGCATAGAATAGTCTTATTGTAAGCTTCGTGTGAATAAAGTGTATCTCAAGTGATCTATTTTCTGATAGAGATTTATGTGATCACGTGATTACGGGATAGCAATTATTATTTTCTGCGGTGTCACATTCATGCATAATTTCAATCTCGAGTTTTTGTTTAAGTTTTCTCATTACCAGGGTTCTTCTAGCTGATGAAGGGAACACATGTGGCTGTTCATAGTAACGGAACCTCTTGTACACAAGCTCGATTATGTATTTGCTGTGTAAGAACAGCTATGGGGTCTTTGATTCTATATTACCCATGTATTCAAAAAAATTAAAAAATTTAATGTCTCATGGTAGTTAAATCTTTCATCTGATAATACAAAAGCTTCGAATTTCGGGAGAAGCAACCTTACTATTCATTATTGTTAGTATTGAATCGCTGCTGCTGGCCGTGACGACTACTTTGTTACACACATTCGGGAAAGGTGTCTGTATGTGGTCTGTACCAAAATCTAGGCACTTGGGCGAAGCGAGAATCCATGATAAATTATCAATTTTGAGTTAGGGGCGTCCCTTCCTCTTCAAGGTTGAACCATTGAAGAATCAGCTAATCCTCGCAACCGCGATTTTGGTGAGCTACTGGATTTGGAATGGATTTCTGTTGAAACGAGCCCGGAGTTCCGCTGAATGTACATTGACGCGCGATTATAGTAGCTTCTGCTCAACCACACTGAGCAACCTGGTTTAATTCCACCTTGTCGCTTCTATCGCTACGTATCGAAAGAATCGTTTTGATGAAGCGAGACCGAAGAAGGATACTGGAACTAAGCGTTTGCCTTCGTGCCATCGACCGTTTACAGAAATACAGAAGATAATTTCACACGTGAAACGAAATGAGGATAATGCCCCATGGCGAGCTATTGATACTGTAAGAAGTAGTACTGATTTCCGTAAAGATTCTGAGATCTAAAAAAAAAAAAAATATGACAAATAAAGCTGTTTGGAATATTCAAAATCTCTTCCTATATTTTGATTTCTTTTTCTTGCCAGATCTAGAGTTGATAGCCTTACAATGTTAGCGAGTGGAGGCAAATGAACAGAGAGAATCACGAGTGAAGCATGTCATCATCCATCTAACTTCCCATTCGAGAAGTTCCGAGTTCTATGACAGATTTAAAGCACAGATCACTCTCCTTACATCAAGAGCCACCGGGCTGAAGGTAAGTACAATTACCAAAGAATTCTAGGCACAGTCTTCTTGAAAATTAGCTTCAAAACGTAAAATCGACTTATCATTCTCGAATAACGAAGAATAGAACCCTACTGTGGTAATATCAAGTGTTAATACTAATCATTCTACGGACACAATGATGTTCGACAATCTAACGTTTCTGCCTCTCCTTAGCGAGAAAATAAAGGGGGCCTGGATATTCGCGTCTTCAAAATTCACAAACCGGATATCTTAGGCGTCGTTCACATAGTGTTTACCTAACTTCAGATATTCACCAAATTGTTCGATTAGATATGATACACATCGAATGCAGTATGATCTAAGGAACTCGATGGTATTTGGGTATCAAAAGACCGAAGCTAAGATGTCAAATTTACTTTACTATCTTCAATTAAGTAGATTGCGCTATGATCAAGACTTTATCATATTAACCTTCGAGATGAACAAGCTATATACCAGCACTCTTCGAGATCAGATTATCTAGAATATTCACTTTCCAATCAAGTAGTATTCGGGCATTAATAGCCCGCCTAGATAACCGATTAGCTACAGGCTTGAAGTGAGTGGCATCAATATCAATCATCTAGATTAGTCCCGAAAATAATATCCTCCACCGAAACCTCCAATACTATTTTCTCCTCAGAAGTCAGGAGTCTATGCAAAATCTTCTACAGAAGTAACTGAATATTTCATCGGACATTGATAATCACAACAAGTACTTGACCGCGTCAAGCATCAAACAATCCAACAAAGCGGCGGAAATCAACATTTCAGATTTAACGTTACCGAATTTATATTTTAAGCTCAGAAGTTCGATGCTGCTAATGCAGAAAGTGTATAAACAGTAAGGTTATTGGTAGATGATCGAGACGATTTGATGAGGTTTAGCGAGAAACTTCAAACTGGAGTTTTTGCAAGCCCCACTATCCTTCCACGCTCAATGAGTGGCTAGCTTTGCCGTGCGAGAGTAAAAATTACTTTTGTGATTGCGTTTGGTTAGTCTTGTTTTTAGTATTAATTCTTCAAGCATGCCTCTGCGGAATACATGCTCAAGTAGAAATTTACACCTCAAAAATCCCAACAAGCCAGAATATATATATGTTTCATGTTTTGCATTGATATATAAACACTAATTACAAAATAGAAGGATGAAAAGATGACCCTCACTACTCAATACATTCCATTATAATACCGTTAATTAAATGAGTTGCGATGCTAAAGATCTTTAAATATAGATAACATAAGCCTCGAGGAGAATTGCGCCATTCATCCCTTTCCATTTCCGTCCATCCAGATTATATTAGTATGTTCATACAGTAATACCGAGAACGCCGTCGTGAATTTTATACAAAAGATGCTTCACCCCTCTAGCTGCTCTCATGCATGCCTATCGCCCTAATTTTTTCATATATACTCGAACAGTCTTCGACCCATGCTCATAAGGTACGATCACTGTCACTTTGATTTTGACAACTCTCTGCAAAATCTCGACTTTCAAAAACACCGGACCTCTCTACGCCGTCCCAAACTCCTACTTGTTCGCATCCAAGCGGAACACGAGAGTTGCTTCGGTCCGGTGCTGAACACGTCTTCCAAATCACTTCTTTGACCTCTCGGCCTACCTTTTCAAGGACGTCCACGGCCCACTATCGAATTCATATGTTAGTTTAGGCTACCAAGAATGTGAAAGACATTGTATGTTGGAGGTGGAAAGAAATGAAAAATGGGGAGTACGTACGATAACATCCAAATGCTCATACTCCTCTATCACCTTCTGATGCACAACCTTCACACACGGTTCTCTTCCTTTTTCAAATCTCTGGAGTAGCTTTCTTCCATCGACTAAATCGTCGGATCCCGACACCCATAATGCAAACGGGGGTACCTGCTCATTGTACCAAGCTCTATTCCTCTTAGGTTCTCTCTTTCCTTCATTCTCCGATGTCTCTAATCTGTCCTCCTCATCCTCCTGCATGCTCTCCTCTTTCGTTGCTAATATACACCTGTGCTTTGCAAAGCCATCCATCCCTAGCCACCACCTCATACTTTCTGCACTTACATACACAGGAGCGAATTGAAAACATCGATCTCGGGTTCCTTTATCCCATCTAGCATCACTCCATTTAAACAAAAGGTGGAATACATGATATCCTAGAGTACCAAAAATCTTTCCTGGAATAATCTTATGGAAGACCATCATATACGGAAGAAAAGCATGAATACCAAAGATGATGCGAAAGAACGAAGGAGAAATGAGGCGCACGAATCTGAAATAACCCTTGTCGATAAGCGGTCCCGCATATGCGGCTGGGGCCAATGCACAAAATACGCTGAATTTTTCACCCAGCTCAGGCCGTTGCTCTTTTGCGAGCGCAACAAATGTTTGAGTTGTCCCTTGAGAGTGACCAATGAGGGCTAGTTTGGGGAAGCCAGTTTCGGATAAAACCCGAGACGTAAGTGCTGGCAAATCCAGAACACCCATCTGTCGAATATTCCAAGCCCACATGCGAGGATCAGCGTAGTCAAGAAGTGTATGTTCTGGCGTGAATCCGCATCGATTATTGCCGAGCCAAACGTCATAGCCTTGTTTGCATAGATAGAATGCCAGGGAGTGGTCATCATTGGTACAATAAGCACCAGATGATTGCAAGAGACCGTGAATCATTAAGACAGGATACTTTGATTTGCGATTATAGTCTGAAGAAAGTGGTCGACTTGGGCCCTGACCAGTGAACAATTCTGGGCCGCGAGCCGCTCGTTGCTCCGTCGTCATGGGCGTATATTCGCTGGGGTCGTATACGTGCCAAAGGACAATAACAAATCCATCTTCTGTTTGAACTTTTAGTTCCTCGACGTCTAGTCCCACCCTTCGTGCATAATATCCCACATCGCAAACCAGCGGATCTTTACCTCCCTCTGTTGGTACAAAATCCCCTTGCCCCGCATCATCTTCAATATCATTCACTTTTTCCTTAGATAGTTTTTGGCGGTTCATCTTCTTCCAACGATTTTCCTCTTCTTGCCTCTTCTTCCTTCGTAATTTCTCTTCTTCGTAGAATACCCGCCCTTGCCATGGATCCCTGAATGTAGCCTTATACCATAAATAACTAAAAATAGCCGGCACAGTCATAACTCCCGCTCCTATCATAATAGTTCCCAAAACTGCACAGGTAATGAAAAAACTAGTAGTCCTGAATGTCCAACATTGTAAATTTCTCGTGAATGACGACGGGCCGTATAGCGGCAGAGGTGGGAATAAAGGATGTGTTTGCGAGGGTGGCATAGTCTTCTGAAGAGAACCTTGGCCTGTTGTTTGCCCATCATTTTCTCCAACACCATGTGAATTTTTCCCTTTCTCGCCTGTTGCCAATCGATTCTCTTCGCCTACGATCTCTTCTGACCGTTCGGCTTCACTAATCATGTTACCGCCAACTCCTCTCGCCTGCCTCCTGAGTCCATTCAATCTTTCAGCTTCCTCCAACGGAGGCCCAGGCAACCGACCTCCATCCTCCATAACAACTACTGTATCTCTTGCCGTCACATAGTCCGCTCTCATCGCTGTTCCGGCGCCATCATGATCGTCCTCAGGGTCGACATGAGAGAGCTTCGCAGCTTGGCCCGTATAGGCGGATTCGGGTTCCGGTTCGTTGGGCATGGCAGAATATCGTACGTACTCGAATTTCTTCGAATTGAACCTCGAAGTCATTCAAATTATTGGCTCAAGTGGAGCTTTCAAAATCATGGAAATCGACGATCCTTATATCCCCTGCCCCCGTCTCTCGTAATCTACAAACACCAACTCGAACAATTCAACTTACCAATTGAAACGCAGAGATGCGAGCAATACCTTGCAAAACAATGAGAGAAAGGAACAGGGAATAATAAATCGAAACAGAGAATAGCCTCACGAACGCAAAGAGAGAAATGCCCGTGAAACAAAAGTAGGAAATGCGATACCGTTACCTTTACAATTATAAAACGATGCGAAATTCATGTTTCTGAACCAACTGAGTCAACTCAATAATGGGCCGTGCATGACCGATATGTGCATGAGTGGCTTGAGAATTGGATAAGCAAGGTTATGTGGCGTTTGGATTGGCGTTTTGACATGTGAGATAAAGCTTATGTTTTTGACAGGGGGTCAGTGCTCTCGGAGTTCTCTCTTCGCATCGGGGGACGTTTGGAAATCATGATAGGATTCAAATTACTGAATCATGGGGGAGATATTTGAAGTGGTTGAGTCTCACAGCACACAATCTAGGCATGTACAGCAGAGAACATTTTACGACCAGGAAAGACTTTGAGTGTAATTTCAGTTCGATTTTTAGGGTTGAAGGTATATATACTTGGTTGTCCTAAATCTATTATATATTATCTTCCACTCCGAATGCATACGCTTTTTTGTATCCTTATACATCATTAATATAGGTTCTCTTCATCTTCCATGCTTCCATCTTGGAACAATCCTTGTACAGATTCCTTTCCCTTTGGCTTCACTCTGATAGTACCATTAAGTTGTTCGTCGTCAGTGCCATTATAATAACCATCCTCGGCATTCTCATCCCAGTCACCCATATCTTTGGCCTTTCCTTTGCCTTTGACATCTGCCCTTCCTTTGCCCTTTCCTTTCCTCGAGCTTCTTGAGCTACTCGATGAGCTGGGTCTTTGCGCGACTTTATCTTTATCTTTATTGCCCTCGAATTGGCCTCTAACTCTCGCATAGTGCTCCAATTCTCCAGCACTAACACTAGGAACCAATTCCCTTCCTGCAGCTTCGAAATCCTCTTCTTGTACAACTACGCGAAGATCATCTTCTTTTGCATAGTGGTCAAACCAGTATGCGGTTGAAACCTTTCCTTTACCCTCGCTTCCGCGTTCGGAGTTAAGTTTGGCGAGATGTGAATCCACGTAGGATGCTTGGCGAGTTACAGCTTTAAGCATAGCATCCGAACAAAGTGCATAAAAGTCGGCACCTGTATATGTAAAAGGAAGCGTAGAAGCAACACGGGCAAGAGATAGCGTAGGAGCAAGTGTGAACCTGTCTAAGTTAGTGTATTTCAAGGTGAGGAAATGTCAGGTAACTTACTTTCTCGTTAAAGCTTCAAGAATAGTTTCTTGCTTCTCGTGGGTATCACTCACTCCCAGGTACAACATCTTGTCAAATCTTCCTGGTCTCAACAAGGCTGCGTCGAGAAGATCCGGTCGATTTGTTGCACCAATAACAAAGACACCTCCACCACCGTCGTCTCCATCAGACATGCCATCTAGCTCGGCCAATAATTGTGATACAATGCGGTCCATCACTCCACCACTGTCTCCTTGGTTACCTCTCTTAGGTGCCACGGAATCAAGCTCGTCGAAGAAAACAACACAGGGTCGTGCATCACGTGCACGCTGGAAGACTCGCCGAACATTGGCCTCGGATTCACCAATGTACATGTTCAGCAATTCTGGTCCCTTAACACTGAAGAAATTGAGACTGAATTCCGTGGCGATAGCCTTTGCTAGTAAAGTCTTTCCAGTTCCAGGAGGACCGTAGAACAAAATACCAGATCGTTTCTTCATGCCTTTTGCAAATAGTTCAGGTCGCTCCAGAGGCAACTGAATAGTTTCCATTACTGCTTCCTTGACATTCGACAATCCACCAACATCATCCCAACCGACGTTTGGAATCTTAGGTGCACCAATCGCATCAGCAAAATTCTTCCTTGCAAAATCTACTGCAACATCGAAATCGGCTTTAGTAAGGCAACGACCTGCTGGCCCAGCAGAAAGTAAAATATCGCGAACTGTAACAACATTTTCAGAATTAGTGGATGCAGCTGCGAGTGCTTCTATCCGAGAGTTACGCGCCACGAGAGCTCTATCCACAACATCATGCAAATCGCCAGCTACAAGGGCAGCAGTCTTTACGGCGACGGAGCTGAAATCCACATCTGGTGCTAGAGAAATTGCTTGGTCTTCAATAATAGCACGAAGTATTCCCTCCCGCTCCCACTCATCAGGAGCAGTCATTTCGAGTTCGTGGGTGAACAAACCTCGAATACCGTCTGGAATTTTGTCTACCTCGGTTGTAGTTGCAATAACAACCCTCGTTCCACTTTGAATGTCTTTCAATGTAGTGACCATTCTATCGGCAGTAAGACATTCGATATGACGTATGAGGAGCGCGCAGAAGGCGGGACCGCAATTCATAGCTCTTTCAGCGCGTGCCTCGAGAAATCCAGCAGTTTTAACGTCGCTTCCGCCTCCACTTTCGTTGATGACATCTTTAGCATCAAGCTTGAACGTATGTAAACCAATATCTGCGCAAGCATTAGCTGCTAGCGTTGCTTTTCCAATGCTACGTTGCGTGGAGACAAGAAGAATTGCAAGCGGTGGCAAGTTCAGATGTATAGCTCTAGGACTTGTAGCTGCGGCGATCAACTCTCTCAAACGCCGTTGTAAAGTTGTGACATGTGGTTTTTTAACTTCCGGTATTGCGCTGGATTCGAGATCAGTCTTAGAAAGTGACTTCAGACCAAGGTAATATTCCCAAGAATTCTCCATAGTTGCAGGTAATCGGCTATTCTCACTGCCCGATTGCATCATACGTGTGTTTGATGCGTCAATTGAAACAACGCCACCCCATACATCATCTTCATCATTGGTCTCTGAGCTGTCTTTTGCCAAACCAACATAACTTATTCTATACCAAGCCGCAGCAGTAGTCTTGGCCGATTTAGTCGGTTCTGCCTCAGCCAATGATGCATGTGAAAACATTTCATCGATTTCAAAGTCTTCACCTGTTGACGATTGTAAAGTTCGTCCAAGACCTTGATCAATCGGAACAGCAATGAGATCACCCTTCCTTATGATTCTCCTCTTTTGAGAGAAGTACTTTTTCAGTCCTGCAAAGAGAGCATTTTGTAAAGTGCGCTCATTCGAAGCAGGCGTTGAAATCTTCATGAGAGTTAAATCTTTTGCTGTGGGTGGATTTGAAAAGCTATTGATCTTAGCTAATGGCGTCTTCAATATTTGTGGCGATCGTTTCAGAGGTGCAATGCGACAGTATGACGTGTTTTCCAAGTTTGCAAGAAGTAGGGGCGACATATAAGCCAATGGGCTTGCTGGTTTTTGGACTTGTGATTCAAAGAACGACAATCTTCGGCCCTCCTGTTTGCTACGTGGTATTTTGCTCATTGGGCGATGTGAATAACTTTCGGGTAGACCAAAAACCTTCACAGGTCGCCAGGGCTTTTCCTCCTCTACATCTCCAAAGCTCCCCAGTCCCCAAAGCCCAACGCCATTGGCAGGTGGTTCTGCAGCTGTTTCTAACCGGACCCAGTCTCCTGAGAAACAGCCGATTTTAGTTAGAGAATTAATATCGACGAATATTCTCGCCTCCTCGTCATCATCAGGATTAGGCTTTGGGTGCAGCATTTCGTCAGAGAGCGGTCTTGCTAATCCTTGCGTTTTGAACAATCTTCCACTTTGTCCACCTGCTCGAGTAGTCGCCGTAAAAGAAGAGAATACGGAGCCTGGAGTAGCAATGCCGTTCGTCCTTCGTCCACCTGGAATAATCGTCTGGGGAGATCCAGGTTGTATCGTCGAGATTCCGCTGGCATTATGGGATGGTAATACGGGTACTTGAAGAGAAATCATATCCTCCATGGAGTCATCCGAAAGACTATCATTGTCGGCACTACTTTCAATCTCGGTGTCTGTTTCTGTAACATAATCAGATTCGCCTTCAAAAGCAGTATCGGTCTTGTATCTGTCCTCCGCAGCGGAATAGAATTGGTCATTACTTGTATCCTCGTCCTCTTCCGTCACTTGGTTTAACCCTCCATTTAATGGAATGACCGTGTGTTTCTGTGGACTTTTCGCATAGTGTCCAGTCTGGGTGACGATTATTTTGGTTTTAGGTGACAGTAGTCCTTGTCCTACAGGCTCGCTAAGGGTGACTTTTGCTGGAGGGGGGGGAACGTGGGTGATTGGATGAGGTTGTAAAGGTAGTTGAACATAATCTCCCGTATGCACAACTCTCAGCGATCTTAGGGCTTCTCGAATTGCCTTGGTCAGCTTATCCTCAGGTCTTGTTCCATTTCTAAGTGACTTTGTATGCCCATTCATCTGTGGATGTTCTCCGTGAAACGTCCCTTCTCCATTCTCTAATCTCTTCGCAGATTCCCCCTCGATCGTAACAAACACTGTTTCTAGGGGTAAAGGTACTATGTCTAGGACGCGTATCTCAATGCCGCTTCGACTGTTGCTCGATAATTTGGAAGGCGCGACCCTCTGCAAAGTTTCCGCGAATGCTTGTAAAGTCGGGTTTTCGGGTGAGAATTGCACAGTGGAAGTTGCCAAATTGTTCGAGGACCGAACAGGAACAACAGTCCACGTCGAGTCTTCGACTGCTGTTGAGGGACTACAAGGAGAGATCGCAATGTAATGAACTGTATCATCAGGTACACCGCTCTGTCCTAGACACAGATCTTTTGCCAAATCCCCAGATATGATTCCAATATCCCCTTTCACATGTTCGTCCAGAATCAATCTCGCAGAGATGGCCGGTTTATTTTGATGTCTTCTCTTCCGTTTCTTATTTTTCAACGGGAGCCCCATTGCACTGTTCGAAGAGCTTGTTGCGATTGACATCCTAAATCAAATATTTCGTGAATTCGTAAATGTTGCGGTATAGGGTTGGTAGCTTTAGCTGGGTAGCTACTTTTATTAGTTGTCGTATTTGACAGCTGGTTCTCTCCCTTATTTCAGTTCTCTCCAAATCACCTAACAATGTACTTCGAATAGAATAATCGTACTCCCAAGTAATTAAATAAAATTAAAATCTACAATAGTCTTCCGAGCTCTTCTTTACCTGAAGAGCAATCTATACCGATCGATTCTGGGACCGAGGCTTTTGAGTAAAAACTACGCTAACACCAAATTAAGTTAGCACGCCCATTTTCGGACCGGAAAATAGGTACTCAGGTACACACTAACAACACTATCATCATTCAAGTCTGATGTTCTGCTGTCTTGATGAACTTGATTATCTGAGGAAATCCACACATCAAAGAAGATCCCCCCGAATGCACTTTTGAATGGCAACTAGCTGCTTCCCAATACAACAAAATCATTCATATCACTATTCCTTTACCTGTACTTACTTTTGCGGCGAGCGTCACAGCAGTTTTTTACACTTAGGTACATATTCTCGAATTGCATCTGAAAGAGGATTTGGTATCGTCATAATTTGACTTGATTGTAGCGAGATCTCAACTATCTCTCTTGATGGCTTGGTATGATCCGGATATTTGTCTTGGAGTGAAAGATTAGTCTTTTCGCTGAACTTGCTCAAAGATATTAGCTCATGTGATACGTCCCTTGCCTGGATAACTGAGCGGAAGCTAGGCTTCAGAATTTCTAAAACAAGTCCCCTTGAACTCTTCTCATAATCCTAAAGAAGCGCTCCTAGATTTTCGAGCGTGTTTCGAATTAGCGGCAAATGGGCAGGTCAAGAGAGGATTTGTACGAAATTGTATTTTGTATTTGACATTTGAATAGTATACCAATGGCCATGGCCAGGAAAACATTTAGTGGAACCGCAACCTATTCAGTGAAGGTGTTTGTATAATGGAGATATAGGACCGGTTGTTCTTTTTCGATCCACCCCAGCACGAAGGATGTAGTATGAGAAGCACATGTGTCTTCCCTCACGCAGTCACAATCTCTAAGATTCATAACAAAAGGTTAACCAAGAAAACTCCCAGCGTGTTTCTAGTCTTTACATCCTCATTTTCTAATAGATTGCCATGCATTCCGTTCCATATTCACAAACCAGATTCAGCATGCTCAAAGCGTCCACCTTATCTCAACCTTCTCAATGTCCCTGAACTTGAAACTACATATAAATCCTCTTAAACACGAGGCTATTGCTTCTCTCATCTCACATAATTCCAGCATTTACCAGATTACCACTCCATCCATCAATCGGATGAGCATCCCTTTCCATATAGTAAGTGTTGTCATGAAGCTAGATCAAAACTCTGTTATTCTCATCCAAATTCCAATACTTTGAAATCACATCCCGTCATTCTCTCTCCGGGAAATTTTTCATGTGCAGAGCTAGATATTTAACGCAATCCTGTGGTTGTGGTGAGGAAAATTTGGGAAAGGAGAAAAGAGAAGCTGAGATAGCAGTCTTCCATTGAATTCCTGGTGTTTGTTGTTTTCGATCTGAGATTTTTGTCAAATTATCTACTCTGCCTAATATGGATTTCGCCTGCACTAGTCCAGCTTAGCTACAAACTATCTATCTTGCATACATAGGTATTCCGACCATCAGATATATGAAGAGGAAAATAAGATGAGAACGGCATCTGCCTACATCTCCAGATATTCTCAATAAGTGACGTATGCATGAACAGCACTCAAGTGCCATAATCCTTCTCTCCGATTTTTCGCTTCTTGTTCGCAACTTCAATAGTGGCCTTTCCTTTTTTCTCGAGAATAACCTTCATAATCTCTTCCAGCTTCTCTACGGCCGGGTTTCCGATTTGATAGTGCACTACTAATCGACCAGCATAAAGTTTTAAGCCTTTCTCCTTCCCCAATTCTCTGAACTCTTCAGCAGAAACACCCGCATCTGCCAAATCCAGCCACACCATGTTAGTTTCGGTTGGTTGCTGCAACTTTCCACCTAATCCTTCCCACAAAGCCGCGATTCTTTTGGCTGTCTTGTGACTTTCGCGCAAAAGACCCCCTTCTCCATTTGGACCCTTTCCAAATGTTTCATCAACCGCAACTCTCGCGGCCGCGGTCAAAACACCAGCTTGGCGGAGCCCTCCTCCAATACTTTTCCGAACCCATCTAGCATGCTTTATGAAATCTTTCTTTCCCACTAGCATACTTCCTACTGGTGCGCCTAATCCTTTACTAAAACATAAACTAACACTATCACATTCCTTCGTAAAATCTGTCAGTGATCCCGCTCCAGCAACAACAGCTTCCCAAATTCTAGCTCCGTCCATATGTAATTTGATACCATGTTTTCTCGCAAATCCTGAAATCGCCCTGACCTCCTCGAGCGGCATGATCGTACCAGCCAGTGTATTTTCCAAACTTATAACCCTTGTTGGACATGTGTGTATGTCATCACTGATAATAACAGATTTCTCTATGTCGTTCAGAGTCAAATATACGCCATTGCTGGGCACAACTCCTTTCACAAGAGCCCCGCACAAAGATGCAGTTCCACCAGCTTCCCACTCGAGAATGTGGGCTCGATGATCGCAGAGTACAGAATAGGGAGGTTGAATAAGGTGAGAACGGAGGGCGATTTGGTTGCCCATGGTACCGGAGAGAACAAAAATGGCAGATTCATGCTCGGTAATCTCTGCAAGATAAGATTCGAGCGAATTGGTTGTTGGGTCTTCAGCGAAGACATCGTCAAAGAGGGTAGTATTTTGGATAGCTGTTAGCATGGATTTGGTTGGAGTGGTCATTACATCGCCTGCCAAAGATGTCAGTAAATGTTTGGGCAGAGTGAGTGAAGCTCTTACTGCGAAAATCGAATGCCGCTTGTCCTGGACCAGACCAAGCATTGATTTCATGGTGAGGCTCCGGAGTTGGTGATAGATCAGTCGTTCCACCTAGACCTTTCAGATCACTTGTTTCTAATTGCCTTTCCTTAGTTGCCATACTGAAGAGGGCGATTCTTGATCCAGTGTAATAAATTGGCGCGGTGTGAGGAGTGGGACGAATGTTGTCTTTGATAGATCTTAGCAACTGATGTTTTTCAAAAGAGATTGTAAAACTTGCTTATTGAAGAAAGACTTGCAGGCCGCGAGGTCCTAAAATACCTTAAAACTCTCCCGGTTGAATTCATCTTTTGATTGAGCGGGGTTCCTTTGAACTACACCCTTCAATTCACTCACGCATAGCTTTACACATTCGAACCTCAAAAGGGAAGTTGCTTCCAGTCTTGATAAGATCTAAGATAAGCCTCTTATCTTCATGTGATTAAATCAATTGGCAGATGCGAGCCAAGCCATGGGAATTGGTGGTCCATTGACATTTCATGAGAACATGAAAAGCAATTATCCGAGACTCAGATATGCAACAAATGAGAGTTATATATGACTAGTCGAAGTACACAACGTTTTGGAGGGGTCTTTAATGGCAAGCTCATACGTCTATGAACATAATCCTCGGTGGACATTCACTATGAATTATAACATATTTTATATTGGATGACTATCCCACGGTTAAATATTGACTATTCACAGGTGACGCAAAGCTCCCACCAAGTATCCACTAACTTCAAGGGTCGGTGGGATGAACTGCTGTACATGAACTTATCAGTACCTTCATCTATTGTCTTTATGGGTGAAAAACCTATAGCTTCCATGAAGTTGAAGTGAATTGCTTACTTTAATCGTTCTAGTATCCTTGGCAAATCGATCTTCTGGCCGAGAATCCTGTGGACAATATTCTCCTGTCTCGAATCTCTTTGGAAAGTTACGAAAATCGTGTGGAGGGGCAGAATAGGAAAAGGAGATTGCTGTGTTTCGAGCTGTGATTAACTTGTTATTTGATAGATTTCGGTGAATTCCTAAAAATTTGATGAATGAACAATCTTTAATGCTTCACTCGGTATACCACTTGGTAAGAAGGCTTGACGTACTTGCAAGCCGCAATGTTAGCGAAGCAAAGCGTTGGACCAAATTTCGAGATTAATCTCCATCAGTGCCTCACATCTTGCTCGTTGCTACTTTTTAAATTGACTTCCGAATAAAATTGTGGGCTCACAAGCCATAACAGGAGTGTTTGTGATTGATATGGTTGATTAGTAGAATGTCGTATTGGATTTCGTTTTTACGGTCTATCTCTGTGATCCGTCCAGATGACATTTCATCCTTGACTCCAATAAATGCCACCTTCCTATGCTCCCTGTAGTCCCAAATCCATATCGCTCAAATGCATGATGAAAACTCTCAAATGTATACGCACACCCTCTTTATTTGAACAACCTTTTGCCCCTGACCCTAGAACCAAATCTCTCAACTCCACTATGCTGTTGCAATTGCCATAAATTCAGTTGTCCAGCCAATCCATCTTCATTTCCCTCTCTCAGCCTTCTCAATGCCTCCCTCAAATGATCCGGCTGCAGAGGTGCTCTCCTCGTTTCCTTGGTTACGCTTACCTGGCTGGCATTATCTCCCCCGTTCACCATAGTTGTGTTCTCCGCTGGAGGCACGATTAATCCAGAATTTGGTTCACCAGCTTCGATCCACTGGTCCTGTACTTTTCTTGCATTCTCAACCAACTCTCCAACAAACTGTTTGGCTACACTCTTAACCGCCAAAATGACAGTACCCGGTACACTTTGCGACAAAGTCTGATTCACAATTCTCCTAACGGTAGCATCGGGAAATTTTACAGCTCGCATAGCGGTATAACGTTCGAATTGTTCTGGATCCAAATGGTTTGCCAATAAAGCTCTTCGTTGAATGTCCCTTTGCTTCTCTTCTATACTAGACGTCATCGATGTCATTGTTTGATCCACATTATTGTCATCTTCTTCCTCCTCTTCGATATTGGCGTTGGATGTCCGACGTTTCTTTGAAGCAGGACCTTCTGATTTTCCCACGCCCACGTTGGATCCCTCAAAATCACTCTTTCCACCCTTTGACTTCTTTGCGCGTTTTCTTTTTGACTGGCCTCCCGCGACACTTCCACTGACAAGAGACATATTATCAACACTTGGTGAGCGCTCATAGCCAGGCGTATAAACAGTAGACTCGGGAGGGAACGAAGTTTGGCGCAAAGGATGCGCCGAGTGCGTTGACGTAGTAGATATCATACTTGCTTTCCGACGTTTGATCGATATAACTTCGGAAGCTCGACGTGTATGCGATGTCGTAGTTGTAGATAGTGGCGATGGACTAGGAGGTATTGTGAGGGAAAGGGAATTGTGAGGAAATTCTGTCGGTCCTGGTGGAGACGCCATATTGACTGGCGCACTTGATTCTTGAGCTAATAATCAGTGCTAAATTGATAAGTCGTAAATAGCCGTAGGAACTGAAGCTCTTATCGGCACTGTAAACTTGATAAGTCCTGCGTGTTATACACGGGGAAAATGATTGGAGTTGTATGAATTTTCGTGAAAATGTATAGGTTTGTTCGAGAATGGAAATATTGTAAATGTAGGTATTAATAAGAGTGAGACGCGATTACTAGGTATTTAATAAGACATGTCCGTTGTTCCTTTTGTTAAGATTGGTGAGGTAACATTTCAATTCACGCAAGGCTGAACAAACCCCTACCTACCTACCTACACACCAGCATGTATCTGTGCTCTAAGCTGCATCAAAAATTACTAGATACTTATTAGCGTCACGTTGGATAGCCAATCGAGCCTATCTCGGAGAACAATACCTAATCTCTCACAGGTAAATTTTCTTTGATTACAATCGACCCCCATTTACACATATTATCATTGACTTTTTTTTCCCGCCTTATCGAATACAATAAAACGTATTTCTCCATTCAATTCCTGACAATTCGCAATGGTACAATTCTCCAATTTAGAGGGGAACAAGGAGGAAGCAGAGAAGGAGAATAGAGAATTCAATGGCGCAAGCTCCAAACGCAAATTGGAGAATCATGGGGAAGGCGGGGAAATAAGCAAGAAAAAGAAGAAGAAGTCAAAGGCCAATGGTCATGGACATAGAAGACACAGCATCAGCACCAAACCTGCCCGAGATCCAAGAGATGGGGCGGCTACAGATACTCCAGAAGAAACTCCCATTGAAGTTTCGAGAAGTCCAAGTCCAGTCATCGATTTTGATGGCTTGAGCCGTCCTAGTATGTCGTCATCTTCTAATTTATGACATGCATCAAATGACGAGAATATCGGATTTCTTTCGGTCAGATAGCTAACTTTATCTCAGGTAAGGGCGCACGAGAACGTCTTGATGAATCCCCGGAACAAGCAGCTATCCGAATGACAAAATTGACCGGCGCAGTTCGCACAATTCTCGAATGTATAGGTGAAGATCCGGATCGAGAAGGTCTCTTGGCCACGCCAGAACGTTATGCAAAAGCATTGCTGTATCTCACAAAAGGATACCAAGAAAATGTTAGGGACATTGTTAATAATGCAATCTTTAATGAGAATCACAATGAATTGGTCATTGTCAAAGACATCGAGGTCTTCAGTATGTGCGAACATCACATGGTGCCATTCACTGGAAAGGTATGTTTACTCTCAGCAGAGTGTTTGAAGCAATGAAAGTTAATTCATGCGAAATATAGATGCACATCGGCTACATTCCGGATCGAAATGTTATCGGTATCTCAAAGTTACCTCGAATTGCAGATATGTTCTCACGAAGACTACAAATTCAAGAGAGACTTACAAAAGATGTTGCGCATGCTGTGATGGAAGTTCTCGAACCACAAGGTGTGGCAGTTGTTATGGAATCGAGCCACTTATGTATGGTTATGCGGGGAGTTGAGAAAACAAGTGCTACAACCATTACAAGTTGTGTTCTGGGTTGCATAGAAAAGAGAGAGAAGACTAGAAATGAGTTTTTTAGTTTGGTGGGTTTGAATAGATGATAGGTAGATGGGAAAAGGGCGGCACATTCATTTACATTTGCATAATTAGGCGTTTTGGAAAGAGGCACAATGGTCTTCAACACCACCATGGGAGGGCGTTCATTCTTTGGTCTTAACGCCATTTACTTCTATTCTGGATATTTATCTATCCTGGGTCTTTGACATTCAAATCAAGAAATACAACTTGAAAGGGCACTTGCACTGGCATTCTACCAGTATGTCCTTCCAAATTGTTTACATCACTGTCTACATCTATTGTTTTTAATGCGAATTCGTTCGTTCAGTAATTTGTTAATTTCTCTACGCTTTTTTTATCCTCATCATCGGACAATACCCAACTCCCCATGCTCTCCTTTCTCTATCTGTTCTACTAAATCCTTCACGGCATGCCATATCTTCTCCGCAACTTCGTTTAGACCATCGCCTGCATCGATGGCCTTCATTATACGTCGCTCCTGCTCGAATCCTGGGACGGCTGAATTTTGCAATGTCAGGAATCCATTCCTGACTCTTCTCTGCATTTCCCTTGTTTCGTACTTCTCGTCCCCGTATCCGCCTCGCCTTTCCGCTTCCTCGGGTTCTAAATCCAGAAATATCACACCATCCGGCATCGGCAGTCCTATTTCGGGATTTTTGCACCATTCGAGGGAAAGATGATTTGGAGAATCGATTGGATATTTGGAGGAGGTATAAATCATTCCGGAATAGTAATAACGATCACAAACGATTGTGTACCCTTGGGCAATCAAATCTCGAATTTCTTGGGCTTTCTCCCATCGATTTGCCGAGAAGAGAAGATGGATTGATTGGTCGGGGAGAGTAGTAGAGGATTGTAGGTAGGAATTTATCTGTTGACCAATTGCGGTTGTTCTGTCTTAAATTATGAGCTTGGGCGTTTCTCTTTGATCAGGAGGGTGATGATCTAAGAATGAATTGCTACAGTTGTAAATTGTTGATATAGTACATACCAGGAAATCGCATGAGCTTAACATTTCGTCCAGAAGCATACAATTTATCACATAACTTCTTTACTTGGGTTGTTTTTCCAGCTCGGTCGAGCCCTTCAATCAATATGAACGAGCCACGGGAGATTGGGTCTGCAGGCACGCGGTATGGATAGGGATCTATGTTGGTATCTGTCATATTGCAAGATATTTACCAAAGACAGATAATGCAGGCTTCAAAGGTAAATAAATTGTGAGGGATGGTGAAGACAGCGGGGTACGTGTTGCACGACGCGACCTGGGGAGCGATGTGGGGGCGTGTCCTTCCCGCAAAAGTATTACTGTCACTATCACCGAATTAATTTAATAAAAGTATATCAAAAACCCATTCCAACCTTTGATCTAAGATAGGGTGGTCTCAACTCATTGCAATGAAGCGAAGTGAATAATACGCAAGAAATGAGTAGAATGAAGTAGATGAGTAGCCTCGCGAAAGAGGTCAGCCTTGTGCTCTAGCTCTGACAAGCTATTTGAACTACAAGTACCTGTCAAAGAATATTCCATGAACCGTATCAACGAATGCGCCGACCACAATAATTATTCGTACAGATGTTAGCATCTCAACAGCCTCTTGATTTCTTCTTCTTTTTCACTGCATCTATAAATTTCCAGCTGTAGGTACACAGTATTCTACTACCAGTCGCAACAAATCCATCATTTAATAGAAGTCGGCGTACTATCCTCCTCTTAGCTCGATAGCTCACTAGGCCAGCATGGCGGATCCTAAGTTGGTATGGAACCCGGACAACATTCGCGATGTTGCCGAATCAGTCGGCATCTCACAATTGGGAGAAGAGGCAGTGAGGGCGTTGTCGCAAGAAGTTGAATACCGAGTCGGCCAGGTCATTGTCGAAGCAATGCGATTTATGCATCAAGGGAAAAGAACAGTATTGGGCACACAGGATATCTCACAAGCACTCAAAGTATTGGACGTCGAGCCACTCTATGGTTACGAATCTACAAGACCATTGAGATTTGGGGAGGCAAGCTTAGGTCCTGGCCAACCGCTCTTTTACATTGAGGATGAGGAAGTAGATTTCGAAAAATTGATCAATGCACCTCTACCAAAGGTCCCCAGGGATATGTCATTTACTGGTGAGAATTCATGGAAAGATTAGGTATTGCATGATGCTAATGAAAACAGCACATTGGCTTGCGGTTGAAGGCGTTCAACCATCAATTCCACAAAATCCCACAACAGCAGAAGCTCGTGCAAATGACCTTGTGCCTAAAGGTCCCGGTGCAAATCCTAATCTTGGAGCTCTGGCTGGTAACGATAATGTTACGGTCAAGCCTTTAGTCAAACATATTGTGTCGAAAGAATTAATACTCTTTTTCGACAAGATACGCGAAGCTATCCTTGATGATGACGATGATCCGGAAGTCGTAACGTTACGAGAAGCTGCGTTGAAAAGTGTGGAGACGGATACAGGTCTTCAACAACTGGTCCCATATTTCGTTCACTTCATTGCTGAGAAGGTCACTCATTCTTTGAGCAATCTCTTCGTTTTACAGACAATGTTGAAATTGGCACATGTCCTTGTATCAAACACAGAATTATTCGTCGAACCTTACGTATCAAGTCTTTGCCCGCCTATTCTTACATGCCTTGTTGGCCGTAAACTTGGCACCGGAACTCCAGAAGAGTTGAAAGAAAAATACCAATTGCGAGACACGGCTGCATCTCTCATAGGAATCATTTCAAAGAAGTACACGGAATCAAACGCGCAGCTTAGAGCGAGGTTAGCAAGATCGTGTCTAAAATTCTTCTTAGATCCAACTCGCTCTCCAGGGGAATATTATGGAGCTATCAGTGGGCTTTTAGCAATTGGTGGTCCCGATGGTGTTAGAGCTCTGATTCTACCAAACTTGGGCGCATTCGATTATGTGTTGAACAAGTTAAGAACTGACAGGACTGGTGATGATAAGGAGATACAGATGTTAATCGCGGTAATCATGAAAGCGGTGATGAGCCTCTCTGAAAGAACCGAAATACTCACGAATGGTACAAATGGCAATGGAGTGAATGGAATGATGGACCTAGATGACGACGAAGGAAAACAGCTTGAAGAGTTTCTGGGACCCACTATCGGGAAAAGGGTACGGAATGCGGGAGATCATAAATTGAACAAGACAATTTTGGAAGCGAGAGAAAAGAATTAAAGACGTTGTAATATATGGAGCTGCGTTTCGCATCATGGGCGTTTTAGGGTGTGTCTGGGAGGCATGAAATGGGCTGGGAATCGATATACAAGTGGATACATTCATTCACTTCAATAAGCAGATTATCATATGAGTTCTTCTTGCATGCGAGAAAATAGTTGTACTTGAATTAGGAAACAACAAGTTGCTGGTCTTCGAATAGTCCGAATTTCAGTCAAACAATGAAAGGGAATTGCTGTGACTAAGTTACAGCCCCAATATCTAAAAATAAATGAATCAAAATAATTAAAAATCTTGTAGCTCCAACCCTCTGCGAGTAATAAAGTCCACCCTCCTCCTCATTAAAAACATCATCTCTACAACTTCGTGCTCCTTCGCGCCTTCGCGCATTGTCTCTTGCTCGCCCGAGCTGGAATGGCATATAAAGTGGGAATATTACCATTAGTTTGTAAACTACTAGCAAGTACCAATCTGCTCGAATCGCTAACTTGCAAAACGGGGCGGGGAGTAGATCCCCCACCAATACACGATAGAGGATATCCACCAACCGATACATCATATGTTCCCAATGTGCATTGTATCAATGGAAAATTTCCGACAGTACTGAGTGTGTCCATGAAAATGTACGATGAGGAGGTAAAGCCACCGTCGGTATCGGCGATTCGGGCCTTGTCTGACGAGTAGAGGGATTGGCCGTCGAGGTAGAAGTTGGCTGCGGAGCTTGCGGTGATGGGAGATAGTTTCAGGATCTTGAAACTCCCCATATCTTCGTAAGTTGCGAATTGGGATTTATCGGATCCGGAGGCAATAACGAATGATGGGATGGGACTAGCTGTAGCGGTGGTGGTAGAGGTGGTGGTAGTTGAAGCGGTTGTCGAGACGTAGCTAGTTACGTAAACGGTAACAGCGATGGTTGGTTTGGTAGCCTGTGCAGAGCATGCTGATGAGATAACAGTTCCAGGATATTTGGTAAGCCCAGCTGGCGTAGCAGCAACTGAGCGCTTTGCTGGAGTGATGGTGTTATTAGCGGTCAAGAAAGGTACGAGAGGGGTACCGTTCACTAGATGGACTGGGGCGTCGGCTCTTTCTGTAAGAGGATTATTGGCTATCGTAATCGTAGCCTGGGAGACCACAGTCGATGTGACTATCGAGGTAATGGTGGTCGATGCGGTGACAGTATCAGCTACGAAGCCGAGCAAGGTGCTGCAATAAGGTTGGAGAGATGAGTAGGAGATCTCAACTGATGCTTGAGCAACAGCGCATGTCTTATCTCCAGATGTCAATCCTGGGTTGGTTGCGTTGGTGTAGGTATATGACAGTCCAATGAGATAATGATCAGATCCACGGTACTGCCCGACGTTGGTTGCGTAGCTAGAATCCCATGCCTCGGAGTAAATGGCACAATATTGGCCTTGTGTATGAGAAAGATCGTTGACATAAAGGAGATAAGTGTTGAAGAATTGGCAAGTCTTTACTGGACTACCGTCAGATGGAGGGTGCTCAAGGTTATATTTTGATTGTGCGCTACAGTAAGCAGCACAGAGAGATGCATCAAAGGGACCGGTAGAAAATATTGTTGACCCCATGTACGTATTGCATCTAAAGAAAATGTTAGGGACGATTGCGACAATTACAACAATTGTAAAGAAAGATTTTCTCTTGTTACTGACCCTTGTGTATCATATGGCGCATTAATGGCAGCATTTCCCAGATACTGTGCATCTTCATAACCAGGGATAGGAGCAATGCTGTTATTCGTATAACCATTTGATCCAGCAATCACAACCTGAAAGTTATCTCTGTATTGTCCAGAGTTCAAGGCATTTTCGGTAGAGACCGGGCCACCCCAAAACACGCATTTGATCATTGTAACACTTGCAGGATCCTCGCATGATGCTCCAGGCTCGACACTTGGATCACGCTCAAAGTCTACATGCATATTAGTACGTAGTTGCAACTCTTCTTTCGAATTGGACATGTAAACTCACAAAGGTTGAAGGCCATACATCCATTAATAGCAGAACATTTCGACGCACACAATTCCGAATCATAGGTTTCAAGAGTAGTGAACCCCATATATCCATAGGCACTAGACGATTGTTAGGTTGTTTCTCGGGGGAGGTAAGTTTGAACACTTACTTGTTGGACGCTTTGAGATTTTTGAAAGATTGCGTGTATCCAGCTGGAGTGGAAGCAGCAGAAGCAGCCTCAGAGAATCCAAGATTGCCTAAAAAAGCAGACGGGGAATCAGGTGTGTATGCTGGAGCTCCAGTAGCACCGGCTGGCTGAGCTTGACACGCTGTTCTTTTAACCTTGGGGGCGTTGGCAGCATCACTAATTGCTACAGATTGGGATGCAACAGCTTGAGTAGCAGCAACGATAGCGGTCGAAGCATCGTAGGTGACAGATTGAGCAGTCACGCCAACAGGAGGGCCAGTAGTAACGGGATCAGGCGCCGCTTCGACCATAGCAAAATCGATGTCTTGGGGGACTGGAGTTGCAAGAGTCATACCCATTATGGCAGCAACTGTTATCAAGGAAGACCGCATATTGAATGACAAGAAGATTTGATGAATGATCTAGAGAATGTACATGAAAGTATGTATGATGAGACAGAATTCGCCTGGGTTGAAGCATCAATATATAAGATTTTATTGGCCCCTGTGATAAATAGAAATCGGCCATGCGTCCATCGCCAATCTCAAAACCCTTTCACCTTCCTGCAGCCCAGGCTCGATGCTATCATCCATTTTCCCCTCAAAACATGTCAATAGTCAGAAATAAACTTCAACATAACGTGCGGGTGGACGCAAATCATGAAATGGGCGCCCCCATGGATTTTTCGGAAATTCGATAACTTGAATGTGGAAATGATTGGAGGCCATATCGAAAACATCATCAACCAATTGAAGCTTTTCATCGCTAATTTGGCCAGACATAGTATACCTGAGAGAGGGAAGATTTGACGAGTGGCTTTATCTTAGTTTGCTCTACTACTGCACGCGTAGTCTACCAGACCTTAAGACCTGAAAGAATCAATTGTATGTTATGTCTACCAACCTAGAACTAGGTGTTTGGATCTAGGAACACCTCACAAAAGGATACACTAGCAGCCCGTGTGTAAGATCGAGCGTGCACTGACAAGGTGGATGGATAGGAAAATTTTGCAGACAAAAGTTCCAGGAAGTGATGTGAGTGGGATAAAAATACCATCCAAGCTACAGTCAAAATAGAAACAAGCGATTCCGCTTCCCAAACGGGACTGGGTCTTTACCGGGAAAGCTGGGGGTAAAATGAAGTCCGTACTATAATGATGAAAGCACACTAGCCTGCTACTAGACCCTCGTTCTAGATGCCACTGTTAGTGTTAAGAGAGGCATCGATATCGTGCGTTAGCTGTCAATTTTGACAGACGCAAAGTTTCACGACTGGAACGTGGTACTGTGAAGAAATCATCAACAAAGAAAGTGTCGATGCACTTCCCAAAGTTGTTAAGGCTGACACGCTTCCCGTGCTCTCATCGAGACTGGCTCGACTGGGCAATATTCCAATAGTTCTATCCTCGATAGGAAATGGTTGTGGAGATGGATGCGGCTTGCCAAGAGAATAATCGTACCTCAACCACGTGAAGATAAGTGCGCAAGGTCCCCTCACTTGTCCCTGTTTGGTTAGATTGTCTTACCCCTGAGCGTTCCTGACTAACAATCATAGATAATAGTCGGTTCTCGTTAGTGGCCAACTAGGAGAAATCAGACTCACAGTACAGAGTACAGAGTGCGCCTTCAACAGAGAAGTTTTTAAGAAGAGGAATGGATTATCAATTTTTGATTTCCTTGAGCAAGGACAACAATGATTAGCTGGGGTTGACCAAGACATGTAAGATGTACCACGTAAGCAATAGTAATGTCACGTTTTCCCACGGCAATCACGAGGATTACCACCTCTCAAAATGCGGGGAATAGACATCTCAATGATCTGTGATATCACACTGGGTTTCTACAGAATCTTCTTCGAGATCTCCCTCTTCTTGGGCAATGTCCATACGAATGCCCATAGTATGATAGCACCGATTCGAACTTCCACAACAGAATGAATAGCACTACCCATTGAATAAATTCTATAAAAACACAACGATCCAATTGATCAAAATAAGCGAAGCTACTTTTCCACCTCCCCAGTAACCCAAAGCAGCGCCAAAATAAGCATGGCTGACGCCTTAAGCTTCCAAACACCACATCATCAATAATACATCTACAGCAGTCCCAATCCCAATCCCACAACCCCATACATAACAAATCTGAAAATTACCATGTCTCTCTGTCCCCAATGCAACTCCATCGAGCTCACAGACCCGCATGCCGATATACTACTCGGACCCTATAATTCCCTGCTCGAGAAAAGTCAGCAGATTATTGATCCTACTACTACTTCTTCTTCTTCTTCTTCCTCTTCGACTCACTGTGAAGCATGTCTGTATTTCATAACTATTCTCCATCATTCTTCCCGTTACGCGGATCGTAGAGAGGATTTACAAAATAAGATTGTGTTTCTGTATATGCATGGTTTGGATGTGAGGGATGCGGGTAGAGTGGAGGAGAAGAGGTGGGGGAGGATGGATGTGCGGTTTGATGTTTGTGCGGGGGAGGATTATGAGGGGGAACTGGGGGGAGGAAGGTTGAATAATGAGGGGGAGAATGGTTTACCTGTGGATCGGGTGAGGAAGGTTCCGCGTAGTTTGGCTGGACGAGATGGGTTGGATGGGGTTAAGGATTGGATGAGAGATTGTGGGAGAGATCATGAAGTTTGTCGCTCCCGAAATCGTGTTAAGACTTTACCCAAAAGACTCGTTAAGATATCGAGTGATTTTCAAGTTGCCCCGGTGCTTGTTGAGACTTCTGGGTTAGCATTTATAGACTATCTCGCATTGAGCGCTCGTTCCTTTGCGGGGACGCAAAACACCGGGGAGGGTCCCACACTGGAAAACCTCTCTATTTTAGACACAGCGGGAAAGTCTTTAGATACGACTTCGCTTCCTAAAGCCTTTTCAGATGCGTTCACTATTACTCGCGGCCTAGGATTTGAGTACATCTACATCGCCGCTCTCTGTCACGTGTCGGACGATCCACTCAATCTTATATCAATATTCAGTCAAGCAACTCTCCTTCTGTCCGCCGATAACGTATCATCTCCCACAGAAGGATTGATACAAGAACGAGCGATTATCAATTCCCCTCCCCTCGGTATCAACAAAGATCGCTACCTCCGTTTGAGCTGTCTTCGCAATCATGCAGATCTTGATTCCTCTCCTCTCTCGACATCAGGCTGGGCACTTATCGAGCGAATGCTCGCACCCCGAGTGTTGCATTTCACAAAACGTCAGCTGATCTGGGAGTGTGCCGATGGCTGGAAATTCGAAGCGTCGAATGTTGAAGATAAACAGTATGGAAGTGGCATGACCAGAGGAACATATCAGAAAAAGCTCATGCAACCTTACGTTACGGAATGTCTTTCTCGAGCGGCTGGAAATCTCTCAGAACCCGATACACAAGATGACAATCAGCATTCAAATCTAGACGAATACGCACAGAGACTAGAAGTATGGTACCAAATCATCGACAGCATCTCCAGCACCACGTTCCCCTCTCCCCTCGATAAATCCACAGCCCTCTCGCTCCTCACAAAAATCATAGACAACGGCACATTCGGCCCAAATCTCTCTGGGATCTTCTCCAAAAACATCGCCTACGGACTCGCGTGGGCCCGCGTAAATTCCCTACTAACTTCAAATCGGGACGCCCATGCCCCAAGCTGGAGTTGGACAAGTGTACATGGATCGATTTCTCACATGTACACTAGCTATCCCCGTTCGATTCTGCATAGGCGCTCTGTCCATCCTTCCTGGATCGATACATATACCCCGCACCTTCTCTCACACGATCCGTCACCCTCGCCCTCCCATCCATCGTCTTCTCCCGCAGACGCAATCTCTCCCTCCAGTAGTAATTCTCCTCTCAAACTCGAGCTCAAAGCCTCCCTCACAAGCCTACTCCACCTATGCGAATATTTCCAACCCGATTTCTCCAAATACACGATCAATCTAGTGCTCGACCAATCCCCCATCTTCGATTGTCGATGCTGTGGTCCTCGAAGTGACGAGATACAGAATACAGGCATCAGCGAGTTTGAACAGAGGAAAGATCATTATTTCGCCATGTATCTAGCCGGAGATTTGGATTTCGAGTCGCAGGATCAGGATCGTTGGAAGGTGAGTAGGTTTGCGGATATGCTGGTTTTGAGAACGGTGGAGCAGGAGAGGGAGATGGAAGGGGGTGGAGATGAAAATGCAAATGAAAATGAAAATGAGGTTATTGTTGGGGATGGAATTGTCACGTATGAGAGAGTGGGACTCTTGAGATTGAGCTTTACGACATTTGAGAAGTCGACGGTGGATGAGGTATCCATACAGGAGAAATTCGATGGTGTGGGATGGGAGGGGAAAACTATCAGGTTGGCCTGAAAGATGACGGGCTTTCCTGAGACGCGAGAGCACGTAACATGATACATAACTCACTTCAACCAAATCTTTAAATTCCTTCACATTCCAATCCAAATGATAAACGCATCAACTAAATTCCCCCATTGACATAATAATCCACCGGGTACCCCAACCAATCACACTGTTCCAGCTCCGCAAACCCCTCCACCTTCCCCGGCCAATCAATCACCATCATACTCCCCTCCTCACCCCCCACACCCACCTCCCTCCATTTGCCCGCCTCCCCAACCCCCTTCTGCACAGTCGCATACCCTCTACTCTTCAAAAACCCGTCCTCAGGATTCGGATTCCCCGTCCTAACAAACGCCCCAAAATACGCCACGCTCAACTGCACACTCCACCAATCCCTTGCATCTCTAAACTCCAACCCCGTATTAAACGCGCCAAACACCCACGGCATATCCGCGCCGTGAAATCGGAAATACGGTAAATTCGGATTCCCGTCCGGATACCCCGGCGACGACGCCGGGCCACCGAGTCCATTCGGATCCCAGCCCGCAACCGTGCGGCCCATCTCGTAAAAGTAACTGGATTTGAAAATGCCGTTTTTGGATCCTGCATATACCGTAGCTTGGTCCACACAGCGGAAATCTTTATCGGTAGCTACGCGCTGCGAGACGTTGAAGGCGTCGAGCGTGAGGTTTCCCGTGTCGTAGAAGGGGAAGAGGCCGCTGTCAATGATGGTTTGGGCGTAGGATGCGGATATGCCGAGGGAAGCTGCGATGCCGGAGACTTCGGATGTTACGGGGGTGGAGGGGTAGCTGGTGCCGATGGATGCGCCGTCGTTGGCGGTGATGCCGAATATAACATCGACGTGAGCGGTGCTTCCATTGTGATTCACAAGGTCGAGTTCGGATGTGTTAACATAGTGACCATCCTGGACAACATACCGTGCCTCAGAGCCGACCGCAACCAAAGCTGAAGCGGGCACATTCTTCAGACACGCAATTTGAGCCGATAAACTCGCCTGGTTGCATCCAGCTGCGAGAAAAATGTTTTGCCCGGCGAGAGCATAGGATTCGGGGATGGTGAGATATGTAGAGTAGGTAGTTGCATAGTCGCCGGAAAGGCCAAGGTCGACGCCACCGCCGAGATTGGACATAGCTACTGCTCCTTGGAATTTCCCGATTGCGGGTGGTGAACCCAGAAGTGTGCGGACAGATCCTGCACCCGCGGATTCTCCTATGATCGTGATTCTTTTTGGATCTCCTCCAAAAGCAGCAATGTTCTTCACTGTCCACTGGTATTCTATTAGTTCCATAAACAATGTATAGAGATCAGATGTACTGCTTTACCTCCAACGCATTGATTTGATCCGCAATCCCATAATTCCCCGTAATATTAGTCCCAGGAATTGCCAGGAACCCGAAAACCGAAAGTCTATAATTGACATTCACAACAACGATATCCTCTCTACTAGCCAAATCTCCCCCATCACTCAACTGATCAGCACCACTCCCCCCAACAAACCCACCGCCATGAATCCAAAACATGACCGGCCTCAAGTCCTTGGTCGATTTCGCCTTGGGGATATACGGAGTTTGTATATTGAGAAACAGACAATCCTCGCTCCCGCCCGCAGCTTGTGGACACTGTTCACCATACGCAGTTGCTTGAATCGTTTTCCCGGTCGCCGAGTAAGGTGTGGAGTAGACGAATCTCTCGGCCGGATTCGCATACGGGATACCGAGAAAGCGGAAAGATTTCTGGTTGCGGAATCCAATATACGTGTTCCTGCCCGCGGCAAGGGAAACCTCATTAGCGTCTGTGGCAACTGCTGTTCCGGGTTGACTTTCTTCGCTAGACTGAGTACAGAGAACCGGTAGTTTAGCATTGCCAGAAGTAGACTTCGGGAAGCTCAATCCGTGAACTGCATCGTAGGAAATGACTCCATTGTCAATAATATATAGCTGAGAAGCCGACGAACGACCACGGTATGCTTGATATGAAAGCGGGAGGAGGAAATCAGATGCATGGCTTTTGATAGTGCTGCTTGTGAGCAACGTTTCATTCAACGCGTCACATGCTGCGGGTGCATCTTTGGGGGAGTGAGGGTCTAGAAGAATAAATCCCACGTGGTTGACATCATCAGAAGCATTGAGATTATTCTGATACAGCAGCGTCAACGAGGTATCAGTATTCGAAAGCGCCGATGCGAGTGGGAATACCACAGAGACGAAGAAAGAAAGATACTGAAGACGTGAAAACACGAACATCGTGAGAAGACTTGGCCAATTCAACCCACGGGATAGCATCGCATCTTGTACCTCCCCGAATGCATCTCCACAAACTTAGCTTCATCCATTGTATTTAGCCATGATTCTCCGTGAAGATTTTCAAACATCACAACCCAGCCTGTTCGACACATTCTTCCTAGGAATATCATCAAAAAGAAACCGGTTCTCCACTCGAAGTCCCTCTCAGCAAGGTTAAACTGGAGATATACTTTATCCGGTAGTGTTAAAGATCAACAATTTGCGCGGGGTAAGGTTAATACAACGGATTTTATCCAATTCCATTTCTCCGCAATCTTCGTATCCACCACCGAGTGAGCGAGTGCATGGACCGACGGGACACTTTTCAACTTTCGAAATTTTTCACAATTTCATTCTTCAATTGTTTGATATTAAAATCTATCTTTCCATAGTTCTATCTCTAATGAATCACTGTAACAATCTCTAACGTACACGAATCGATATTCCAGAAGATATTTCCAAGTGCATCTTTGCAGTGTCCCGTCAGTCCGTACACCCACCGGTGATCCAACCGGTTGAAACTGGTTAACGGCTATTTCACCGCCAGAAGTATCCAACCATCTACCCACATGTAAAAATTATAAAGGTCCGCCTCTCCTCCTCTTGCGCATCAGTAGCCCTCGATGAGAAAGAGAAAGAGCAAAACATCAGTTTCTGTTTTGTTGATAGATACCAGCGTTTAGAATGTTGCTCATCTAAAATGTCGACAATGTAAAGTTAAGTAATGCTATGAGATGAGGTTAATGTTTACTAATCATACCTATGGTGGGATGTCGAATTGTGTAGGAGTTCTTCAAGGCCCAATTCAATTCACAGAGGACTGATTTATTGATACTTCAACCCCCTCAATTCCTCACATCAGGCAAACATTGAACAGTACACAACAAGCAGGCGGTCTATATCCAGAGATTCATCTCAGGCAGTGGTATTTTTGAGTTTGAAAACATCGCCTCCCCCCAATTCTCCCCGCTACTGACTTTCCTCCTCCACCATCTTTTTGGTATCGCCGATATTGTATGGAAATTTGCATGCAAATGGTATCTCATCTCTCTTTCTCTATCTATGTCAAAAAATCGCCAAAAATGTCAAAAGTTGCAAGGACATATCATGTTATCAGTAAGGCCTGCCTCCCCGCTACAATGTTCATGTCCCCGAACCCCTTTCCCTTCACAGTCTATCAATCCGTCATGAAAAAAGCAAAATTGCTCCATTGAGAGAATAAAAAAAACGCAATCAAATCACTAAATCAAATCAAAACAAAAACAGCGTGTACGTCTAGGCAAAGTGTCCTCTCTTCTTTGCCCGTTGATGCTCGTGCAAATGTCTTCTTCTAGCAACGCCAGTTGCAGTTGTGGTTGCAGTCGCGGTAACAGTAATAGTAACATCTTCTTGGACCCAGACTACTTCATCAACTTCTACCTTTTCATTGAGTGGTGAGACCGCGGTGGTCGTTGAGTAAGAGGTCGAGTAGAAAGATGCTGGAGTAGTAAGAAGAGTAGTTGCTGAGCTTGAAACTGCGGCAATCGCGTCTGCAGCGGCAGTAGATGAACTAGAGGTTGAATATGAAACTCCGGATTCGACGGCTGCGAAGACACCACCTGGGGCATAGGTTTGTCCGAGAGAAGCGACTATAAAACCGGAGGGTCAATAATTGCCTAACAGAGAAGAGTTGTGGAAGACGAGAAGTTGAAATTAGATTAGGAAATAGGAAATAGGAAATAGAACGGATGCACAAAAACGATTGGGTAAGTGTTGACATCGAAAAACAATATTAGGCATGATAGTTGTAATGATAATCATAAGCAGTGAGATTAGTAAGCTTACCAATGGTTGATCCGGCCGAGTAGGAAAGAGTTGGTACCACGGCTGATGAGCTGGTTGTAGTAGTCGCGCTTGATGCTGTGGCAGACGAAGTTCCATATGCTGCTGATGATGATGATGTTTTAGCGGTAGTGGCTGCGCCAGACATAGCAGTAGCTAGACCAGGTCCTGCTTGAATGGGGCAGTTTCCGGGAAGTGTCGCCATAGGTCCAACGACATCTTCATCTTCCAAGACCGATGGAAGTGTAAAGTTACAAGATCCATAAACACTCGCATCTTGGATGTCGAAGATTGCGCAATCCGTAATTTCTCCGGAACCGTTAGTGCAGGTGTCAACAGCTTCTTGCAAAAATTCTTCATCCCAGCCCATGATGAAATCTCCGTGATATCCGTAACCAGTTGGGTCACCGTTAGAAAGCATGAACTGTCCATCAGTTGTGTTGTAGGCAGCGGTATTCCAGATAGTTTCATAAAAGAGCGAGACGAGACGAGTATCGAATCCCTCTGGGCAATTACCAGTCATGGTTTGATCAGGATACGCCATGTGGGATTTTCCATCTGGTGCAGTTACTCCTGCGGTCTCATTCCAGCATGATGGGAACATAAGTTCCATTCGGACACCATCGGGACAGTTTGCATCAAGATAAGCCTTATCTGGCAAGAAATGACGGTAAAGAGATCCTTCGGGCTTGTTTAGTGGATAGTTCAAGCAGTTGAAGCCGAGAGCAGCTTGTCGAAGGAAAGCTTGGGTGTTGTATGGAGGCGTGCTCTGCCAGAGTGATTTTTCAATATCAGGGACAACATAATCGGAGAAGTTACGTAGATCATTATTCCCTGCGATCATAGCAAAACCTTTGGGGAAAGCAGTTACATTCTCTCCATAAAGAAGGTAATACCTGTTGCGAAGGATTAGCCACAAAATTTGGGAGCAATCTCCAAGAAGGAAAGAATAAAAGTGAAAGACTTGACTTACGCAAGCATACCCCCAACCTGTTCAACTAACTTATACTGCCCCGTAGCCGCATCAATGAAGTAGAGTGAGGGAGTCCAGTATGCAGATTTATCTTGAGAAACTTCACACGAAGTACAGTCTCCGGCCATCAACTCCTCATAACCTGAAGACTCTCCAAATCCTATTCGCCATATCAAATCAGCGTCCTCCTTGCCAGATAGATTATTATCAACATACCGCTAGATCCATGAATAACATGTGCATGTGGAGAGACGGTCCCAGGATTGACTAAGGGATCAACTCTTGCCAATCCACTTCTGCCTCTACATGGCATACGCCAAAAAGCATCAACATTGTTAGCCAACCCCGCCAAGATGGCTACCTTTTCGACGAAAGAGTGTCCGCGCATTTTGAATATATGTATCCAAAGATCGATATCGAATTTAGTTTAGTTTATTTTGTGTCGGTGACGTTATGTAAATGATTACTTCTTGCAAGCAATGAAGAACCACAAAAGAATGTGCAGAACGAAAGATTCTAGAAATTAGAAACGTTCTGGGGAAGTGGTTGAGTATTTGGCTGTAGTTGTTGTTTGGTCTCCCGGTCGAGGGATTCGTTGGTACAGTTGATATTCAGGTCGGAAATTGGCGCAGCGACAGGTGGATTCTCCAAATCAAATCGTTTGATTGTAGATGATTCACTTTAAATCACAACAATATTTTTTTTTTCTTTCCTCTTCAATAAATATTGATCTAATAAATCCAAACGGATGTCTCTTCTTTTCCCCTAGGATGGAGAGCTGGTGATTTCGTCAAGTTTGTGAACTGGAGTCGTTGATGAATAACCTCGAATTCGAAATTCTTTCGTCCAACAAATTTCTGACGGTGCAGAATCGTACAAGTATGCGTTAAAGATGTCGAAGTGCGATGCGATATGATAAAGAAGGTCCAAAACGAAGGTTCAAGATGCGACAGGAATCAAAAGCAAAGAATGAGATTGTATGCACACAACGATTCTCTGAACGTGTACCTTGCCACGAGAGAGAGGCGATAAAGCGAAAGGTTAAGGAGCGTGAAGTATGTTTCCGGAAAAGAAAGAATGTAATTGTCGAGACGGACGACAGTGAGCTTTCAACGGTGGAGAAAGAGGCAAGAAACAAAAAGTGGAAGGCGATGGGAAAAAACGTGGAGGAGGAGGGATATAATAAAAAGAAAAGAAAGGGTCGAAGGGGTGGGTTGGAACTGGACTAGGCCGGATGGAGTAGTTTGGTCGAGGAAGAAGAGTGGAAGGATTCATTACCCAAGTCTCACGTCTCAAGGCCCATCCACCCAACCCATACAAACAGGTAGGAAACTCCCCACTTACATGCCAAGGATAGAGTGGGCAAGATTGGCCACGGTGGGCAGGGAGAGTGAGGGATTTGAAGGGTTGGAGGGTTGGAGGGTTGGAGGGTTGGAGGGTTGGAGGGTTGGAGGGGGAGGGAGAAGGGGGGATGAAAAGAAAAAGGACGAGGATCACCAGGTTGAGAAATGAGAGAAGGATGACATTGTTACCGACAGAGCAATAGCATGGAAGAATGAATGAAGGAATGAGTGACCGAACGAATGGGATGATTGCCAGATTGAGTAATGCGTAGGTGCCTGTGCAATGGGCAATGAGTAATGGCCAATTGATGAGCATAGGATGAACAGATCCCAAGGCCCAAAACGGCAAAACGGTTCAAATTACACATTACAGATGGATCCGGCACTTTTGGGTACAGTCCAGCAGCTATTTTTAATGAGTAAGAATTAATAGAAAAAAAGTGAGATCTTGTAAATTGCGTGTGTGGCATCCATTCCATTTCCTCTATTCCTCTTCGATCCTCCGATGTGATTTGATGCTGAGGAATTGGGATGATTGGTTATGCGTCGAAGTTATGCGTTGAAGTTATGCGTTGAAGCTATGCGGAGATGCTGTATTGTAGTGGTACGTACTGTGGCAGCAGGAGTAGATGGCAAGAAAAGCAGGGGTGGGTAGTCGTTGCATGTTCGCTGGGTTCTCACAGGGACTGACGAATAAACGTGCAATGGGCGAGGGAGGAATGAATCCCCCGATAGATAGGCACACAGATACATGTATATGATAGGATACCATTGTATGAACCCGCGTGCAATCATCCATACCTTTGGGACCGACAATGCACATCGGGCGGTTGAAGGCTGGCATGATATTTCTTTTCTTCCTTTCTTCTCTCCTTCTTTTCTTTGCTTTTCTTTCCTTTACCTTCCCATTTCTTCTCATCCTTGGCAGGCAAGCACAAACGCAATCCCAAGCACAAAATGTAATTAGATTCTTAAAGATAGGAATGGATTGACATGATTCAATTGGATCAAGTCGCAAGAAAGAATAATTAGCTTCGACCCCTTGAATCCCATTAGTTAGTTCATCCCTAGCCTGAGACAAACCAATCGGCCGCAGGACAACATGACGGATGGATAAGATTTCCAGCAGATGATTTTCAGGGGGAAACAAAAACGCCTCGCTCTCGCGCACTGCACTACACTACTACACTACTACACTACACTGCATGCATTAAACCGCTTGGGCGTGGGTGTCCTGGAATTAATTTGGATCTCCATCCGTTGAAATTGTGTGGAGATGCCATCGTATTTGCTATATCGAGAGAAATGCCTTCTCGTTCTGCTTCTCCAATTTATGTTTTTCCGATGACGATTCCGAAGACGTGGTGGGTTGTTTATACGAGACTTAGTTTGCGGGAGTGTATCTTTCTAAAGTAATCATTCGTATTGGTTTGTTGTTGGGTGGGTAGACAGGTGCGGTGCGGGTAGATTTAGGAGTGTGTGAATAAGAAAGAGAATGAGAAAGAGAATGAGAAAGAACATAACAAAAAGAATGAGAATCCGAACGATAAACACAACACAAACAACTGCATATCATCGATAAGAACCATCTCCACCCTCTTCGACAATGATGGTGGCGTAAATGCATTCATTCATCCTATCCTGCCTATCCTGCCTATCCTGCCTATCCTCACTACCCTCACTACCCTCACTATCCTCACTATCCCTCCTCCCCTCCGACCGCAATTCAACCTGAAACGATCCCCAAGGCCAATCACCTCCCAAAGCAAGCCAGATCATCCATCCCGTCGTCCATCGTTCTTCGCACAGACTTCACTTTTCTTCTTCAGGATTAGGGTGAAATGAGTACCGACATGGTATCTGTGAAAGATTACATACATACGACAACTAACTATAGCTATAACTATAACTACAACTAAGTTATAACTTATAACTTATTACTTATTACCGATTGATGTTTTTACGTTTTTTTTTTTTTACGCTGTACGTGTTTTTTACATTTCACTCATTTCACTCAATTCACTCATTCCACTCATAACCTTATGATGATAACCAGACACTCATCAGAGTGCGTAAGGTTAACGGTAGGCGCAGCATCCATTGCATTGCAAGGAAAATGTTCAACTTTCTCTTCAGCCTCTTGTACAAATAAATTCTCCCATCCCTTCCACACTTTCCATTTCATTCTTCCCCTTTAGCAGTTCATGATATGCCATACCATGTTGTGTTCTGCCATGTCATGTCATATCATGTCATGTCGTGTTATGTCATGCTGTGCCGTTTTCCCTTTCCTTTCCTCCGTCTACTCTCCTTTTGCTACACTACACTACACTGCACTGCACACAGCATCGGGCCCACACCGGCCGGCGGTTGCAGAACCAAAAACAGCCCTTTTGCAAACCCCCTTTCCACGTTTGAGGTACGATATGTAGATACCTACTACCCACCTGATGATTTGCCCATCTGATTGATCCCATTGCATGCGCGCGAGCATATCAAATCACCAACGTCAAGAATTAAAAATTAAAAATTAAAAAGTAAAAATCACATGAGATTAAAATCAAATCAAATAAAATCAAATCAAATAAAAATCACAGTAACAAGTGGTAAGTAAGGTAAGGCGTTCATTTGATAATCTCCTCCCTCAAATCTTCATTCATTCATTCATCCATTCATTCCCAATCCCATTCCGTTCCGTTCATCTGAAATCTCTCATCTGAAATCTCATCCGAGCAAATGACCTCCAAAGAAAGTCCAAGTCCAAGTCCAGAGTCAAAGTCAAAGTCAAAGTCAAACAATTACTGTATGATCGATTATTATCTTTCTCCGACGATCATATCATATCGTGTCATGTCATATCATATTACATGATATTATATCATCATCTCCATCAATTTATACATCTCCTATTATCTATATATTTCATCCTCCTCTCGCTCATCACTCATCACTCAACACTCAACACTCAACACCGACCTTACCTACCTTCGAAGCATAGCATACCTAGTAATTACACAGAATCCATCCATCCATCCATCCATCCATCCATCCATCCATCCATCCATCCATCCATCCATCCATCCATCCATCCATCCATCCATCAGTCATCCAAACAATCAATCATTATCCAATACCTTCCACCACCCCCAACACATACTTCGTACCAAAGACGCTTCTCAAAATACACTCCTCAAAAACTTCACATGTCAAGATGGATGATATCCCTGAACAGAAATAGGAAGAAGAAAAAAAGTAAAAAATAGTACTGGAGATTACTCTGTCATTACCTAAATCCCCCCTAAACCCTACCACCCACCATGCATCCACATCCACCACCAATCCACCGTCAATCCCTCACTCAACCCATGATGTCCGAAATTGCCAAGCGTTTATATGCACGAAATCCGTCCACAGCAGAGACCGAACAGACCAGGGTACAACCTATTTGAAAGGTGTAGAAAAAAATAAATCAATGAATCAATCATTCTCCATGTTACGTCTTAAGCTTTCGACGCCCGTCTGCATCGTCGTCATTTTAAATTGTTTGTAACCCGTGAAACAGTCACTTCAACTCAATCAGTCACTTCAATCCAGTCTATGTTTGCACGCTTCACGTTAGGCTGTGTAGGATAGAGGGTGCATCATCACATGCATCACATACAATTCACACATGTTGGAGAGGCACGATAATGCAACCATCAGGCAGGTAGGTAAGAAGAGGGGACATTTGTACTAGGTCGGCGTCCCATCGGTCCATGTTGGTGGGACGATGAATCATTCCTTCATGGCTAGATATTTTTGGCCAACCCCAGTTTACTACACGCGACTAACAGAAATTGTCCCCAGCTCTTTGTTGGCTTCGTGTTAGAAACCACTGGGCAGAGCAATCGCGACGTTCGTGACCATTCCTTCAAATCTATTGCGATACGAACAGGCCAAGGAGGGGGGCGAAGTATAATGATGTCCATATTGTTAAGTTTGATTACATCGAAATTAGTAAAACTTGAAATTCGTGCCTCATCTAAAAGCTTTCCTTTTGTCATCCATTGGAGGAAATTGCTTGTGAATTTGTGTTAATCTGTTTTCTATATTCAACATGTTAGCTTAGTACACTTTGTTGGCGGCCACTGAGAATACTCACTTTATTGGACATGTCCCGTTTCCTCCACGCAAGTTATTTTCTTGACGTGCTTATGAAGCACCGTCGTTTTCTTCATTTATCTTCCCTCGACTAGATTAGGCTAAACAAATTAAGTAAGGAGATCCGCAACATTCATTGGCATCTCGTCGATTTGAGTAGAGTAGTACACTGTTTCAAACAAATTAGCACTGCGCGGCAGGATTCAAGGACGGGAAATACTTACACTCAATATCTCTCAAAATCCTAACGTCTTCACTGGTCACGAAATTGATCGCAACACCCTTTCTTCCAAATCTACCACTTCGACCAATGCGATGAATGTAGTTCTCACGGTTAACTGGTAAGTCATAATTGATCACCAATGAAACTTGTTGAACGTCAATTCCACGAGCCCAAACATCCGTAGAGATCAAGACTCTAGAGTTTCCTTGGCGGAAATCTTGCATAATGCTATCTCTTTCCTTCTGAGGCATCTCTCCGTGCATTGAGGATACAGTAAAGTTGGCCTCGCGCATCTTGTCGGTCAACCAATCAACCTTTCTCCTCGTGTTGCAAAAGATAACGGCTTGAGTAATAGTGAGTGTGTCGTATAGATCACAAAGTGTATCAAATTTCCAATCTTCTTTCTCCACGGCAATAAAGTATTGTTTTAAACCTTCCAAAGTCAACTCATCACGCTTGACAAGAATACGGACAGGGTCGGTCATAAATTTCGTAGTCATGTCGAGAACATCGTATGGAAGGGTAGCAGAAACGACAACGACTTGTGTTGCAGGTGGGAGATAACGGTAGACATCGTAAATCTGCTCCCTGAATCCTCGGTTCAACAACTCATCAGCTTCATCAAGAACTAACATCTTGATGTGACGAGTGCGAAGATTTCTTCGACGAATCATATCAGCAACACGACCTGGTGTTCCAGAAACAATATGTTGTCCATAATCCAGCTTGCGGATATCCTCTCCAACATTGGTACCTCCAATACAAGCGTGACATTGTACATTCATGTAGTCTCCCAAAGCCATAACGACGGATTGAATTTGAGTCGCAAGTTCTCGAGTAGGTGATAGAACCAAGGCCTGAGTTTCGCGGACAGCTGTATCGATGACTTGAAGCATACTGATAGAGAAGGTTGCAGTTTTACCAGTACCAGATTGAGCTTGGGCAATAGTATCGCGACCTTTGCAAATTTGAACAATCGCACGGGATTGAACAGCTGAAGGGGATTCGTAACCATATGCGTAGATACCACGGAGTAAATTCTCTACATAATTGTAAGCCTGATGACCAGATCTATATACGTATAAACCTACCCTTGAGGTGCATGTCTTGGAAAGTTGGCGCGACGGTAACATCTGCAGAAGTTGTAAACTCCATGCGATCATCCATCTTTCTATCAATGCCTTCGGCCATGATTGCTATTTTACTTTTCCCTTTGGTATTGAGATTGAGGTCGATGATTCGAATTCCAAAGTTATTTCTCAGAAAGTCATTGAGGTTTCTCCGCCTTCAGAAGATGCGACAAAGCTCTGAAATTTTAGCGTCAGAATTTAAAGTTAGCGGCCGTATGTGGATTCACGCGAAATGATTGGCTGGCGCAAAAAGTTCAAGAGCCCGAACTAGAATCATCAAAAACAACCTGAACATTCATCCATCGTGTTGTTGATTTTCCTCTGTTTATCTTATTGATCTTTCACGGCAAGAACAGAACCACCATTAAAATTTGAATTAATACCAATCCTTCGAAATGATATTAGAAGAGCAGAGATTCCTCCACGAGGATCTTGAGAGGCTTGAACAAGGTATCGCTGATAGAGTAGCTGAAGATCCAAAACAAGTAAGAATTGAAGCCATTTGCCTTTCATCAGTCAACCACTCTAACCTGTTACCAAGGTTCGAGAACGTTTGAATCGAGATCATCAAGTCGGGCACTTCCTGGATCGAATTCAAGACCAGTCTAAACGTTTACTAGACATATACAAAGATGTAGATGGAGTACGAAGTAAAGAGATTCAATCCATATCGACCGGCGAACCACTGGAAGAATTCTACAAGCAGCTTGGGGAAATCAAGAGTTTCCATCAAAGATACCCGAACGAACCTGTTGAGAACCTCGAAAAGGCTTACAAGAAGAAAGCACCTATGGAAGGGGAGACTGCTACATCAGAAATCGATAACATGTTTACTGGAGAGGAAGCATTTGGACGATTCCTAGATCTCACTACAATTCACGAATTATTCTTAAATCTCCCCAATATTAAACGTCTTTCCTATCTACAATACCTGGACAATTTCGATTCGTTCGCACCTCCAATGTGTCCCGTGAAACGTCCAGATAAGATGACCGATCAGTACTTCGCATACGTTGGGGAACTAGCAAATTATCTGGAAAGCTTCATGCGTCGAACAAGGCCATTGGAGAATTTGGAAAAACTGTTCGCGAGCGTTGAGGAAGATTTCGAAAAGGCATGGAAAGATAATGATGTTCCCGGTTGGAAACTTGAGATCACAGCACCCGTAAATGGATCAAGTGCATCTGGAATATGGTGCGCAGATTGCGAGAAGGAGTTTAAGAATGAAAACGTATATAAAGGACACTTACCAGGAAAGAAGCACGTTCGAGCCGCAGAAGCTCGAGCAGCGCGAATGACCGAAACAGGAGAGGACAGCAATGGTGCCACACAACCAACACTATCCACATCCCGTTTGAAGGAACGTGCCATAGCGGAGCGGGAATACAGAGTAAGACGTCTCGCAGCTGCCATGACACAGGAAAGAAGTGATACTCGAGTAAATGTCGAACGAAAGCAGGGTATGACCGAACGTGAGCGCCAAATGGAGCTTGATGCGTTATTTTCCGAGTCGGCTGCAACACCTCGAGATGGAGATTCGGACAGCGAGTCAGATAGTGATGACAAGGTCTACAACCCATTGAAGTTACCATTGGCCTGGGATGGCAAACCTATTCCTTTCTGGCTTTACAAACTTCATGGACTCGGTGTTGAGTTCAGATGTGAGATTTGTGGAGACTATGTTTACATGGGCAGAAGAGCTTTTGATAAGCATTTTAATGAGGCTCGTCACATTTTTGGGTTGAAGTGCTTGGGAATCACAAATACCACATTATTCCGCGAGATCACGGGAATTGACGATGCGTTGAAACTGTGGGATAAATTGCAAAGGGAAAAGAAGAAAGGAAAAGCTGAAGAAACTGGCGTTGTTCAAATGGAGGATGCAGAGGGAAACGTTATGCCTGAGAAGGTTTACTATGATTTACAAAAGCAAGGCTTGCTATAGGTAAATGGCTTGCTTAATGGCGTCAGTTAAGGGTGTATAATAAGAATGCATGTATCATACCCATTACAAAGAAGATCACGAGATTTTTTACTTCAAAATTGACAACTTTTTTTCTGACTGTTACGTGGAACCTGTTGTAACAACGCTTGCTTTTTCTAGGCTTTCGTTTTCTGGGTAGCAGTACGATTGTATACTACCTGCCAGTGCAGAATGTTGATGATAGGTAATTCAGTGCTAGTAGTATCATCAGCACCCTTGTATTAACACTGATATTATGGTCTGGATTGCCAAGACCTCTAGAGTTGCACATTGGCTTTTTTGTATTTTTGATTGCTTCTCTCCGTCACCCTAGTATACTTCCAACAATTCTCCTCATTTAGTTCATCTCCACTTCTAAACCTCTACAAATTTCAAATCTATTACGTTCCCTGCGGACTCTGGTGAATGACTTTCCTTCCCCTTTGCTAAGGATCTCACTCGTATGGCTAGCTCCTACTTCAAAAAAATAAGAGCTGCTAATGGAATATTCGATACATGAACAGCGATCACAGATTAGCACTCGCTCTTCGCATGCAATTTATTGATGATAGAATTTTGATGTATGCATGATTCCGCTCAAAAGCTATGGATCTCACTTCAGCCATGCAGTCAAACTGTTTTAAGATTTGAAGTGAAGAAATTTCAAGAGACATATTGAACAGAGATTTGTCTAATATGATGCATGCAAAACTTGTGTATTTTCCTTGTACAATCAGGCATACAAACTGGTTTGCATTCTCATTGTTTGTTGTATGTTGAGCCATTTGTCTTGATGCACTGGTGTGCTTAGCGTTGTCGTTTATTTTCAACTTTCACGGGAACAGAAAGGCGGGGGTGAATCTTTATAGCGAAGTTTATATCTCGTGGAAGGGCTCCTGTTGCCATCCCCTGCATGGAATTTGGGCTAAGAGGGACACTTAAAAGTTGAATTTTATCAGACTAGTAACCCCTATGCGTAAAGGTACCGCATTTAAGCACGCGTATCAAAACTTAATCGCCATGTTCGTTAAAGCATTCCTCTCGTATTCTATTTAAGGACGCAATAAATCTCAGGGTGAGATTTTTTGGTTTTGCTATTCTGATTCATCCGCAGCATCATCGCTCGATAGTCGCATTTTCGATGATCGCAATCTCGATCTTAGATCCAACGCAAGTTTCATGTCAATCCCACAAATTGATCGAAAAAATGAACATCGCTTCCGTAAGTAATAGAGTCCCATTAATAGCTCCCCCCATAAGCAATTGCTCCCAGCATCGTGTTTCTCGTCAAACCCTTACCATCTTTGGCATTCTTCCCGAGTCATTTTCCTCGGCACATTGTCCACAGCCACACCCAGCATCGCTGAACCACTTTGTCAAACTCATACGAACAGCCATTCTTTTATGACTTATGGCCCCATTCGCTAATTGTCCCATAGCTAATTTGGGCTGTTTTTCAATCTCCTCGGGACTGTAACCCCCCATACAGTCACCCACGTAGCTGATCGTCAACTCTTCGCCTGCCTTAATATCTCTCATGGCCCTGCAACTCACACTACTACTTCCAGGTTTAAGCACCTTTTGGTTTGGCCCATCCCCAGCCACAAGTGCTGATATGTCTTCAGCTCCGTTTGAACATGTACCCCTCCACATCACGTTCTGTCTGCAACTATGGTTGAAGAACGAATAGCTGGGACTGACTACAATCAAATGCGATATTACAGGTCCCGATTGAGGTGTGCGCATGGAACGGAAGGATTCATCCAGTTGAAGACCAGGAATGTCAATTATGCTACTATTAGCGTTGTTCAACATGCGCCAGTACATTGTCTGGATCAGCTCCGGAGTCCAGATGTTTGCCAAAAGCTTGCTTTTTCCTTCGTGTATCTTTTTGACTGGAGAGAAAATGTCAATGCCGAGATCACAGAGAATGTGGGTAGGTGCGACTATGTTTTCCTGGTAGGACCAATTTTGGCTATGGATGGCTTGTTCGTCATCACTGGCGTAATTAGCTGTCAGCCTCGCCAGTAGTGGATGTTGCAAAGGGTTTTTCTGTGGGCTCGAGTCTTTCGACCAGCCAGGTGTGCTTAAAACGATACACAATACGCGCAAAAACATCCTAGGGTCCCATTCACTTTGAGACATGCCAGTATTGTAGAGCCAAGAAAAATCTATACCACACTGAATTTTGTGATAACTTCCGACGGCGAGATCATGACAGCCTTTAGAGCAGAATGATATGTTACATCCGCATAATGGTCGACAGATCTGGATTGGTTGTACGAAAGGGAGAGCGAGATGAGCATGGCATGCGTCGCAAAATTGTCCAGTCGAAGGCGGGATATTCGAAACACATGCATATGACTTGTCGACTAAGATTGATTCTCCTTCTTCGATGTCGCGCGTGGCAAAAATACCCAGGGGCCCGACATCTGCGTTCTTAGGAAGATTAGAAAGTGATTTGGATTTTGATACTGTACCTGGAGATCCGAAAACCACAGGTCGGACTTCTGCATTGAGAGAATCGAATGTAGAGTTGACTTGTCTGACCAAACGGGGTGTTCGGACAAAAAGCTTTGGGGCCATCCACGGATATTTCTTCTGATATATCAATCCTGGTCGACTACCTGCAATAATATTGACGACTTTCCCATTCTTGGCGTCTTCCACTGTTTCCTCGTGTCTATTCTGGAAAGATTCAAGCAACAATGCTTGCAGATCGAGTAATTCGAAATCATTAGGAAAATCCTCCAGACCAAGTTTGACAACCGTCAAGCCATCCCAAAATGCCGCACAATGCATTAATCCTTGTACCAAACAACGATAAGCTCGAAGACACATCGATTGTAGTTCGTCGATAATAATAACCGTCGAACTCGTGTAAAGTCGAGTCGCAACTGCTGTGTATACTAAGCGAGAGAGCTCGGATTGTTGAAGAGTGACGGTTTGAAGGCCAGCCTTGATAAGAATAAGAGCGCGATACGCATAATGAGATGAGGTGTCCTTGAAGGCAATTGTGGCGTCAAGATTAGCAAGATCAATGTAAATGAAGGGATCATGAGGCGCAATGGTCATGTCATTAACAAGTGCTTTGCGGTAGAGAATGAGGCCGTTAAGCAAATTCTATTAAATGAATGATTAGCTACCGCATTTAACGTTTCGTGTGAAACTTGCCTCTTTTTGAAGATCGATGGATTTTTCAGTGATGAGATCAAATTGACATGTTCCAGTCCATTCGTGACGGATTTTAACATTTTCGGCTTCTCCTTTGACGGTGCAAGGTATGTATTCCATTTGCGAGTCTCCAGTCCCAGTAATATAGCTAGTGCTATGGATGGCTTCGGCTGGATCAACTACTACTGTAAGACCCGTATCAGGATTGGTTGAAGGAGAGGCCATTGCTCCAGTGAGTCCTGGCTCTGCAACCCCCATTGACAAGACCTTCTCTGGGGCCTTCTCGGGTGATTTGGTCACTTTAGGCTCTAGAGATTGGGGCAAATCCTTTGCTGGATGTCCGTCGATCACTTTAAGTAGATCAACTCCGGGCTTTTCAAATACTTCTCTGTTCTCTGCAACTTTCTGTTCATTTTCAGGGATGAGCTCAAGAGCTGGACCTTTCCATAACGGGGAATCAAGTTCAACAATCTCATTAGGCTCGACCTTGTGCTTAGAAGTGGGCTCTTCATCGTAAAGTGACGCAAAGATTAGCGCTACTTTCTTCTTCAATTTCTCAGGGTTTGAGGTTCGGATTACGACAGGAGGGGCACGTGATAGAACGGCTTCGTGACCACATGAGGAGGTTGGAGGAGTATCGATGAAGTCGATTTTGTTAGAAGAATGTGGGATGGTCGGCTCGGACATTGTTGATATAGTTTCAGTTGAAAATGATATGATGGGAGTGAATTGGTAGACGATCAAATGGCCAAGTAATGAAGAAAAGTCGGTATGTTTACTAATAATATATGAGTGTATAAGGTAATATTGAGGATTTGAGTAGGCCTAGATGGAAGAGGATTAGATATCGCTCATAGGAAAAATGTAAGACAGTGTTTTAAGGAAACAAACAACGGAAGATATATCGCCAATACAAATACAACATGATTGTAGGTGTTTGCGACCAACCTTTTGTTTGCGATATGAAGCGAGGGAGCTGCAGAAAGCAGGTTTCCTGAACTGCTGGCCAACAAAGGCTACGATCTGGTGGGTGTAACAAAACAATAAGAGATAAGAGGCTTAAAATCGAAGACTTGAATGGCGCAGGTGTAAGGATAAGACGATCAAGATGCAGTTGCCTTCAAAAGAAATCTGGCAGTACTTGTTTAGATTGAGTAAAGGTATGAGTAAGGATGAATGCTTAAGTTGTTTTTCTGTGAAGAAAATTCCTGAGTGCTGGAATACGGGTTTACTTCCTAGAGACTCACATCCTCTCAGGATGAAAGCCGATCCTTAAATAGAGGGTTGGGGGATTTTAGAGAGGAGGGAAGAGAAAATGAAAGTGGGGTTGAAGAAAACCGCTAAACTCTGATTCACCCTGATCAACATAGTGACTATATCTCCGCTATTTCGGCTGCGATGGTGTTGACAATGGTGACAGCGATATAAGCATGGACCCGAAGGGTAATAGCAAGACATGAGTTCAATTTATTGACATTATCAAGAACTTCTTCAAAGACGATATACGTGAAACAAGAGTAAATAGTATGGAAAATCTTCATCCCATAGTGTTGCATGGTTAGAAATTCAATAGCAGGGCGTACTCACTCGAGTAGGCGGCCCGGGCCAAGAGGACACCAGCAAAATGCTCCTTGTTTAAGCGACAACGGCATCACGGAACTTCGACAGCAAGAGAGCCCATCAAATATTACTACCACGCTGCTCCAATGACTCTCTGCAGTATCAATTAGAAGTCTTCCAAATTGTAGCTGCATCTGAACCTTAGACCCTTATCGAGCACTCTAAGTAAGGACAATGTGTCTTCGGAGGCGCGTACTCATCCGCACTAGCAATAGAGCGGGACATGGAGTACTAACATCCAATCAACCATTAATTGATTTTCGCTAGAACTCAATAACAATTGGTGCAAGGCTTCTTAAAATCTATCGCAATTTGCAATAACTACCGATGACAACGAAAGTAGCGGTGAATAGCTGCTAAAGTGACTTTTGGACGAAATATTCCCTTTCTCACTAGAGTGTGAAGCCTTGTTCAAGTCATCAATTGAAACGAGATGTTGCAAATTTATAAGATGTTTATAGATTGTATTGCACTTCATCCAAAATGGTAAAGATCAAACTTGCCTTGATTAGGTGAATTCAAGCAGTCAGCTCAATCAATTTATGATCGATCGATAAATCGCTAGGGTGAATGAGTGCGCAAATGTTGTCAAACTTTGAAAAAGTGTGCAGATAGTTAAATCGTCTCGGTCATTCGATTGACAGCGCAAGTTGGATAGAAAAATCTAGTATGCAACTGAAATTTTTGGAGGAGTAAAGTAAATGCGATACGACAGCGAGAATCAAGATGGATGTGAGTTTCGAAGATCACAGTCCTGTATTTGAAACGAAGTTACCAACAAAATCTACTAAGCGATTCCCAGATTTAAGAATGGTGAAAAGTCATTCTGTTGGTAGACTCTCATTTACCGTGACCTTTCTAGAATAGTATTGAGAGGCAAAAATATCCTAGTATCGAAAGTCAGCTTGAACCGCAGTGCACATTCTTCACTTTGGAAGTGAAACCCCGTTATATTGGTAGAAGTAGACGACGACCAAAAATAAAGGGAAGATTTCTGCGGCAAACCCCTACGCGCTTTTGACACAGAACCTTATAAAAATATCATCTTTGATATGTGTATGTTGTTGTACCCGGAAAAAATTGATTCGTTCGCAACTTTTGGTTCCACGCTGAAGTCGGGAGAGATATTTTATGAGATTGAGATCGAGAAATTGCAATAGACCACAAAATTTTGCTTGATAGTCCTGAACGTACGCAAGGTAGCATTGCACACTTCTGCAGTAAACGCCCATCTGTAGATAAATAAAGCTGAGGCAAATTTCTAAGCTCAATGAGCACTAGTATTAGCTCGTAGTAAGTGCTCTAAAAGGGATAGCGAGCTTTCGAACGAGAAATAAACATTTCACTTAAGATACATGACTATGTAGTCAGCTATGTGGCACCTATTAGTGGGCCTACTGTTGCCCAAAGTTGAAGGTGGCATATAACGTGTATGGCAAATACATTTCTCAGAATCGGTTGCTACATAAAATTCCGTGAACTCGTTCGCTACCTGCCATTTTCGGGGGGCTTTTCAGCTTACTTCTATTTGAGTTGCAGCCCTCCAAAAATGTTCTTGGTGTGATTTCAATGAAGAATACCTAGATATTGCGCTGAGGTCGATTTCTTAACAGACATGCGGCTTCTAATCTTCTCCTGTAGTTACTGCGTATTACTACAACCAAGATTTCTGTGTGAAGCTGCGGTCGTTTATTTCCTTTAATAAAGAACCGTTGCACGTATCTAGTTAAAGATTCAACATCTAAAAGAACATCTCTACATTCAATGGTAGATCGAGATTTTAAGGCAAACAAAAGAAGTGACAAATGTTTATATAGTCAACCCCCAATGTAGGAATGGCAATACACCACAAGATATAACATGGAAAAGCCGCGCTGGTCTTATTTCGAAAAGTCCAGAAATCTCACATAAATTGAATCTGAGAAAAGTGCATGGCATACAAGAGTAGATAGAAGCAGGCGCTTTAAGTCAGTGTTGCTTTTAGGTACTTAGTTTCTTCTCCGAATCATTTTCCTTCTTGTCTTGTGTTATTGAATCATTTAAATCCTAGCCTTCACTTTGGGCAGCCAGATACTCTGTGCATTACACCAATGCTTCAACCCCACTAATCCCCATGTCATTCCAATCCCGCTGTTCTTGAATCCTCCAAACGGAACTTTTGCGCTAAGATAGAAATGAGCATTCACCCACACACTTCCAGCCTGTAACCCCCGAGCCATCTTCTCGGCTCTCTTAATATCTTTGCTCCAGACCGAAGACCCCAATCCTGTATTGGTATCATTGACCCTGTCTACAATATCCTCATCTGAGCCGCTCCATTTAAGAACAGGGAAAATGGGACCGAAGGGCTCAAGTTGCACGATTCTTTCGGTGTCGGGTGGGTTATCGATAATGGTTGGATTGACAAAATAACCTTTGCTCAATATTTCGTTTTTCTTAATGCCATCATTTGAACCTCCAAGAGCGACTTTAAGTCCATTCTTTACAATGTCATCGTAGAACGTTTGTACGGTGTCCATTTGCGCTTTGCTTTGCAACGGGCCCACCCAGCTTGTGGGATCAGCCCCAGGTCCAACTTTTAGTTTAGGAATATAAGCTACGAGAGCCGACATGAACTTGTCGTAAATGTCTGCATGGACGTATAGACGCTTTATATCCATGCAAATCTGACCGGAATTCATCAATGCGAGATGAGCGACCTGTTTGATGCATCTATTAGCTCAGTACGGAGTGGGAGAACAGTATCTTTCTATTCCAAGTCCTGTACATTATGATTATTCAAATTCAAACCTCTCAGGGAGGGGAGTAGATGTCATTATCAGAAAGATATGTCCATTACGTACCTGAGGAACCACGGATGCGATATCGACATCTTCACACACAATGCACGAATCATTCCCACCCAGTTCCAAGGTAACTCGCTTCAAAGTTCTAGAACAACTTTCCATGACCTTTTTACCCGTTGCGATGCTCCCAGTAAATGCAATTTTGTCAATACCAGGATGAATTGTACACATGGGTCCGAATTCGTGCCCACCGCTCAAGGCCTGCACTACTCCTGGAGGGAAGAATTTGTTTGCTAATTCCACAATCTTAAGCCCACAATACGGTGTATCAGGACTGGGCTTCATGATGATTGCATTCCCGGCCCATACTGAAGGCACTAGCTTTCCCATCGCAAGCAGAATTGGATAGTTCCAAGGTACTATTCCACAGGTTACTCCAATAGGGACATATCTCACACTTGCGATCATGGTATCGGTCTCTGCAACAACTTCTTCGGTAAGCAAGAGCTCGGTGGTTTCTCGAATCATGGCTAAACCGCGAGCAAACTCATCATGAGCAAGGAATTTAGCTTTTCCCTGTTCCATGATGACTAGATCAACGAATTCCGATTCGTAGGTTGCGAACGCATCAGCGAAGGCGAGGATGATAGCGCGACGCTCTGTGATAGAGGTACGAGCCCAGGACTTTTGAGCTGTCTTAGCTGCACGCACAGCTTCATCAAGTTCCATGATGGTGGAGAGTGGAACTACAGGATTGGGCTCGCCAGTAGCTGGGTTGATGCCATGTCTATTTTGTGCTGTTTTGCACAGTTTTCCATCAATTGTGTTTTGGAAGGTCTGGGGTGATGTCAGCTAAATATCTTATCATCAACTTCAGCGATAACCACGTGAAATTCAATCTCACCACGAAATCCATCCTGTTATCTGTATTATTTAACACCATTTTCAATCCCAACAAAAAATCAAGCAGTTAAATCCGAGTCCAAATGTCAAGCTCAATGCGAAGGTAATCAACGAAACACCATTATTCGAATGGAAAAGCTTACGATTTAAGCCACGTTAGCGAGTGCTCATTGACCCTCATTTGAGCATATCTTCAGTACCACCAAAATGTTCTTATCAACTATACTACAGCTGAACATTCCTTGTGACATTAAGTGGTGGAACATAGCGAGGTTGTGATTGGCCTCTTGTGTTCCCCGCACGACTGTGTACTCGGGCCAAGATACCCACCATGAATGCAACAGTACTAAACAGTACTAAAAAGCCATAAACCTGGTGGTGTAGCAATGTTTAAGTATGATGGGAACCGCTTACATGCGGGAAGACTACCACTAGGTAAAATCTATCTCAAACTGCCCGCCTGAGGTACCGGTGTAATTGAAGTCTTTCAATGTAGCACCACTTTAGTTAGTGGAACTACTTCTCAAATGGACTAACGGCCGGGATTTTGAAACTGTAAGGCTCACAGGCTTCACGAGCAATGAATTCGCAGTTGGTCTAATAGTGCTGTATTATTGTATCAAAATTCGTGAACTTAAGTCCGATTCGATCCCGCCGAGGTATCTGCTCATCATCATTATATTATAATCTTACATCGCCAACCCAAACCAAAAGGTACTATAATTCTGACGATCCTTTGCCCCCATGTATTTTACTCATACGAACGCTGCTGATTTTTGTATTGGTCGTCTTCGTGATGCCCATTCCCCAAATAGAATCCTCTTCGCTACTGAGACTCCTCGCATCACTTGTATCTCTATTTGCCCCTTTCCCTCCACTGAATTTACCTACATGCTTGGATATCCGCTTGCTATGTGGTTTTCCTCGAGGGTTTCCAAGTTCTAAATCGATCTCATGCGGTTTCCTATCATCTTGATGCTGTGATTGTTCATCCGAGGAAAATTCATAGATATCGCTAGTCGCGTTCTGCTTCCCCGTTGCAATCGTTGTTGTAACACCCGAATTTAAAGGAATGTCATCTCTGAGTTTGCAATCGTCGGCATCCCTCCCTAAGCTGGCCATTCTCGAACCTCCCAAATTTGTGTTCTGGCTTTTTTGCTTGATGTATCCACCACTTTTAGCATCCCCATAACCACCCCAGTTTTTACTAATGTTACTAGGGCCTTTAGTCGAGCTACCAAAAAGCCTGGTGCGTGCAAAAAAGTTGCGAAAGAGAGGACGTAAAGTAGCGACTGAGCAGGCCGTAATGCCAATACCTGTTTCGACAGTTGACCATATAGCTACATCGACAGTTGCGAAGAGGAAATCGGCTATATTTGAAAGATCGTGAAGGTATGGAATACGAACTATGGTTGCGGTAGACGCTCTGTGTGATAATCATGTAAGTTTTATGCTAATTCTCCAGAGCCCTAAGTGAAAAAGAGGCTTAGGATGGTGACAAGGAGTAGAAAGCACGTACATAGCACCCATGGATAGAATAATCGCCACACTGATCTTATCTCTAGGCGTCATTTGGAGATTCCACACCACCCATATCGGGATTAAACTCAAAATCCAGTCTGTGGCGCAGGTTATAGCGCTATATGCATATCCCGCATCAACCGGAACATTGGCATTTATACACTTTCCTGTTCCACCCGTATACTTCGTCCAGAAATAGTTTGAAGGCTGACATTGAAATATAAAGACAAGAAAGTAGAAGATGCCACCGATTTCACACATCACAAGAGTGCCAAGAATGATGTAGCGATGGAGTGGTACGTTCGAAAGGCGCAGGAGAAAAACTGCAATAGAAAGCTTAAGGGCCATGTTGGAGACGACATAGACTGGCTCGCATAGCCACCAATACTGATGAGATGTCAGAAAAAGTTCAATAAGGAACCGTGTCATTTGAAAGGAGGCCAAGCCAAGTGAGTTTAGGAGTCTGGGATATCTTTGGTATGTGAATGTCCTCAGAACAAAGGAACCTCATTGCTTTTTTCGTAGTTGATGCTGAAGGCTTGATCTGTTGGTATAGGAAAGAGGGGCCACATCATAATCAAGTAAGAATTGAGAGGTTGAATTACCTTGAGACCGATTGGGACATCTTCAGTTGGAATGTCCCAAATATGTCTACCACTTCCATAAGGTACAGCCGAGAGAGCGAATGTAGAATATACCATAAAAAATGCCTTTTGAAAAACCAGTTAGCAAGCAGGACAACTCATAGCTATTTCAAGCATATATCATAATGAAAAGAGAAAACTAACCCAAGCAACAACAGCAAGCGTATCATCCCAACCAAAACTTTTGATAACAACCGCTCGGCAATATGTTCGCATCCAAACGGACAGTGTAGTTAACACAATAAACAGTATCACGACTCCTTGGATTTGTGGCCCTCTATCCTGATGTGACACCGCCCGTACCGATAACTCCAAAGACTCCATTTTTCCAGTTGGCAGTAGCAATAACCAGCGGTGTTGAAAGTAGCACTGGCAGCTAATGTGACCTCCAAAAATTTCCCCAATTTCTCCACGAACACGACGACGGATTGAACGTCAAAACTCGAACCTTAATGTGGGCAATTACTAGTAGATAATGTGCGTCTGGCAAATCCGAATGAACCCCTCGGGTGTACAGAATCCAAAAGAATGAATTTTATTTGTGTAACCCTTCGATTGGGGGGACCCACGACCACATTTGAAGCATTCATGATCCTTTCAACACAAGGAACCAGGTATGTAAATGAAGTTCAGGTATACATCTAGATTCTCGGTCACTTTGCCCCAGAGTGGATTTGGGAAAGTAGATCTGCTATTGTACATGGAAAGACGGGAGAGCAAGACGTGATCAAAGCGTTGGAGAATTTACCATTTAATCATCGGAGACGTCCCAAACGGGAAGACAATACCGTTCTTAGATTCTGTCGGTGTCGCTGTATAGTAACGTGTGGTAACACTTACTAGGTATCGGCACTGAATATGGAATTGACAATCTGATACGCTGATCTCAAGTCCTATGCAAATGAATAGTGTGCTAACAACCTGCTTGTCAGGGCTAGTCAGGGTTGTTCCACCTGTCAATAGACTACTCAATTAGATGCTGAAATCATCAGCCACAACTTAGTGACGATTTCGGAAGGTCATATGCGTTACCTCCAATGACAATTGCATTCAAATGTAGGGATCAAGGTAGCTTACCTATGCTTGAGGTGCAAGACTGAATGATCCGGGACCCAGATATAATAAGTTTTAGCTTGAGCTATCACCAATTTGTGCAATGATCACACCAAGGTTTGCCCATCCAAATCAAAAGCTGGCTGGCTTGTTTGCTGGATTATATCAATCTTTTTCATAATCTTTGATGTGATGCGAGTACCGATAGCAATACTTACTTAGTGTGCCACATCATTACTATATTGATCCAACTGACAAGCCCTTAAGCTTTCTGATAGAACGCAACTGGGTAAGAGATCAACCTAGCTACTTTGCGCGGCATTTACTTTCTGTTTGATTGATCAATTTCTGGTATTTAGCCCTGAGAAACTGCCGTAAGTGATTACCAATATCCTAACTCAGAGGCTAAATTATGCCGTTTCCCCAAGGAACCCATCAATCCGTCAGCGTCGAATAAGATTTGGGAGTTCCTATAGGCCATGTGATGTGCGATCTGTTGCGGTGAACCAATCGAGCATTTATCTTTCTTGTCTAGAGTATTCCATCGCCTCCATAGACTCTTAGCCATTGTTTAGGTATCGCACGGTTGGTGCCAGACGGGAGACGGGAGACCTACTGAGTGACAGCTGCCATGCCGCCTCAATATCTCGTCGACAAGCTGATCTTTGTAATGTTGAGTCATATCAACTGGAAAATTTGGAGAATTACGACTCAAAAACATCGCGTGCCGCATAACAAACCCGTCAAGAGAAACAGAGCATAGGATAGATTGAAAATTTGCGTGAACCCCTACGAATGCATTTCAATTTTGCCCCTTGCGGATCGGGGTATTATCCGTTGTGCGGATCGGATTTCCGATCTAATCCGCATTTTGAATGGGTACGGGTAAATACGAGATTTGGTTCGTTTCGTTTCCATGCTTTCCGAGGTATCTAGGTATCTTCACCATCTGAAGATTTTGCACACAGACTTGAAGATTCTCGAGGCTGATAACAACGAATCCATCCCCCCTCCTGGGCTGAATGATTCTCAATTACTTTAGTAGCAGATCTTTTGAATCCTAGGTGTTGCTTTGATATCATCTCTTGATTCAATAGAACTCATGCGAATGTTTTCCGGATCCAGTTGCAGTCACAAAATGCCAACCTTGCAGTTCAGCTAGTGAGAGAAAATCTGGAGACAGAGTTTTCGCTTCTTTATTTCAGTAAAGACAGGGGTTGATAGAACCACCAGCAGATCTTTTGTGCGAAGTCGAGGGGAAGCAGAAACGGGCAATTTTTCGTCTTTTTTTTCCCGCTCCTTACATGATCGTCTGTTTGTAATTCTTCTAGAGTAAGCAGCCGAGGTAACTTACCTGCATCTCCGAATTAGATTTCCTCATACATGTCGCATAATGTGTTATGTTTCACCCATTGCTGTCACGCTTCAGGGATAACTTCAATGAGGGAATCCGGAGATATAGTATATAGCTCTTTCAAATGTGTGTCACAATCAAGGTAGGAAGTCCACAATAACACCCTTGCCTTACATTTGAAGGCCCGTTCTTGAAGATTGTATAACCAATTGTTTGATACATCTGATATATTCTCTGGTTGCCATCCCATACGTACTACAATCAGATATCTTTGCAAAAGTTCCGAGAAAGCTTCCAGTACACGGCTCGCGGGGGCTTCAACACGCGTCTCGTGGGACTTTTGAGTTCGGGGATTTTGGCAATATATTCCATGAAAGTTCGATTGACTATTAATCGCAAAGCTTCTGGAAAAGTACCTTAATGCACTGTTCTGTACTACGTCTACTTGAGACTTAGCGGATGCCGGATGTGTCTTGATACGGCTTGTGGCCGCCCCCCCTTTTGATGATGAATAATTAGCAAGCCTAAGTAGCCCCACCTCTATCCACTGAGAAGCTGGCATAAAACTCCACCAAGATGGAAATTAAATTATGGTTTTCTCTCCTTGCAGATGCAAGCATTTTTTCTCCCGACCTCGTGGTAACGGCCCTTCAATGTTAATCTTGCTACATTTTCCAGACCGGAAGTGCGGACGGCGTTCGCCTAGCATCTCCCAAGATATCACAAACTCACATTTCGCAGTACCTTGGTACCCATTGGGTAGGTCACAGGAGATCTATACCCTTTCTGGATTCGCATAATCTAGACCTGCCGTTGGAAAATGATCAGGAAATTGGCCTACCGGACGTTGCGGACTTGAACAGAGAAAGAGCAGAAAAGTTCAAGCCTCTCCTTCCAATGTCAGGAAATTCACGGATAAATTCAGCCATCTAATCGTGAGCGATATAAGTGATGTACGTACATAGATAGACTTTATATTCAATTATGATCTAGTACCTTCACACTATCAGGCCTAGGATGCAAGTGGATTCCTTCTAGTAGTTTGGGGCCCTTCTATCGGGAAGCACAATTCTTGGCAGGCTTCTTAACCCTTTCAACGACGAGAGTATTGTTGTCGATAGATATTCATGAGGCTTTAGCTGTACACCTAGTCCCTTAGATGGCCCGGTTTTTCACATCAGCCTCCAATATTAGAAATGGATACTCTTGCGTCAATTACAGACACCGCTCCTTCTTGGAAATACAATCGCGAACGATCAGGGTTTCGTTTTGTATTTGCAATACAATTTCTAGTTGAAACAAGAATAGAACAGTTCCTACACATCATCCCCACTATTCTCCCATGCTCCGGGTTACACACATTTGATGAACCTGAAAGACGGGACCGAAAATCATATTGCCACTACGCTATTTTTCCCTCACAAGGAACAGTTCGAGTTGACTGGAGATAAAATAACAATTTCTACTGTCAAATGGAAGTACACCATCAGATCACATCATAACAGGTGCTATTTCTGGCCGCCATATCAGAGCTTTATTTCATATCACATAATGATCACAAGCATTCAAAGGAAGAAGACTACCCTCAAAATATCCAAAATTGGGACCCTGATCTATAGAACTGTCGTCTAATAAGTTAGCTTTGATACTATCGAATTCTTGGATCTGTCATGCAGATTACGGCATGTCACCGCGGCATTGGTACTTTGATCCTTAGACAAGTTAACTTCAAGCCAAGACTTTACACAATCGTGTAGACTTCAAGCTTTGTACTTCATTGGATGACATGAATGGAAAGGTGATGCAAAAGATATGTTCAAGCGCCGTCTGGAGGCTGGCCCTCCCAGAGCTTGGATTGGACACGGATTAGAGACTAAACATGAAGCATGTTGAATCTCGGGACTTTCATGTAGTTTCTCACACGGCATGCGCCAATTCCGCGAAGTTTCAGCACCGCTTCAAGAACTAGTCTCGTCTTCCCCTCAAGTGGATAGTACCCAACTGCAGTGCAATGGATATAGACATTGTTGAAAAAGAGGAGTATTGTATGATATGGGATGTGAATAGAGACAAGAGATTTCAATTGCCGTGCACAAACTGATTTTAAGACTAACATCCATAGCAGATCAATCTCAGGGGTCCCATTCTCTCCCACAAAATGTCGAAACGAAAAATGCGTGAACAGTCATCTGTGATTTGTGTCATTGACAACATGACAAGCTTAGAGCCAAAAATCTTGTCTTAATCATGAGGCATTTCTCCCTGTCGCAATCATGATGTTTTCAATGTCAGGTCATATAAACATGACGCTGCTTGTGTATGTTAATGGTTTTACGTCCCAAATTTCTGTTTGTATGAGAAGAATACGGATGATGTAGCACCTATAACGGTAGATCCTAAATGTCAAGTTGTATTCTGTCTAAAGAGCTAGCTATGTAGCGGGAGTGGTAGGCCCTAAATAAGGACTACTGAAAGAGCTAGTTTATTTCGCATTCGCTTAGTATTATGATACAGCAGCCATTGAATTGAAGCCATTCATTGCGTTCACACAATTTCCATTTCGATTTCATCTACATATCCTTTCGATTGAGCTCCCCTGAAATCTCAAGCACACGTTTTTATATATCCCGTCTACCTTGGCACCCCCACCGAACCAACGCGGAACTGAGAGTTCATGTTCGGAAAGTCTCAGTTTCGCCTTTACTTAGTGAACCAACGGCACATGAGAATCTCCAGTCCACTTAGTCCAGATGCTATTCCACCAAATCAAAGAACATGGATGTGTATAGGTGAGGGACGGGCCAGGTTGATCGAATGTCACCCATATAACATAAATATGCACAGATAGATACAGTTCAATAATCCCATTGCTCAATATTATCTCAGGGGGCCGTAGCTCGATTGCACTCAGTCTCGAACATCAAAGGCTTCATCTTACACTACCCACATCGACCCAAAGGGAACTCCAGCAGACTGTTGCCCGGGAGTTAGTATTCACTGATCAAAATGCCAAGAACCAGATTCTCAGCCAAGGTGCAGACTGTGTGCATGTCTCAAGCGGAGCCCGTGTCCGTATCCGAATGAGCTTCTATAAAATCAAAGCAAACATAGCTGGGCTTCAGATGTTCGGGCGGCAGGTGAGAATAGGAAGGGCTTGTGGGTAGGTATTCACAGTCACATTTGTACTTGAAGTGTCTTCTGATATAGTGAGGATGCTGCCCGTACTGTTGGTGCGCTACTGACAGTCCTTCCTCGAGACGCAATATCTTTTTTCTCTTCGTCATGTCTTCCATTCACTCTGCCTTCTCTCCTCAACCCCTGTTTCTCATCTGGCCATCCAGCCATATCATCCTCGCCCAAGCCTTACTCATATAGGCAAATTCCAATCATCGGATCCGAGGTGATCGTGGGTGGGAGGTTTTTGCTTTAGGCTCTACTGAAAATGCGATTATATGTATTTCGCTTTTCAAATCACACATGTAATTTCTCCACGCGTGCATAGAGATATATGATGTCCAATCTTGCCCCTACAATAAATCAACGATATCTATCGCAAAATCATTGTCCGACAGCAAACTCCACACTCGATCTAGACTTAGACTGTGTTCTGAAAATCTGATATGCGTGAATTTTCCGATGCACATACAAGTTCGAGGCTAACCCGTACCACTTTGTTATCCTTAAGTAGTTGCCATTTTGATACATAGATGCAAATGCTGTGGCATCAGCAGAGAAACTCCCCAGCCCAATCAATCTGCAAACATTTTGTGACATAATTTACATTGACGCATTCATCATCACACTGGTAAAGTTTACACACCACCAATCTAAAATTTGATCAACATGGCCCGGTATTTTGTACTCGTTCACCCTCTTCTTCCCCTTTTTCTTCCCCCTGATTTCTCCAATTGTCTTCTCTCTCTTTCTTCTCTCCTTCTAGCATTTTGTTCTTCCGCAATCTCTCTCTTTCTCCTTTCCTCATAAGCAGCAGCTCTAGCCTTCGCTGATGCATCATCTGACTTTGCTCTTCTTTCTTTTGCCATATCAACAACACCTTTCTTGGCGCTCTGGAATCCGTCCATTACATTTCCCAAACTGCCATCCAATGAGAATTTCTTTGCGGAAGTAGCTTCTCCCCCAGCTCCTGGAACTTCTCTCATCCTTAGGGTACTTTGGGGGATTGATAGGTTCTGGGTTGGGATAGGAGTCATATTTGCCCAAGATCGGAATTTAGGGTTACGGAAAAGTGTGGCCTGGCCAAAGGAGAACGAGGAAGATACCAAGAACGACAATTGAACAGCAGCGGGCATAAATGATGTGAAGATCATAGAAAGGAGAGGCATGCCCCATTGCATCGCAGTTACCATTCCGGGTGTGAGAGTACTGACACCAGTTTCTCCTCCTTTCTGTTATGGGCCGAATTAGCTTGTCAATCTTTCAGGGGCAGTGTTCGAGAGGAGAGGGGCAGGGGCGATTGAGCAGAATAAAATATAAAAACCCGAACTAACCTTCAAAACGAAATGCAAGATTCCACTTGTAGCCAATGGTAATAAGAAATACGGATCTGGGATACTCAAGTTGTAGAACCACAGAATTCCTCCATCCAACAGCCCCGGAACAGGCACATCAGACATCTGCCTCAACAACTTCCACGTTCCGTATCCAATGAAAATCTGTACTGCCGGCACAAAACTTTTCCACATCGAAATCCCCGCCCGTTTGTATATGCGCTGTAATTCTGCTCTGTGCAACATCATCTCCGCAGTATCTCCCTTCTTTTTCGCCTCCATCATCAGAGCCTGGACGGGAGCAGTAAACTCTTTGATTGTAGCCATTCGAGATGCATTCTCTGCAGCATCCAGAAAAGGTTTGAACAAAATAACTCTCCATGCAGCAGCCGCGAGACCGATAGATACCCACCAGGGAGTTCCGGCGAGGACGTGGATATGCTCCAGCATCCATTCCATGACAGCCGTGGGACCCCATCCATAGTCGAGACCAAGGGAGTGGAGGTAACCAATGTGTTCGGGCGCGGAAAGAATATCAGGATTGACATCCGGGGTGACATCGAGCGGGGTAGGTCTGAACTCGGGGGTGGAGGTTTCGACTGAGGGAATTGGGGAATTTACAGGTGTGGCGGAGGGCGTGGTTGATGCGAAACGTATGGAGGCGGCATTCCGAACCAAGGTATTGGTTTTTGAGAGGGATGATCGAGTAATTGACTGCGAAAATAAAGCACTGTTTCCTTTGTTCGAGAGATGTGTATTATTTCTAATGGGTCGATGTACATTTGAAGAGAACTTATAGAAATCAGCGAAGTCCCAGTTGTGCTTAGTTATGCTATGAGAAAAGCAAATACCTGTCTAATTCCATATGATTCAATCCGCCGTCTACCCAGGGCCACCGCCTGGTTCGAACACCTTAACCCTCTGCTGGGTATCATTTTATTATATGTGGATGGTGATGGCTAGTTCTTCCCCTCGTCAGTCGAAGATTCAGTATCGCAAAAATTATTGATCGCGAAAACTCGCATAACTCTCTGCATAAATTGAATAACATTTTAGTGCATTCCTAGATGGTTTACCACCACTTAATCTAGGTACAACAACCACAGTAATGATCCCAGAAATCTAACGTTAAGATAATCACTCGTAGAACTATATATTTGGGTTTGCTGTCATAGATTGATCTATCTGTGTGGTAAATTTATGAGTTTGTGGCATGTTTTGTGATATGGGCTACGGATAGATTGATGAACGATCAGTTTTCGCCCAGTTCTTCTATTTGTTTCCCATGAACCGGCAACAATCACATCTATGTGTTGTCAGATCTCCTCAGCAACTCTGCTAGATTTGCTTGAGCTTGCTGCACCTCTCCATCCTTGAAATGCTCTCCATGCCCTGTTTGCTCTTCTTTCCAGAAAAGCGTTGGCCATAACTCCAAACGCCATTGTCTTGTATACGTTCTATATGATATTTCCTTCATTCCAAGCTTGTCAAGTCATCCAAGTTGCCTTCTCTGTTCTTGCGTTCAATTGGACTATCTCTTACTTCAATCCCTGGCCCTACAGATCTTCGTGTGAGTGGGAAAACCTACATAAATCAAGTAATTAGCACAAACCTTCGAACACTATGAGATAACACACGGTCTTTTCAATGCAAAGAACGCAACTTTATATTGCGTGTTTTTGAATCTAAAGATGAAGGAATAATGAAAGAGTCTTACCTTTGTGTTACTCCATCCCAACCTGAATGCAGCTTCGTGGGCGAATAGCTCTCCAAATCCCAGCATTAGTCCATTCACAAATGGCAAGACAAGATTGATCGCGGCACCTCGAAGTAATCCCCAGATTGTAGGAGGAGAGTAAAGAATCATCTGTGGAGAATCTGATGAAGGTGGTGAAGGAGAACTCTCATCTTCATTGCGAGAGTATTGCTCTGAGTCGGAGGGCATCGTTATCCCGGATTCAACGAGAGTGTTGAGCTGTTCGTCTGAAGACATTTTTCGAAATGAGAAGTATTACTTCAAGTAGCACAATAGATTCTCTTCCGTATAGTTTTCAACTATAGGTATTGATATGTCTGCTGTGCCGAAGAATGTAGGTGCTTGACAATGTCGTTGCTTCCCGTTCAGAAAGCGTTAATTTTGGTATCACGGAGCATGATAATCCAATGCCGACCGAAGCTTTGACAATTTTTCTTATAAATGTGGAAGATTCAGCCCCGCCAAAGAAGAACGTCATCCCAAGCTGCCTCGTTGGTTTGTTTCTTTCTATAACATTTCACTAACAAGCTACGAATTACTTTCTACTTTCACAGGACGTCTTGAAGCTTCTGCAAAATACCTCTACATTTCAGTCAATTATCTATTTCAAGGATCATCGCCGTCAATACTTCAAAACAATCATGGCGGACACCAGTAATCATGATGAGTTGATCTCTCAATTTTGCGCAATCACTAATGCTTCCCCATCAGAGGTACGATCATAGACCCAGGAAAACCCCCCCAAAATCATTATGTTATCAAGCATCAAGATTGATCTCATGTCGCTGACTCTCTTTAATTTCTTTAATTTTAGGCTCAACAATTCCTTTCCGCAAATCAATGGGACTATGCATCAGCTATGACAGAATTCTTCACTGCTCAAGAGGAAGGAGATACAGGAGCCACAGAACCAGTCGGTAACAACGACGAAACTGAAACTCCACCAAACTATACTGGACCACGAACACTCGATGGCAGACCTGCTCCCGATAATGGCAAGAAACCTGCAAAACCAACTGCCGCAGCCGGTAGAGCTGGAGGACGTGGAGGCATCACAACTCTTGGGTCTTTAAATCAAGGATCTTCGAGCCATGGTGATCGTACGAACGATGACGATGATAGTGATCCAGATTATGAGCCAGATGAGCAACCAAGAGATTTGTTCGCTGGTGGTGAAAAGTCGGGATTAGCTGTTCAAGATCCCTCGAGAAAACCCGATGCGAGAAAGATTGTTGGCGATATTCTTAAGCAAGCCAAAGCGTGAGTTTCCCTTTTGAATTCTTTTAGACTACCCTTCTTAACATTAACAGAAATTCTTCGAGGGAAACTGGAGAACCATCTGCACCGGCCGCAGCTGCACCATCTCGCTTCCGTGGCAGTGGGCAAACTCTCGGTGGTGATGATGCTCCTTCTCAAGTAATTCCCGATCCTCATCCTCCTGCAGCTTCTTCCGAGCTTGTGACGAGAATTCTACACCTTTGGGAGGATGGTTTCAGTGTTGAAGATGGCCCACTTCGCCGATTCGATGACCCTGCAAACGCGCAAGACCTCCAGGCGATACAAAGTGGCCGTGCTCCTCTACACTTGATGAATGTTAGACATCTTCAACCTGTTGATGTTCAATTGCACAAACATGATGGGCCTTACAAAGCTCCACCCAAAATTTACAAGCCTTTTGGTGGCTCAGGCCAGAGACTTGGTAGCCCTACCCCGGGCGGCTCCAGCACTCTGCAGGCATCCGCTCCAGCGCCTGCACCTCCTACCGCCTCGACAGCAACACCAGAAGTTCAGGTCGATGAATCACAACCAACACTCACCCTCAGACTTCAGTTGGCAAACGGCACTCGTCTTCCAGCTCGATTCAACACTACGCAAACTGTAGGCGATGTATATGACTTCATTGCACGAGCAAATCCTGGTAGCAACGAGCGAGCTTGGGTGCTTGCAACCACTTTCCCAAACAAAGAACATACCGAGAAGAGTCAGATCTTGGGCGAAATGCCAGAATTCAAGAGAGGAGGTACAGCCGTACAAAAATGGGTTTAGGGAGTGTGTAGGTGGATCGGACAGATATGTAATAGAGATTCGTGACCAAGCGGAATCAATTATGATGAAGCTTTTACATACTGGTTACGGCCAGAAGGCGTTTAAGGAACTCTGGGAGCACATACATAGCATTTTTTTAGGCATAGATATCTGATTCGTCAAGCCGCAATGATAGACGGAATTGATTTAGCAGTCTAAAGAATCCCCATGTGAATATGATTGATGTTGAGATTAATATTGAGTGATGTTTCATAAGCAAAATTTACAGCTGATGCAGAATTGACATTGTAGTAGTTACTTGTCCATCATATGGTACCTATTTCGAATGTATGCATGCACGCTTCGCAATCTCAGACTGTATTTTGGGGGGGGAGATATAGCAAGTCATTTGAATCAATAACAGTTAGTAGATCTCTCTCCACTTCCCATTGGTCTCGGTCTCGAATTATCCATACTGGCGGTAACGATTCCAACGATCAAGATCAAGTGGGAAATCACGAAATGAAAGAAATCAGAAACGGGAAAAGAAAAAAGTGGAGAGATTGATTTCGTGACCCCTCTCCTCTCCGTGTCCGAAAACTCCGTATGTATGTATGTATGGTATGTGGTATGTTGGTATGCAAGCGAGGCGAGCCAACGCACTGATCGACAGATTAATACGGGCCGAGAAGAGAAGGGGAGGGAAGGGCTTTTGGATCGATCCCCCAACTTTGAGGGGGGGGGAAAGTGCAGAGGTGGATGGGCGGGGTGGGTGTGAATTTTTGTTGAGATTGGAGATTGGAGATTGGAGATGAATGGCTTGGTATGGTATGGTGTATAGTGAGAGCATTAGGTCTAGGTAGGAGGTAATGATGTTGAGAGATGAGAAGGGAGAGAAGAGAAGAGAAGAAGTCAAAAGATAGAAAGAGAATTCAATCCAACGAAATGGCATCATCAAACCACTTTAAAGCATTCATTCATTCATTCATTCATTCATTCATTCATTCATCCATTCACAAAATCATATCGCATCGTATCGTATGTACCGGCCCGTCCGACAACCGTTCATATGTGCTCGCTTGGCTTAAGCCATGGCTGGTTGGCTGGGACGGACTCGGAGTCTAGAAGAACTAATATGACTGGGCTTGCATTGATGGCTTTTGCTAAGTTGCTTAGCTGTGCTAAGTGTATCTTGGGATGCGATCTTCAATCGAGTGGTCCATGGTTTGGGTTGTGGTCAGGGAATGGGGGGGGGGGGGGTGAGTGAGTGGTTGATTGATGGATTGATTGGGTGACGGATTGAGTGATTGAGCGATGGATCGATTTATGGATGGATGGATGTGTTTATTCATTAGTTGATATATTTATTTACTTATTAGTTGGCTTCTTGGTATCAAAGTTTGTTTAAAAGTTAACCTCATTGCTTATCTATCTATTTTCCTTAATACATGTCTTTTTTTTTTAAGGTTCTCTGGCTGGGAAATTCAGGGGGTGGATTCAAGATAAGGAATTGCAGGGCACGCTTGACTATCCAAGTTTCAATGCAGGGCCCTGGAGAGAGAAAGGCAGTGGGCAGTGGGCAGTGGGTGGTTGATTAATAAAAGGTACACACGAGACGGTGACAGGGGATTTTCACTGAAACATTTGATTACACAGTCACAGTGTGTACTGTGCTATTCGGCCCTGGCTGGGTGGGTAAGTAGCAAGTTATTAATGGATCTGGATCTGGAATTGACTTTGGTAATAAGCAGTGTAACGTTTAACTGGACGTTCAATCAATGCCAAGGCTCAAGGCTCAAGGCTCAAGGAAGGGGTTTGGGGACTGGATCCTTATTGACTCTGTGCCTTGTGTTGTATCTACCTATCACGATGCAGGATGGTGGGAAAGTATACGAAGTCGTGGATGGTATTGGTGTAGGAATTAGGGGTCTCGTCCGTCAAAAACACAATTGACTTTGGATGTCTATCTTCTCCTACTTTGCATGTGAAGTGAGACAGACAGACTAGAGTGAGACGGGGCATTGCAGTAATGCTGTAATGGATGCAATGGCGGGAATAGGATGAGATGGAGTCGTGATATATGATGATAGGACATGATGTGATATGATGCAGTGTACATTAATTACTATTCTCAACATCCACCTAGTACTTCTCTACTTCTCTACTTCTCTGCTTCTCTACTTCTTTCCTTCTCTGGATTCACAAACGTCCGGTGCTACACACCTCCATTCATTCGTTATGGGAACTGGGGCACTAGTCCTATCTAAGCACCTGGGCATGCCCACACCTCCTCGTACATACCTCCTAGTAGCACATACCTAGTGTCAACATGACGTAGTTATCAAGAACCCGGCCCATTGCCAAGAAGGAGACGAACGGGCAAAAGAAAAGAAAAAGAAAAAAGAAAAAAGAAAAAACTTCACTTAATTCGGGACTCGGGATCTCGTCTCAACACCAATCAAGAGAAGATAGATATTGATATTTATGGAAACTCCCCGATTGAGTAGATCGCGAAAATGCGTTTGTGATTAGATCTTCCTATCAAATCTCAATATTCGATACCCAGGTAGGTTGGTAGGTCGGTAGAAGGGGTTGTGCTATCTTTATTACATTGTACTATGTATCTCTAAAGGCAAATCATCGAGTCCCGATCTTCCATTTCTATTTCTGCTCCTATGTTGGTTCATATTTCATAGTCGCATTCATATACATATTCACATTCACATTCACATTCATATTCAATTACATTACTTAATCATTCAAACTCCTCCCTTCCCTTCCCTTCCCTTCCCTTCCCTCCTTCATTCGTTACATCCTCCACCTCTCTTCTCCACTGTCAACGAATCTCTCTCCACTGTCATTGTCAGTTTCACGCTCACTTCCATCGTCATCGTCATCCCGTCACTTTCGCTTTGGTCCCTTTTCTTGTTTCTCTCTCTTCCTCCTTCGTATATACTTTCCCTTTTCTTTTTCGAATCCCCATATATTCTTCATAAATTCCTATCGCCTCGTCGAGAACGTACGATCTTCAACCAAACTTGTTCAGATCGACCTTGGGACCAGACGTCTGGTGTAGCTTTCGATTCTCTCAACTCCATTTAATCTTCCTACGGAGAATTCAATCCCCGAATTGGAATCACCTGTACCACATCAAAATCCCTCACAGATCTGTTATTGATCGAATACCCTTATCTTCCATGAGATCGTGGGGTTGATCTTGGGCCCAGTTTTGTAAACAGATCTACCCCATAACACGACTTTTGGGAAGTCTGTTCAACGTTCATTCCATTTTCAGTAAAACTCCCAATATCATGTCGACGCCAATCCAAGAAAAGGAACAATTCTCGTTTCCAGCTTTTGCAGCCGATCCTCACCAAACTCACCATCAGGAACCTTTTCGCCAGGAACGTCGCTCGTCTGATGAAGATGGAACTTTGGGCGACGAACATCCATACGAATATCATCATGACCATCATGACAACCAAGATCAACACGTTGACAACAATCACTTGAAAGTTGCCACGAGCTTTTCCCATGATCCGGAATACCTGAGCAGAAGAGATCTTTCGCCTTTATCTGCCGCTGCACAGAGGGAGCAGTCACGGCGACTTGACGATGACCTTGAAATGCTTCGGGTAGAACGTGTGATATCAAACGAAGAAAAGGGTGATGGCGGCAGTACGGGTAGGTCAATGAGGTCGAGATCTAGGGGCGCTAATAGAGAACCCATCGATGATTTCGACGTTGATACTACCCCAATACACGAGAAGACGAAAATATATAGACCACCAGCACATCCGGCCACATCACTTGCAAAGTTCTTTAAAAAGGTCCACGGCTCTAGCGTCTTAGTTCGATATTTCGTCTACATCACGCCGTTGACGTTACTACTCTTGATCCCTGTTTTGCTTGGACTCCTTCTTTTTGAGAATGCCACGGTTGGAGGTGTTAAGCTCTTTTGGTTTGGTATCTGGTTAGAGATTGTTTGGTTGACATTATGGCTTGCAAGAGTGAGTGATCAACAGATGCTTTGCAAAGCACAACCTCGCTAATTACCCCTGAATAGATTATTGCCAAATGTATCCCTTATCCAATGGGTCTCATTTCTAGCTTATTTACCAATAATAACAAGAAATGGAGGGATCTAGGGAAATCACTAGAGGTTCCGGCGACTTTGTTCTTTTGGTGGCTGGCTGTTGAAATTTCCTTTCTCCCAACCATGAAGAACCACCATCTTAATGGAAACAAAGGTACTCGCAGTTGGGAAAATACCTGCAACAAGATCATTGTATCTGTGCTTGTCGGAGCCACCTTGAACTTCGTCGAGAAAATCATCATTCAACTTATCGCCATCAGTTTCCACTTACGAACATACGCCGATAGAATCGAGATCAACAAATTTCAAATCCAGAGTTTGGTAAAGTTGTACAAGTATTCCAAGGAAAAGATTCTTGAGAAAGATGAGGATTTCATGGACCGTAGTGGGAACGCAGGTGGCAGAACGGGGGCGCGTACTCCGATGGCTTATGTCAACAAAGCTCAGAAAAATGCGAAGAATGTCTTTACCAAGGTTGGAGATGTAGCCGGTAAAGTAGCTGGAGACTTTACGGGAAGAGCTGTAACATCAAGTACTCACCCACATCAAGTGTAAGATTTCTTGTGGCTATAGATTATGACTATGCTAATTGTCTCTTCTAGGATTCTTCAACTTCTTAACACGACGACCGGATCTCAAGTACTCGCTCGAAGACTCTACCGAACCTTTGTGCACGACGACATGGAAACTATCTTGGCGGAGGATTTAACACTAGCTTTTGATAACGAAGAAGAAGCCGAGGCAGCATTTACCATGTTCGATAAAGATTTGAATGGTGATATCTCGATGGAGGAACTCGAAACCGTTTGTGTTGAAATTGGACGAGAACGTAAAGCAATCACAGCTTCCCTCAAGGATCTAGATTCAGTCGTCAGTAAACTCGATGATATACTCTTGTTCATCGTTGTAGTCATTACCATTTTGGTATTCATCTCTTTGATTTCTACTTCTGCATCTGGTGTATTAACATCAGCTGGTTCGTCTGTCTTGGCTCTTTCTTGGTTGTTCACCGCAACTGCTCAAGAATTTCTGCAATCGATCATCTTCGTTTTCGTCAAGCATCCTTTCGATGTTGGTGACCGAGTTACAATCTATGGAAATACTGGATCCAAATTACAAGGAGATGACTATTTCGTGAAAGAAATTTCGCTTCTCTTCACCGAATTCAAGAAGATGGAAGGTCATGTTGTACAAGCCCCAAACAGTTATCTCAACACTCTCTTTATCCTAAATCAGCGTCGTTCAGGAGGTCTCGCCGAAGCTGTTCCTATCACAGTCAAGTTCGGCACTTCTATCGAACAACTCGAGCAACTCCGCGAAGAACTCGTCAAGTTCGTCAAATCCGAAAAGCGCGAGTACCAAGGCAAGATCATCACTGAAGTAACAACCATCTACGAAAACTACTCCATCACCTTCAACGTCGTCTTCTTCTACAAATCCAGTTGGCAAAACGAATTATTGCGTCTCCAACGCCGCAACAAATTCATCATCGCCATGATTTGCGCAATGGAAGATATAGGAATCCAAGGTCCACGCCAACGCCTCGCAGGATTCACTCAAGAAAACCCCGTCTTCCTCAATGGTGCTTATCCACCTCCCTACAACCCCAACCCCGAACCCTCTGATTTAGGATCTGGACCAGGTCCCCGCTCGGGATCTCTCGCCCGCGACAACGCGAACATGGGTGAATACGAACCTCAAACCGGACCCCAGAACGCCCCAGGCGTAAACACACACCCCTCCATCCTCCGACGCCGCGTCTCGGGCTCCCAATCCAACGCTCGTCGCCGCGGCGAATCCCTCTCCGCAATGAACAAACGCGTTGACTTCTCCCTCGGCATGCAAGGCATGTCGTCAGGCATGGACCTCGGTGACGTCTTCGACGACAAACCGCGCGTGCGCATCCCCGACGTAACCTTTACCTCTGCCTCTCCAGATCCTCACTCGCGAGCCAGTCGCGAAAACCAATCTCGAGACCGCGAGGAGAGTCTCGCGCGCCAATCCACGCGGGAGTCCCGCGACTCGCAACTCGCACAGGTCACTTCGGCGAATAGCTCGCGCACGCATCGGAATCGATTTTTCTCGCGCGGAAGGGGGAAGTTTTCGGGTGGTGGCGGTCCCGTGGATGAAGATGGAACGAGTTTGGATGAGCTGGAATCGGGATTGCATTCGCAGGGTAGAGATATTCACAGTAGCGAATTGAGGGATATCCCCGAAGCATCGGGATATTCGACGGCGAATGCGAGTCCAGGGGGGAGAATTGATCCGCGGTCGGGAGTGGTGAGTTCGCAGGCGGTGCAGAGTGATAGTGTGAGAGAAAGGGGGGAGTTGCCGTCGGCGGGGAAGATCGGAGGACCGCCTCGACGGGCCTTTACGGGAATTTAGATTAGGTTGGGAAGAGGGGGTTTGTACAGAATAGAGAGGAGAGGAGAGGAGATGAGAGAAAAAGGGGATTCATGGTATTTAGCGGGTGCGTGCATATAGAAGGTGGTATTTGATTGCGAACCAGCGTTGAGCATAGATAGCGAGGAACGAGATTCAAAAAGTCTAGTAAGGAAGAAATCCTACAGGCGGCTGGATTTATGATGGATGGATCGATAGATGATTTTGGAATTTGCATTGGCATTGGCATTGGCATTGCCATTTGTACAGCACGATAGACGATAGAGAGAAGATACTCAGGTCAGGCCAGGGAAACAATTACCTCGTACCTACCGAGCTTAAAAGTAATGAATTAGCTTAATTTTCACCGTCATTATACTTTCGTTCGATTGACTTGACACCCGATGAACGAATGCAAATCCAGCATCCGATACAAGCAGACCCCCACCCAACCAGAATGACACCGTAAAATTAATAAAAAGATCAATTGCATTCTTGATATCTTTGCCATGAACCTAGCTACCAAAAGAATACACAATACTAACGAATACATTCAACGGATTTCGTTCCCAGCTGATATGCACTCGCCTCCCCTCTACTCCAACTACAATGAACCCACTATGCGCATTTGCAAGGAAACACGAAGAAACC